>VUYV01000086.1:2739825-2787923 GCA_008711295.1 Anarhynchus alexandrinus | reverse complement strand
ATGGCTGCGGAGGGACCAAAATGTTGGGTCTGAGGCGTGTTGTTTGTTCGTGCTGGGGCCATGGGATTCATAGAATCATAGAATCGTCTCGGTTGGAAGGGACCTTTAAGATCATTGAGTCCAACCATCAACCGAACACTGCCAAAACCACCACTAAACCGTGTCCCTTAGCACTACAACTACACATCTTTTCAATACCTCAGGGATGGCAACTCTGCCGCTTCCTTGGGCAGTCTGTGCCAATGTTTGACAACCCTTTCTGCGAAGAGATTTTTCCTAATATCCATCCTAAACCTCCCCTGGCGTAATTTGAGGCCATTTCCTCTTGTCCTATCACTTTTTACTTGGTAGAACAGACTGACCCCCACCTCACTACAGCATCCTTTCAGGTAGTTTGTAGAGACCGATAAAGTCTCCCCTCAGCCTCCTTTTCTCCAGGCTAAACAACCCCAGTTCCCTCAGCCGCTCATAAGATTTGTTCTCCAGATACCTCACCAGCTTTGTTGTCCTTCTCTGGACACGCTCCAGCACCTCAATGTCTTTTGTGTAGTGAGGGGCCCAAAACTGAACACAGTATTTGAGGTGGGGCCTCCAATGCTGGAGTGTCACACCATTACTGTAGGCAATTTACTGGAGGGAACAAACACAGGGTTTGGCTCCCAGAGCTCAGTCCTCCTAGATTTTGACCCGAATTCGTGAACAGTTTCTGTTCCCCTGAAGTGAGGTTTACAGGCAAAAAAGCGTTCTTCCCCTCATCCGTAGCAGCCAGTGCAGGTCCTTGGTGCCCCTCGGCCCCCCATGATATGATCCCAGCTAACCCCTGCTCTGTGGGCTGGAAGGGCTGAGGCCTCATCTGACAAACCCCACAATTCATTTCCAGGCGCTTTAGGTCCCTGAGAGCGGGTTCTCCAGAAAGTCAGTCAAGGAGGAGATGGTCGGGCACGGCCAGGAGTGAGGCCACAGCTGCCCCAGCCTCAGTGGATCTAAACTGCTGCAGCATCTCAGTGTAAGGGGTGATGGTGGGGATAAAAAGTGAGAAAGCATCTGCACTTCAGTTTCAACTAAATTCCTTTAGTCTGTCCCTGAGGTTTTCTGCAAGAACCAGTAACTGAACTTTCAGATTTCTGCTACTGCAAAATGTGTTAGTTTTGAGAAAGAAAGTGAGCCTTTCAACTTAGCCACCTCCTTTGGCGTTCAGAGGCTGAAAAAGAGACAAGAAGAAACCCCCCCCCTTTTTTTTAAAAAGTAATGAGCAGAGTGATGAATTAATATTTTAAGGCAAATTGGAAACCAGTTCTAACCAGTCTGTTCAAGGCAACCCCGTGGATAAAGGTGTTTGAATATAAACAATGAGAAAAAGTATGGTAATATTGCTCTACTTTGAAAGGGAAATATAATAAATGGAATAAATGCAATGCCTAGCCAGAGCCTAGCTGAGGATGCCACCAGGTACAATAAGCACCTGCCCCCAGTTGGTAGGAGGAGAGAATGGCTTTTAAAAGGGGGGAGTAAAAATAAGAAAAAAAAATCTGCTGCTGCTGCTCTAGCTTAACCCACTGCTGAAGACGGTAGTCCCCAGGCGACCAGGAGCAGCAACAGCAACATCTCTACCCGTTCCTTCCCTCCGTTTGTGCGGTTTTGGTCTCAGTGAATGGCAGTTCTGTGAAGGAAAATAAGCAAGACTGTAAAAAATTTTCCTGGCACATTGTTTTTTAACCTTCATTAAAAGAGAGAAGGTAGAACTGAGAAAGACATTGAATATGCAAAAAGCCTCAACAAGCTGTTCCATCAATAAGACTTTAGTACACAGCTGATATCATAAAACGCAGGCTCTCCTGAGGCCTTCTATTAGGTATCTACTCACAGGGAAGCAGGATTAAATATATTTCAGGCCAAATCCAACATGTTTTTTTTTTTACCCTGCTTTTAAAAACCTCACATGAAGTGCCCATTCTCTTCAGGCAACTTGTTGTGCCCATTAACTGTTTTTGCACAAGCCCCTTTTTCTGCAAACTAACCTGATTTGCTCTTGTGATTGTGGAGGACAACTGTTATTACCCTGTTTAGGTCAATCTTTTACATACATCTCTAAAGCTATCATGAGCTATATTTTCCCTTCAGACTTCTCTTTTTGATTCAAATTGTCATGTTTTCCTAAACTTTTATCATTCCCATTGCTCTTCTCTAGACTCTTCAACGTAATGTCCCCATAGGACACTGTGGACCAGCCAAGCCTCAACAGCAATAAAGGAAGTAGAATATTTAATGGCAACTTACATATAGTGTGTTTGCCAGTAAATCCCTCAATGAGATTTGTTCTTGTTGCAACAGCAACTTCATGTTGACTCATTGAGTAGGGGGTCAGTGCCAACAGCACCCTTTCTTCACCAGCTACTCCCTGTATGAATTTCATGCCTTCCTAAGCACCTACCCAGCACTTGCCCTCATCATGTTCATTTTAGATACTCTCCACTGATGGAGAGTATTTTTTCGGAGCAATAGTTTATCAATGTACATTCTGAAGTGGCTTATTGATATTAGAACACGGATCATTAATTTTGCATTTTTCTTTAAAAAATAATTTCAAAATCAGTTTAATGAGGCTTGGTCAATATTATCCTACTTTGAAAGGTGCAGCCTAGAAAATTGATGAGAAAGCAAGACAAAAAGTAAAATACCATTAACTCTTTAATACTTGCGGGTTTTTTTGTCTTATTTGTCTTATTACTTCTTTATTAAGAACATACCACAAAGACTGAAGGTATTTTACCATTAAACAAAGTGTATGAATGGGGCCGTTCGTATTTTACAAAATGATAAAATGATATTCAAAAATTTTGCATATATTTAGAGCCAATCTGTCAAATCTTTTAACAGAGCATGAGATACATTCTTCTGGTATCCATTCTGCACTCCACTGCTGCATCACCTGCACCTCAGGGACTTGCTCTGAGGCCACCAGCCATGTCCCCTGCCTGGAGTCCAGGAGCGTCACACCAACTAGCCTGCAGAAGGTGCCAGCACACATCAGTTTTCCACCAGCAGCCATCCCCCGCCCAGTGGTGCCCTCATGTGTCTCCACACGTGAATTTCAAACATTGGGATTCCAGGAATTTGTTCGACTTTGACGTGACACTAGAAATCTGGCATACGCAATCCGTATGCCGTGCAGCCCCTTTCTCTGGAGCATCAGATCCGTTTGGGAATTTCACACAAGGGAAGACGTGTGGAGTGAAATAACTTGAGCCCATGCTGGCATAAGCTGTGCTTTTAATTTAATAATAGTGTTGAATAATAGTACCAAGACAATCCAACAACCTGGTTTAGATCATGGCAAACTCCTAAGTTCAGACATGAATTTTCTTTGCCACTTAATTTTCAGGGCTACCAATAAAAGAAACTTCACAAAAGACTCTTTTTAGTATCTATATATTCACATGCTGCAGCAAGGGAAAGTTGGCATGCTTTCACTGACATTATGCCTGTCTACACAAGTTGAGATTAATTTGTTGTTTCAAAGGCAGTCAAGTCAGTTCAACCCTATCTCATTTTTTTAAAGAACAGAAAAATTCAGCTGAGTATGAAGTTTTCCTATATGTGGGCACCTATATGTGCATAGAGGCTATTAGGATTCATAGCCAGTGCTATAACTCATTCTTTTCTTTCCCTTTTTTTTTCTTTAATGGTCAGGAGAAAACATGAAACTTAACCTATGAAGTCATGCAAGTTAATTGAACAAATATTTTATTATTTAATGCTGGAGCATCAGGTTTCCATAAACAATTCACCCAAAGTTTGTGCAATGTCATCATCCAAGGAAACAAAGTCTGCAAGCTGCTGCTTCTGCGTAAGTTTCGCAACGCCTTTTTTCATGTATGCAACATTAAATTTGCTCATATGACAATTGGGGCATCTGCCCCATCTGTTCAAGATCCTTTTTGGAAATAATGCTTCAAATACCTTCACAATACCTTTATTAGGAAATTTCACAGACCTTCATTATTTCAGCACTTAAGGCCATCATGGATTGATAGATTACAGATGCTATGTGCCACATGCTATTAAATTTTCTCAAGACACAGCCACAGAGAGCCGGTCCAATGACTTTGTTACTCATCTTCAGCAGTCACAGCAGAAGCTATCTTAACCCACAGCAAACTGAGCTTTGTGTGCCATACTCAAAGAAAAAGAGAAACTAAGGTTGGCCAAGGGCCTGGTAGGGTCTGGCTTCTTCTTTAGTCTGTGGTTGTGTCATATCTCCAGGTGATCCTAAGAGAAAACCCATGCCCTGTGCTCCAAAGGAAGATAGGTTCTCCCTGACTTGGAAGCAAATTCTTTCCCGTTTATAAACTTGTTGAACGCCTTGACACTTTGTTCACTGTGTGAAAAAGCCGTAGCAGACAAGCATCTGAGAGCGAACGTTCTCCATATGATTTCAGAAAATGAGTGCTTTCCCACTGACGTTCCAGCCCTAGGAGAGACTCGTTTCCAGTGTGTCAGAGGGAGATAACCCTCTACCCACAAAAAACAATTGGGCTATTGTGCACGAGAGAGGAGCCTTTCCTTACTGTGACAGCCAACCAACTGAAGTCCAGACATACAAGATTTTAATACATTCTTTGTCTTAATGAAGAGCTGCAAATGTAATGAACATGCTCAGGGCAATACAGTGCTTATATCCTCCAGCAGGACTGCAGAGGGACATCTCTATACTACTACATATGACTCTTCTCTGACCCTATGGCCAAGTGACACAGTATGTGTTGCGCACACGTGGCTAAACTTTCTTCTATGCCCAATAAAGCTGGCTGCGTCTGTGCTGCCTGGTGTGCATGGTTATTCCCTGAGCTTAGGGGATGGTGGTGTCTGTTTGCGTGTTCAGTGCTGTCTGAAAGCCTGTTAGCTGTCGTGTAACTGTATCATGTGTTAGGTAGTCACTAAACAGTATGGACCAATGCAAATTGCCGATGCTGACCCCATACTCTTGCCCTGTGCAGTTTACTTGTATACATGTAACCTCAGAGTCCTCAACCAAAAGAAACATCAAGAAGAGTGCATCAAGAAGAGTGTGGCCAGCAGGTCAAGGGAGGTTATCCTCTCCCTCTACTCTGCCCTGGTGAGGCCGTGTCTGGAGTATTGTGTCCAGTTCTGGGCTCCCTGGTTCAAGAAGGACAGGAAACTGCTGGAGAGGGTACAGCAAAGGGCTACAGAGATGATTAGGGGACTGGAGCATCTTATGAGGAAGGGCTGAGGGACTTGGGTCTTTTTAGTCTAGAGAAAAGAAGACTGAGGGGGGATCTTATCAATGCTTACAAATACTTAAAGGGAGAGTGCCAGGAGGATGGGAACAGTCTTTTTTCAGTGGTGCTCAGTGGCAGGACAAGAGGTAATGGGCACAAACTTGAACATAGGAAGTTCCATCTGAACATGAGGAGGGACTTCTTTACTTTGAGGGTGGCAGAGCACTGGCAGAGGCTGCCCAGAGAGGTGGTGGAGTCTCCCACTCTGGAAACCTTCAAAACCCGCCTGGACGCCATCCTGTGCAACCTGCTGTAGGTGACCATGCTCTGTCAGGGGGTTTGGACTAGATGGTCTGCAGAAGTCCCTTCCAACCCTGACCATTCTGTGATTCGGTGATTCTGTGAAACATGCAGCACTATGACTATCCATCCTGCAACTAGGCTAAACTATATGTGTGGAGAAGAATTGTGATTAGGTTTTCACCCACTTAGTAAGCATGAGCCCTCCAACTTCCCCAGTAACCTATTCCGACAGTTATGTTTGCTGCTAGCACGCTGTCTCGTTTCAAGTTTGGTTTTAGCCAACTTCAAATTTCCAGCCCCCAAATAGTGTTGTACCTTTGATGCCCAGGTTCAAAAGCCAGCCCTGACTGAGATCTCTCCTTTGCTCGTTGCTATACCTAGCAGTCAGTTTAATTCTCTTCAGTCTTTGATAAACAAAACACACTGCATTTCTCAAATTGGAAAACTCCTTTCTGACCTCAAGTCTCCTACCCTGTAGATAGGGCTAGTCTTGTCTGATCCCTCATGGAATACACTGTATTTGGCCCTTTTAGTTTGCCTTTTGGTTGAATTGTGACTCTCAATCAGATGATTCAGCCCCACTGGCAAAACTAGTACGTGCTCTTCAATATTTACTATCATCTGCAAACATACCACAATATTTTTATTGTCTAGATCATTGATAAAAGTATTAGGCAAAAAAATAGATCTCTGGGAAAAAACCCTCATCACAATAATTTTCTTTGTTTATTTTCTTTGTTTCTTTCATTAACAGTGACATCTGGAGATCAATCAGTGAGTCAGTTTTTAATCCATGTAATCTTAATTTCGCATAATGGAAGTTCTTTTAAATCAGTGTTACTGTGGTATTGACTAAAAAGCTTTGAAGGAATCAATGGCTGTTATGTGAACACGGTTGTCTTTAGCACTCAGAATTACACACATTTCAAAGCAAGCGAAGAAGCACGGACACCTTCCCCAGCAAAAGACCTGTAGTAAGATCTACCTTCTGGGATGCCATCTTGACTGATTTTAATGACATTTTTAATCTCTAATTTTTGTTTATAAGATCCCAAATGAGCAATCTCTCTGCTACGGTTATGAGTGACATCATTAATTACTCAATAGGTCCTTTCAAGCTTTTCAAAACTGAGGCAACTTTGACAATACTCTTCTGGAATTAGGCATGACGTAGGGAAATGCCTTTATTAGCAGTTGAAGACAGGTACTCGTCTAGCTCTGTTAAGATCGAAGTTTAATTTGAACAGATGCCGACATGCTTGCTTTCTTGCAGGTGATGTTTATTCTTTTTGCCACTTTCTCACATGGATACATAATTCCTTTGCTCCAAATACCAAACAGAAATCTATTGGTCTTTTTTGTACTGTTCTTATACTGTTTACCCACCATACTTCACATATACTTGACGTAGGATTCTTACTTTCTTTTCCTCCTCCTACTTATTAAAAGTGCCTTTTTACTGCATTTAATCCAGTTGCCCACTAATAGTCCAGCAAGTAACTTTTTTTTATCATCTTGTTACTTTTAATCCTTGTCATTAATTTCTTTTTCCCCACTTGAGTCTATACAAATTGATTTTATATTTTCTCATTTCCTCATTTCATTGTTTAACCAGGGTGGCTTTCTGCCCAGTAAAAGCCTTACATGCTAATGAAATTGTGGCTACCTACTTATCCAACTGGCTATCTTTGAACAACTGGCAGTTTCTCTTAATGCTTCCTACTTCAAAGCTGTGTCCTCCATCCATTATGCTGACAATTAGTCAAAGCTTTGGGTAATTAGCTCTTTTAGAGTTTCATAGATGAATATTGGTGCTAGCTTTACATGTTTACGCAAATGGAGTGTAATCAGATTCTAATCAGAAATACATAAACAACAGAGTAATTTTTAGAGTGACAATTAACTGTTCTTTGTCAAAAGAAGGTCTGATAATGAGTCATTCCTTTTGGGAGCAGGGCATACGGCATTAAGAAGCTTTAAAATGAAAATAACCCATCTCCTTGAAGTTTATCACTTATTTTTTTCATACAAGCTATCCAGCAAACATTCCCTAGGTTGAATTAACCAGTGGTATGTATTTTCCATCTTGATGTTTTATATGTAGTCCATAAGCTTTAGCATAAAACAGTTTGTCATTAGGTAAGATCCAAATGTTTTGACAATTCATATATAGGAGAACGTATTTCATGTGTTTTACCCTATAGGTTTTTAAGGCTAGTAGAGACCACAGCAATAATCCAATCAGGTCTGCATTAAAATAGGACCTACATCCAGGCCATATCCCCTTAAACTCATAGCATGGAGGGGTCAGATGTTGCACCAGTTATTCCTACTGCCATGACATTGCGTAAATCAGGGCAGAATTTAACGCTGCAAATGCTTATCTGCTAGGAAAGTTGTATTTTTAAAATAATATTCTCTTTGGTTTTATACAAAATGCTATGCTGTGTCTGTTTCTACACATTTTTTAAAATATCATTTTTGTACCGAAATGTAACCGAACTGTATAATTCTGTAAAAGGATACCACACATATTTTTAACTATTGTTAGTTCCCTACCAGAGAAGTTTTCTCAGACTCACTAGTAAGGTTCCTAAAGTTCATACTTTACAGTTTCACCTACATCTATTTAATAATTTACAGGGTGGGAATTGCATCACTGAATTCTGTTTCAACAAAGCACTTAACTTTAAGCATTTGTTTAAGTTCATCACTATTTGTCAGGCCACTTAAGTATGTCTTGAAGTTCCAGTGGAGCCTTGGTATGTTTAAATGGTTTGCTGAATAGAGAGGAATTTAAGTACACATGTTTGTTTTTTGCATTTTTTTTTTCTGAAATAAAGACTATACTGCAAAATAACATACACTTTGAGTGTTTCTCCTACTAAATGTCTAAGAATGATAGCTGTTTAAGAACTTTTATTTTAAAATTACCTAGGAAAAATATGCAATTTTTTTTTTATAATTTATCCTTTGAAACACAGAACAAAGCGCTGAAATATCCAGTGGCTTATAAACTATTGTAAATTTTTAAAATGTGCAAATGACTGTTATAGGGATATGCTCAATGAATACTTAACAGATCCCTAAAGCTACTGGCGCAACTTCACAGAAGTTATGTCAGAGTTTTATACCCACGCAGCACTGCTGCAAATGGATAATATTTAAATATTTCAGTTCCTTCTACATGCAATGCATTGACAAGCATAGGTGCCCTCCTACCTACCTGAGCCTCAGTTGTGGTGTGAAAAAACAGTTGAGAGTTTCTGGAAGCACAAAGGTGCGAAAGTAACATAATGAAGTAAGTTGTGGAAATTCTGACATGAAAAATGAGCATTGAATAGAAGTTTCATCTAATCCATTTATTGGAAAAAAAAGTCAATTTAAATAAAAAAAAATATTTTTTTTTTTTAAAAAGGTAAAGTAGAATTGTCCCAACTGCAACGAAGCAGGTTCACAACCAGGCGATACTGAATGCCCCAGTTCTGACTGCCATCTGAATTGGGTATTGCCACACACTCGGAGCAATCAGAGAGCAAAGGAGCTGCAGATGAGACAATCACGTTGGGTGACCCTGGCAGAACATGGAACTGGAATGGAGCAACCGATCAGAGCAAAACCAGAAGGGTTTTTATTTCCAAATCAATAGAAAGAGCAATACAAAGTGAAGGTGCGGATGGGAAAGTGATACATGCTTTCACATCTACATAATTCACCGCTAATGTATGATTCATGTAAACGCTTTCTTGTGGATAAATCCAGCGCTGCACTGTGAAGAAGCAAATGAATCTATAGGTTACTAGTAGGGTATCTGGCACTGAACGGGGAAATCTTGTACTTTATTTTACGTCTTGTACTGATGTTACATACGGAGTAAAATCCTGATTTGGCAGCATCCTATTTCTAATTGTGATTTGGCTAGTCTGGACCAAATTTAGAGCATGTAGGATACAGACAGTGCCTTAACTGTGTTGAACGTACGCTTTTACACCTAAATGGCTGTGTATACTGTGTTTTACAAATCTGAAGAGGCACATATGTTGTGTGTAATCCCCATTATTTTATCTTTGGCTTTTCTCTCCTATGATTTATTGAGTGCCCTTTTTTTTCACCAACGTAACTCAAAAGAACTTGATGGTGGATGTACCTACCAAGCTACCTACCTAACCTACCCAGGTTAGAGTCTTCTTTATTTTAAAAACTTAAATAGAGCTTTATTTGGGAAAAAAAATCAACAACAACTTTAAAACATGAAGCTGTGAAACCTGTTTTACCTGGAAGCATTATGGAAACATAGTACTTCACCACTGGAAGTTCAGTTGTGCTTTGTGACACTAGAAGAAGTTATGTTAGACAGTATATAAATATACAATATAAATTCATTTTACCTAATCCTATGGATAAAATACCCATCTTTAAAAGTATGGTTATTTTATAGCAACTCATCTTAAGGGAGCTGGGTAGGGTTGAAATTATGTAAGAATATTTCTGTTCCATTTTGATGGATTTTGAACTGGATTCCAAAAACCAGCTGCAGCTAAAAATTGCAACCATATGAATTCCTAGGTAATAACGAAGGTCAGCAGGATTTAGCCCTTCTTATTCTGTTATTTTACCTACCGTTATCTACCTTTAAATGTACCATTGCTGGGGCACTTGAGTTCTCGGCAAAGCAAATTCAATTCAGTGGAACTATAATACAAAGTAAGAGTGGCAACATAGAAAAAATGAGTCAGGCAAAATGGATATGATATCACTGGATAATAAAAAAAGTGCACTGTGTATAAATTCAGGGGATTGCTGCAGATCTATTTCTGTTAGCGACCTTTCTAATAAATTTGGAAAACCAGAATAATACACAGAATAATTAACTCAGTGGAAATCTCCATTTTGGGCTTCAATTTCTCATTGCCAAAAACAAGAGCTGGGAGACCAATACAGTCTTTTCAACCCCCAAGTAAAACTACCACAGTCTTTTTAAATACTCAATAACATCTTTCTGCTGCATGATCAATACTTCACAGCACTTTGCCTCTTCAAAGTGCAACATAAGTGCTACGAATTCAATATAATGTTAGACTAAAGTTTAATAGGGTAAGGATTATATTCATTTAAGAGAATGCTATCAAGTCAGAAATTACATTAAAGTAAGTCCTCTTATTTGTGTTATTGATTAGAACTAGCTACATTTTCTTTTAAGACTCAGTGCTGTTTTAACACAAGACTAACACCAATCCTTAACTGCCTTATTTCCTTTACCCTTTCCCTGCCTGAGTCATCACAGGGTTTGAGCGCTTCATACCAATACTGCAATATAAACAAAGTCCCCATACCTTTCAAGAGGCAAAGGCTTATGCCTTACTAGTCTGCACTGAACTTAATTCTTTGTATTGAATATATATTAACAGATTGTCTGTCACAACATCCTTTTTTTTTTGTCTTTTTCTGTCTTTTAATTATGGATATATCTCTCTATACTAGAGGATTTTCCTATTTGCTCCCATTGCGCCTGCAGTAAATTCAGTAAAGATTAGTGGTAAATATTACTGTTTTGAAAATACATCTCATGTATAGGTTTCCTGAGATGGTGCCTCGTATGTCAGGGAGAAAAGGCAGCAATGGCACATTCCCCCTTAGGACAAGACATAAAGGCTCCCTGGATCATGGCCGAACAGCCTTGGCACACACACCACAGGTATATATTCTCAGTGCATCAGGCTGCCTGGGCTCAAAATCAGTCTAAGCAAAAGGAAGACTTTATTTCTAGACCCTGCAATGAAGCTAACAAGCAATATACTAATCCAGAGCCAGAGCGCATGGAGAAAATGATGTTTTTGAGAAAACGTGGCTTCTCTGGGTCGAAGATGAATGTGGGTGACAGAGGCTCTGGAAAGAAAAAGGTTTTGTCCAGATCCCAAAACATGCTGGGCTGTCTTAAGGATGGAAACTGGATCTGTTCCTTTGCTGTCTCTGAAGAGGGCCACCCCAGTAATTAGATGAAATGAAAATGTGTGTAGGTTGTTTGCTAAAGAAAACCATTTTAAGCAGCACTTTACTCAATTTGCCAATAATTTTCCACTTGCTTTCAGAAGGCTCTTTTCTCATCTTAACCTCTCATGACAATGAGAGGTTGACCCAGGAGATACAGAACCATCTGATTCCAGTCAAAGGGGAGGAATGCTATGAAATTCCACACCTACCCATTAAAGGAACTAAGGCCTAATGCTTAAAAGCTGGCACTCATTTGCTCTTCCAAATCACATGCCGCTGCTTTACTGTATTTTGTAAAATCATTGCACACCATATGGAATTAAAATAGCATCTGGGAATTGGCTCAGAATTCCAAGTTTCCATATAATCCTCAGCCACATCTTTCCTATTCATACACATACCTTGGATATCTTCCGAATTATTTATAATATCTACTTTTTAGATGACAAAGGCTATCTGTGTGGTTCGTCAAGAATTTCTTGGCCTGCTGTATTTTTTATTCCCACACAAAAGATTGGAATTTTATGTCCCTCTTTACTTATAGCAATCTATACACCATCATCACTACCATTTTGTCCTTGCATTTAAATCCCCATCCAAAAGATTTTCTCTGATAATCTTTTTATTGGTATGGAAAGCAGCACCCATATCGCTGTGTGTTTCCACTCTGGCGGATAACGCTGAAGACCCTTACATGCGTTTTGCAGCTGTGTACCAGCACTGCAATGCTTCCAGCAGATCCTTCCACGCTCGGCACACACACAAATATAGAGAGAGTCTGATTAATATTCTCCATCCTTTATAATGATGTTTTTTGGGCAAACGGAGAAGTGGATGTCTACAACCATTTCAGCTTCCCAAAGAGACACGTAAATGAAGCCTGCTGTATAAGTTCTTATTTCTCATCAGATAGATCCAGAAAGAAGCAACAGAGAAAGGGATAGATTTGGACACATTGTTTTATTACACTGGAATTCCTTACAAGATGAGCTGTGATACCACAGTCTTCTTCAAATTGTCTTCTGGAGTATGTGAAATGGCAATGAGCAGTGACTGATATTACACTTGCATTATTTACAACTCTTTAAAAGGCAGATTTAAATTATTCTTTTAGTTACTATGGTAATCTAGGAGACCTTTGCAGCCTCCAGCTTTTCTGAGTAAGGAATGAACTGTTGCTTCAAAGCACTTTCAATATTGCTACAGAAGATTATTTATGAAGCTTTTTTTTTTTTTTAATCTTTCCCTTTTATATTCGTTTGGCTGGTAACACATTAGATTGCTGTCATGTGGAGTGGTGACTTCAATATAATAATTCTGGCACCAGATCTGTAGACAGCATGGGCTGAAGATGCTCAGACTGTTATCCTCATGTGTAATGAAGTAAACCTAGATTTGCCCCATATCAGATCATAAAGGTACTCCTGATTAATAAAATCTGAGGTAAAAATTTGGAATTTATTTTTTTATAATGTTACATCGACTTTTTCATTGTTTTGGTATGTTTTCATTGGAGGATTTACATTGGAGGTAAGATTTAAGTTACCCTTACAGATGCTCTTTTTCTGTTGAGACTTATGAGAAATATTTACAACTACTACCTCTGAACTTCACTGAATACTACTAACCATTGCTAAACTGCTTTAAAATATTGCTCTGTTACTCCATTTTCATAGAATCATAGAATGGTTTAGGTTGGAAAAGACCTTAAAGATCATCTAGTTCCAACACCCCTGCCATGGGCCGGGACACCTTCCACTAGACCAGGTTACTCAAAGCCCCATCCAGCCTGGCCTTGAACACTTCCAGGGTTGGTGCATCCACAACTTCCCTTGGCAACCTGTTCCAGTGTCTCACCACCCTCACAGTGAAAAATTTATTCCTAATATCTAATTTAAACCTACTCTCTTCCAGTTTGAAGCCATTGCCTCTTGTCCTGTCACTACACGCCCTTGTAAAAAGTCCCTCTCCAGCTTTCTTGTAGGTTCCCTTCAGATACTGGAAAGCTGCTATAAGGTCTTCCCTGAGCCTTCTCTTCTACCGGCTGAACAACCCCAACTCTCTCAGCCTGTCTTCATAGGAGAGGTGCTCCAGCCCTCTGATCATCTTCATGGCCCTCCTCTGGACCCACTTCAACAGGTCCATGTCCTTCTTATGTTGGGGGCACCAGAGCTGGACGCAGTAGTCCAGGTGGGGTCTCACCAGAGCAGAGTAGAGGGACAGAATCACCTCCCTTGACCTGCTGGCCATGCTTTCATGCAACCTGTATGCATATAAACAGTTTTTTAAAAAGAATTACATAGCTATGAAAGGTGATGGACTGGGAGATCCCTGAGATCTTAACTGGCAGAGAAGATGCAATGCCAAGTAGTGCGGTAGTGCAGGTTCGCATACGTTGTCTCACTATTCTGCCAAAACCCCAAATGGAAGCAGCAACCGGCTTAAGAAGACATTTCTGTCTCTATGCTCCTCCACCTGCTTACTGCCCAGATACCTGAGTTATTTGTTAGGTCTGGTGGAAGTGTGGTGGAGAGTTTTGTGATACACCCACCAGTCTTCAGGGAAATCAGCCTGACATCGCCTCAACTGTTTTAGGGAATGGTCATCCCGATGATAACAGCTTTCAGTTATTACTGACCTGGATTTCATTTGAATCACAGATCAAAAGATTAGCTTTAAACTTAATTTATAGTTGATTTTTTCTTGTTTGAATGTCAGTGGATATAATACGTATTCCTTTCATCCTGGGCACAACTCCCAGTGTTGATTATATATTATAATTTCAATTAAAAGATATAGTTTTTAATTTTCTTCTGCTGCATTTTTCCCAAGTTTGTAAAGGTAGAGGCACTTAAGCATTCAAGAGATTCAGGTAGGCTTTGCATTCAGATCACTTTCTTAGTCCAACCTCCTGTATACACCACATGGAAAATTTCACAAAAATATAACATAACTTACAAGTTTGTGTAAACAATCACGTAGTGGTAGACACCATCTCAGGAATTCTGATAGCTTAACTTGTTTCTCTGGTGTTTAAATCCGTTATCTATGCAGCTTCACAACATAAGTAAAATTCATATTGATAAAACTCATGCTTCTTTCCAGAGGAAGCCACTGAAATAAAAAATTTGGATTTTTCCACCTCATTATAGCCCATTCTTCAATTTCAAGCTACTTTTACATGCTCTTTCAAGAGAAGGCATATGGAAGGACACTGGTTTTAAGTTACATGAATTGCACACATCTTGTTGATCTGAAGGAAATGTTGAACAGGTCACCAAATATAATTAGAAAATTAATTAGGCTGTGTCTACATTGACATTTAGGCTTGAACCCTTAAAGCAGTTTTGAATCAAGTTCCCCAGTTGTTCACACTTACTGCACATTGTTGCGTGAAAGGAATGGGTTTTGTATATACAAACTAGATTTCTTCCAGAGAAACTAAATCTCGAGCCCCACACCAGGTGCTCCCCAAATGTGCTCCATCCCCATGCGGGGGTCCAAACCACAATGCCCAAACCAAACGTCAGACACTTTCTAACTGCACGTGTGCCAGAGACATTTGGTCCAGCGCACCACATTAGACCTACTCTGAGTCAAAACGTCAGGCCACATTTATTGAAGACGTAGGAGGCTCGGCATCTAACAGTACGTCTATTGATCCGCTCCTAATGCATCAAATTGCTGGCTGAGGTACACACAGCCTCCGTTTTCTCTACGTGTGTAGGCCTGGTGCAGCTAGAAGGAGGGACGTCTCTGCATGCTTTTTGCAAACCGTTGTGCAACCCCATGTGCTGAGACAGCCATTGCTATGGTTGACTGAATCACGGCTACTAATCCTTGTGATGAGGCGTGCCGATCATCGCACTAACGCTACTCCGTGGCTACTGTGCGGCTCGGTGTGCAGGCCAGCTCATGCCTGCCCACCAAAGACTGCGTGCCCATCCTCAGGGCACTTTTCCACATGCACTGGAGGTGATTCTGCACGGAGCTTCCTTAAGAGCAGGAAGATCACCCAAAGACGCCACTCCCAGGCTTGGGGCCTGTTCCGGTGCCCCTGGGAGGAATGTTCTAATGATGGCATGCAAAATTATACAACGCTATCAGATTTCAGCCAAATCAGACCAGAGGTCACGTACAACACAGAGATGTCTGGAAAACAGATGGTCCTCATAGCTCTGGTTATCTAAATGTTTGTGGTTGATTGCCTTTTTCACGTTAATGAATAGAAATCATGGAAAGCCTTCAGATAAGAGATTAAAATAATCACAAGTGCAGCGGGTCCAAGAGGTTCAAAAATATTTTGCAAACACACTTAAAAACGCAACAGCTCTGAAACTACAGTGAATACTTGACACAGAGTCATCTCTGTCAATATGTGTAATGTTCCCCTTATTGTTGTTGATGAGATATTCAGAATAAAATTCTGAGGCTTATTTTTAAGCCTATTTGTGGATTACTTCCAGCAAGTCGGTTTTACAAAACAATCCTAACAAAAAGCACAGAGTGTAGCTCTTTGTAGAAATATATTTCCTATTCCTCTTTTTTATAGGTACTTTATAGTCCACCCATCTTATCACATAAAAGGAAAAACACTTTCATTACTGAGAATTGGCTTTCATATGAAATAGCATAGCTAGGTCGGCAAATGAATCCTTCCTTGTTAAAAAAAAAATCTGTTTTCATTTCACTCTTTTTTCTTTATCAACCGAAGTAAAGATGAGCAAACTTCAAACATATGTTCAGTACTTCAGCTAAAAATCCACCAGTGTATTTGAAAAAGACAAACTTTAAACAGGCCAGAAGACAGTTTCTCCCTCATGACGCAACTTCGAAGGACACCAGAACACTTACTTGCTTGCCCAGAAAACCTTTTAATTACCAGAAGTGACAGTTCAAGCATACATTTAAGTGCAAAATTCTAATGCTCAACATTAAATGCTCGGCCATCTCTACATGCACTGTGCAAAAGAGCTTCGCATTCTCTTTTTCTGTCTTCCAGTTAGTTCTGCTGCTTGCCTGTACTCATCTCTCCCTTTCTTATCAGACATAGAGACGTCGTAAGACTAGTATCTGTAACAGCTTGTTCAAAAAATAGCATTATTGCTGCAGGGTACAGAGGACTGAATGGCCAAGCAGCAAAATCTGCTATTGTGAGATTTATTCCTATGAAGTAAATGAGGGAGAAGTCAAGAAATTATTAATCTGCCTTAAAAGATAAATTCTGAACACAACCTTGAAATGCTTTCCAGCATTTCACAGAATTTCATTTTCATAAAATTGATCTTACTGCTTAAAACAAATGAAATGCTTAAAGCAAATGAAAGAAAAGGAAGGAAAAGCTTAAGTTAGTAGCTCCTGACTGTCCTAGACCAAGACAAGTCATTTTCACTGTTCTAGAGATACTCACTGAAGCTGTTGTTGCTAGCCAGAGATTCAAAGTCATCGTATGGCTCAAGGCATTTTAAGGAGATGTACAGAAGCAGAAGGTAGTTTGCTGTAGTTGCACTATTGAGTGCAACTCAATAGTGAAAAGCGTTAGTTGTGGATAAAAAGGGGCCTCTTGCCCTCAGCAGTTCTTCAAACACACTTGTTGCACAAATGTAAGCACTCCCTTGCTGCTTTTGAGAACAAGTCTTAAAGCAGCCGAGATAGTCCTCTCGGAGTCAAGCCAAAATGAATACCACCTAGTCCTAATGTGACCTCAAGGACTGGACTCCTGTGTGCAGCTCTGCCCACCCATGGTTAAGAGAGAGGAGCTGAAATTCCAACAGTTGCAAAAGATATTCAGATAATCCAGGGAATGGAGAGCTTGTTTTACAAGAGGAAACTAAAAGGCTTTGGATTGCTTAGTCTAGCAAAAGGGTGACTGCGGGGGAATATAATTCATGTCATGTGCTTGGGTTTGTTCCAAGCTGTGGGAATTCTGACCAGCAGGCCAGTATACACGTGCTAGCTGGCTAACGGGCAAGCCAAACAGATCAAAGTCGCACTGGAGCCTCTCCAACCATGGCCTGCTGATGTGGTTGCCTACCTAGCAAAACTTTTAGTTCCTCAAAACTCGTGAAAACTTAATATCTGAACTTTTAGTCCCTCTGACAAATTCAGCTGAACCTGAGCCATGGCTTCAAAAGATACTGAGTCTAGAGCAGACTGAAACAGACCGACTGACAGGCAGAAAGACAGAATCAATAGTTTCTTAGGAAAGAAGCTGTGGACGCCTTATTAAAAATGTATAGTGACAGTAAACATACCTTAAACAAGGAAACAATGATGAGACAGAGAGGTAAGGGAAAAGCAAGAGATATTTGCATGGGTTGAATAAGCCAAGAGAGAAAAAAGCTCTTTTGTGACTTTGATCAGCAGGAGCAGTATATTACATTTTGAGCTTCTCCATTAAACAAATATAGACTGCAAGTAGGAACAACTACATAAAAGATACAATAAACAGCATAATATATTATTATTTCAGACTACAACAACCATAGTTTAAGGAATTGCACTGAGGGAAAAAAAATTCAGCAATGTGGTTACTGAATCTGATTGCAACGCAGTCTGCCTGCCATAGGTGCTACATTTTAGCATTTAAACACTTGTTTTAAGACGACTGGTTCACCAAAGTACCTGTACAAAGAAAGAGGTGGGTGTCTCTGAAGACCTCTACCCCTTCACTTCTTAAAGAATTTACAGCCTTACTTTGGGAATGGTGATTCAACAGGCATCTAAAACGGAGGTACGAGTCAAATATCCAACATGCATGGATTGAACATAATCCTTACAGTGAAGTATGTTCTCAAATCCTACTTTTTTTTAATCGATACCTTACCTTACTGATTGCAAGGAAGCACACAATTTCATTATTTTTTACAGCTGTGCTGTGAACAACACTGTTTCCTGGTCTCCAGCACTGTGAAGTGTAGATCCCTCCCATGTACATTCAACATTTCAGCATTCCACTGAAACATTTCTATCTATTTAAGCAGTTGGCTTGGAAGGCTGATTGAATGATCAAATAGATTTAACTTTCAGCTGCTGTGATTCACAAATTTCCATAAGAAAATGTTGGGTTTTCCTCCCTTACATGTTATGAGGAAATTAAATTCTTTTTCAGTCCCATTTATTTAAAGGAAGCAAGCCAAAAGTTAAAGACTCCACAGGCCATCGAACTGGAAGGACTTGTAGTCAAGAATTGAATTCTATTTGAAATACTCAAACATTGTTGTCTTGTACTTATGGCTTATAATCAGCTAGACCCATTGATGACACTTTCTGCTAGTGGCCAGGGCTTAATGAGCACTAGGTATCAATTGCAACAGGTTGTTAGTTATGTACAGATAGATTTTCTCAGGGGGATGAAGGCAATGAGAAATGCTAAAAGAAGATTTTGTGAGGGGTGGAGGGGGCCCTGTACCACCTCCAACAGGAGGACTGCCAGGACGGTTGGCTTCTATGTCATTTGTGTGGAGCAGCATAGCTTCTGAGACGTACATCCACAACATAGAAGAACTGGGGAAAAAAAGAGTGCAGGGGATCCCATGTCACTCGTGGTCAACTACAAGGAGGAGTGCTGCATCACATCAGTCAGCAGGGTGATGTATGCAGCCCTCCGGGTGGCTAGGAGACACCTTCCTCCAAATCGCTAAAGATGGCAGCTTCTATGCGTTCTCACTGCCAGAGGCAGTGCATGCAAAAAAGATTGAAATATGGACGTTGGGAGCTACCTAGTGGCCCTTGTCTTCTGGATTTCTACCAGAAAACACAAGAGAGTGAGAGTAAACCATATAGAGACTCAGAATTGCAGCTTGACAGAGTTTTTACAGAGGTGGGCACTTTTCAACAAAATCCAGACTCCTGAAAAAAAAACAAAACAACAACAAAACAGAGAAGGAAAAGAAAAGAAAAAAAGAAACAAGAAACCCCAGCGTTTTCTCTCTTTATTCAGCCCACTGGCATAGAGATGAGCCTGGCCTTTTATTCTGGGCTGTTTTGCAGTCTAATTCTCCACAGGAAGCCTGTCTAATCTAATAATTGCCTCAGACTGACTCCAGGCCAGTAACTGGATCTGAGCAGGAAGACCAGCCCATTGCTGTAAAGCCCCACTGAACTGGACCACCTTTCAAGATCAGGTCTACCTAGCCCCATAATTGTGGAATGGTTTTTCAAGTGAACATGATGTATTTCAAGGCATATAATTTATTTAATACTTACGGTATCTTAGCACTTGTGTGAGACATCAGAGAGTGCACAGCAAAACACAGTCTTGGCAGATGGACTGGATGATCCAATATAATGAAAACCTTTCATTTCTAACATCTGTAACAATGTCTCCATTTCAGGCATCTGTGACAATGATCTCTACTTGCTGTATTTTGGATTAGCCGTCCAAGTGATATCCTTTCCAAGTATTAGCAGACAGAATAATAATAGCTCATCGTTGTAGATGGCAGCAGGCATAAACAGTAGGAGACATTAATTATCACCCTTTTGGTTTACAGCAGCAGAAACCACCATTAAAAGAATGAGAAAAAACCCTAAGTACAAGATAACTCTTCACTATCAAAGCTTCATTTCCTACCAAAAGGTGACCTAAAAAGGAAAATAAAGTTGAGATTATGACAAATTTGTTTGAGGTTTTTTAATGAAGTACAGAGGCAATCTGGTAAAATATTTTTAATTTTAATCTGCCTATTGGTTACATTTGAAATTCTGACATGTAATACGTGGAGAACAAAAGGGATGGTGATCCGAGATGTACCAGTAGAAAGTGAGCACAGGAAGAAGGAAAGGACTTACTTAGATTCAGTGTTTGCCTATCTATTAGTAGTGACAAGTGCAGAATAAACTGGGACAAGAGGATAGATGGCAGAAAGCATAAAATACCATTTCCACCACTGTTAAAACATAAAAAAAGTAGCCAAGTTATCTCTTGCTTGGTGTGACAGTAGACTATTATCAACTCTTCTTTGCCTTAATTGCATTTTCTTATTTTCATTATTATGTTAATAAATCTGCTTTTATGCTACAAATATTTTGGGTGTTACTGCAGGGAAGGCTTTCATAAATGTGGTGATTTTTTGGTATCAAATCAATTCATAGCAGTTGAAGCAGTGTTACAGTCATTAAAAGCATAATGTTCTCTATCTGTATCATGCTTTCCAACTTTATTACTAGTTCTGTGATTAGACAATTTTTGTCAAGGTTTTAGAAAAGGTAATAAGAAGATCACGTTAGCTCTGAAGTCTCCCTCAGAAAGATATGGATTAGGGAATCTTCTCTCAAAAGGAGATGTGATTAAAGCTGAGGTTATAAGAATATACCAGAAATGTTTAAAAAGGACTAGGATAGAATTGAACTTAAATCATGTAATGTGACTTTACTCTGGAGATCTTTCAATGCCAAATCTGCATCTTGAAATAATCCTGCAATAATTCTGTTTTAGCAGTTTCATCTATTTTAGATTTTCTATTTGTAATCCTGAAGTTGACTAGAGGTGTTTGATATAAAAGCTGCATAGAAACCGTTCAGGAAAGAGCATGCATTAAAAGCAAAATCTTTTATCCCACAGAAGATCTGACACTGATCCAATTGACCCGTCACAGTATAAACAAATTGCTGCTGTACCACATCAGCTTTCCCAAAACCGACCTGTGTGATTTATTGGATTGTGTGTTTGTGATCTCATCCTTGCGGTTTTCAAGGCTAATGATTCTTCATAGGCTTATTGTTGGACATTTCTAATAGCCTCTGCTGTGTATCTGACATTTGATATATACCAAACCCATTCAATTTGATCTTTAATGCAGCACCCCAGCTCTGCTTTTCAACAATATCTAATACCAACATTTGGGTGAAAGTTCCTGAATCCCTTCTGATGGGATTCCAGGAAGGAGAATTCTGGGCCATGGAGAGGCACCAGAGCAACCCCCCTTGCAGCGGCGGCTTCAGTTGAGGTCTTCAGCTCAGGTATCAGTCTGTTCATTGATAACAGATACTTCTGCACAAAGCTTGTTCTAACAAAACCATAATTTGTCATTCTTAAAAAAGGCTGTAAGTCAAAGAATGCTTAACAGTTTAAGATGGCACTGGCAATGAAAGAAAGGGTCCCCAATCTCCTCCACTCTCTGCAGCTCATTCACACCTCTGCACCACTGTTGCCCTTTTGTGGACACAGCTGCTTCCATGGCCACATGCTCAGTCAGGCGGGAGATCGGGTCAGGCCCTGTGTTAGCTTTCAGCCTGCTCTGTTCCCCAGCCTAGCTCATGGTGTAACCACATAAACATGTATGATTCTGTAAAGCAGGGAGCAAGCAGCTGGGGACCAGTGAAAGCTTATTCTGGCTTAAAGAGTTCCTCAAATTACAGACTTGGCTATGAGCCACATGCCGTGATGGCTACTCATGCTGGTCAAGTCCTGAAAAGACCCCTGGGAACATCAGAGGGACTTACCCTAGTGAGGTAAACAAATAGCACAATGGCAGGCTAAGCTCAGTGTCGCTAGATAACGCACGTGTGAAGGGAAACTTGGGATTATTTGGGATTCTTATTCAGGAAGGACAACTGGTTACCACCAGGGACAGCTCAAGTGAAAGCCTTTCTTCAGTACGCAACCATATTTAGCAACAAAACCCAGCATTAGATTGCCTGAGAACAGCACTGAGAAAAACACCAAAAAATACTATGTACCCATTATATTAAAATAAAACAGGTTGCAGAAGTGATTGCACCATCTGCCAACAGGACACAGTACAAAACAGAGGTTGTGGATATTGAAAGGAAGGCAACAGGAATGATTAGGAGTACAGAAAAACCATGTGCAAATAGATTGAAATGATTTGGATTGTTCATTTCACAAAGCAGACATTTAAAAGAGAACATGATAATAGTATTTAAAGTAAGGAATGGTACAGGCAAGGCAGATAAAAAGCTTTGTCGAGACAGCTTTGCTCCCTGTCTTAGCACAAGACTATGGAGACATTCAGTGAAATTGTAAGGTAGCGAATTAAAAACTGATAAAAACACTTTTTTAGCACGGTATGTAATTAGAGGATGCGTTGCTGACGCAGGCAGTGGGGTGTATGGGGTAATTTGAGGTTTCTTACCCTTCAGTGAAAGAATAAGCTACTTAGCATGCAGGGTAAGGTAAAAAAGCATGAAGTTAGGCAGCTCCTACAGAGCAACACTGATTGCCACCAGCTACAGTAGCCTGCTGTCCGTGCCAACTTGTAACCATCTACCTCTTGTCTTGCTGAGGGGTTCGTAGTTCGATGAACAGCAAGACTCCCATCTTCTGAATAGGGTGAGAGGTGTCTATTTAAAGGAAGACAAATACATTCACTTCAAGGGATTAAACGTATGCAAGCATAGAATCATGTAGAAGGGGATTTCCTAAAAAAGAATGGTCTACAAAGGGATTTTCACTGCATACGGAAAAGATACATCACCACAGAATGCGTCTGTTCTGTTTCAGAAGAGATAAATTGCCATGTCTAAAGATTTAGGCCAATTTGACGCACCTGACCCTCGGTATGGAGCTCAGGTGACAACAATTGTTTTCCCACCATTGGGTGAGCGATGAAGACCAATGCATGAAAGCCATGAAAATAAATCACTTTGGAAACAAGATCTAAGGCAGCATTTGTCAGAATTAAATAAAAAACCTGCACATAAAACACTTCACGGGGCGAAAAAAAAAGGCAACATTTCAAAGCAGACTGTTGACAAGTGACATTATCCTGTCACCTGCTACAGACAAACAACTTGCCGAACACACAACTATGCTGCACACAACCATATTTCACCGGTGGGGTTTTGGTTTTCCTCCCAGAGCCTCTCCCTATGAAAAGGTGTGCCCACGAGACTGTGGCTTTGCATCCCCACACCGGGCTTTCCCTAAAAAGGCCTTTGCCGCCCACAGGAGCAGGCTGGTCCCCAACCACTGTCATGGTGGGGCTGGTGCCCTCATGGCCACCCAGCACCACAGGAGGGCAGCCACCTTGAAAGACGCTGCTCCTGCACGTCCCTTGCGTGGGGCAGGTGGCCGGCAGCTCCGCCAAGACCACAGAGGGCGGCTGATCGCCCAGATGCTCCCACCTGGAGCGATGGAAGGAGGGAAGGGGCGGTCTGCCCACTGAGGTGGCCAGCGGCACCATGGCAGGTCACGGGGTTCCTTGCCCAGCATGGCGGGCAGCGCTGTGCGGTGGCCCCACAACCTGCCATGAGGCGCTGGTGGTTGGCCCTGGCGGCGAGGCCTGTGCGTGACATGGCTCCTGGCCCAGGAGGGCCTCTGCCACCCCAGGGTGTCACAGGGAGGGCGACGCCTTGGCCACACTCGGGGCCAGGCCGTGAGGGCATGAAGGTGCTGGCTTCCTGGCCGAGGGGTGCCATGATGCTGTCGTCTGTGAGGCTCCGGCTTGATGGTAAAGAATCCTGGGGAAAGCAGCAGGAAAATGATGGTGTGGTGTGTGGTGTTCAAGTGCAAAGGCGTACAGGGCCCAACAAACCTAAATAAAAGTGTAACACCGCATTTACAGTACAGGTGGAGAAGAGAAAGCCACATGATACAGTTGGGGTACAACATAAAAACAAAGGATGGTTTTATTTCATGTTCTTGGAGCTAACAACCCTTTCGAAAGAAAGCAAGACCAAGCAGTTGCTATAATTTTAGTCACAAATTTACTACTTTTTATTTTGGTAAGAGGAAGCAGAGACCCAGAGAAACATTAACAACCGTATTGGTTTCTCCCCCTTTAAGGTCATTCTCTGTCCTCTCAGCTCTGCCCATTTGTTCTCTAAAACTATTTCCCTCTTTGGTGAGCTGGGTCTACCAGGCCAGCCGTTCTGCTCTCCCTCAGTCCCTTCTGCTGGTCTGTCTGGCAGCCACGGAGGTCACTCTTCCCCCTGCCCCATCCAAAACCAAGCTATGGCAGCAGCTCCTTTGCTTCATTTTGGAATTTTCTGCTCTTTATGCAGCATAGCCTTGCATACACCGTTATCTTCTCTCTTCCTTAGCCCTATTTTTCATCTTCAGTAATGTTTGGGTTTTATTCTGTTATGTTATTCTGTGTTTGGTGATTGAGCTTAGGAAGGAGCAGAGTTACTCAGTCTAGTTATGGACAGATTTTTGCCTTCCTGCCATATAATTTTGAATATATATTTTCTGACTTCTCCCTTCCATCCTGTTCATGAGGGATGAAACCCTCACAGCAGCTCTGTGGTAATTTACCTTTTTTTGGTATGCAAGGTGGACCCACACTCTTGTAAGCGTCTAAGCATCTTTGGTTTTAAAAAACACTTGGGGATCTGGACTTGGTTATTAGCGTAGTCATGGCCAGATTATATTACTTTAGTTTGGTAGCAGTTTGTTGACACTGTGAAAACACAAGCAGAAAACAAGACAAACATTTAGCAAAGTCCTTGCAATTTGATACAGAGCACAGCAACTGTCCATAGAAGGTTAGGACCTATTTATCGAAGAGCTCACCAAATCATTTTTGACTAGCAAGGTCAAAAACTCTAGGAAATGAACCAGAAAACAATCTAAATTGACAAGGACATTTTTCTATGGAGATCTAGGGAGCTGTTTGTGCAGAACAAGCATCTGCCTGGAAGGTTGCAGAAGACTGTGGAAGACAACGTTCTGGGGGTTTTATGATGGCAAAGCTTATTTTTTGATAAAATAATCTTGTGTTCACAGACTACTAAGGAGAAGAGTTATACCCAGACTGCCAGTATGTCTGGTACACAAGGTCATAGAATCATAGAATCATAGTTTCATAGTTTGGGTTGGAAGGGGCCTTTAAAGGTCATCTAGTCCAACCCCCATGCAACGAGCAGGGACATCTTCAACTAGATCAGGTTGCTCAGAGTCCCATCCAACCTGACCTTGAACGTTTTCAGGGATGGGGCATCTACCACCTCTCTGGGCAACCTGTGCCAGTGTTTTACCACCAAAGTCGATAAAAAAGTGTGGAATTGGCACCCTGAAGTTGACAGACCTCACATTTGAGGAGGCATACCCAGACACAAGAAGAGAGACCTCACTTGGTACTAATGGCACCTGTGCCAAGAACTGTTAAGTTGTCTCAAGTTCATGGAAATGTTGGCAGTAGTACCAGTACCTCTATATTTACTGAGTGAAGAGACAAGAGGGAGAGCAAGACAGTAGTAAATCCAAATGACCTATTTGTAAATGCCGAGGTCATCACATTCATTTTGTAACAGCTTTTGTTAAGTAATATTGGCTATATAA
The DNA here is from genome assembly GCA_008711295.1 of Anarhynchus alexandrinus. Lineage (NCBI taxonomy): Eukaryota > Metazoa > Chordata > Aves > Charadriiformes > Charadriidae > Anarhynchus > Anarhynchus alexandrinus. The sequence continues at coordinate 2,762,141 of VUYV01000086.1, read as the reverse complement.
AAGTGCTCAAAATTGATGTTATTTTGGGCGTGTTTTTCTCAGAGGAAAGCTGAAGACCATTTTGGCATCTAACCTCAACGTATGTCCAGTCACTGTTTTGAAGGAGAGCTACAATAAGCCAATGAAGTCAAGCAGAAAATACTGGGCATAAGTGAGAAAGATAAAGAAGAAATCCAGTGTTTCTCCACATAGCTAAAATAGACCAACACTGTTCGCTAGTTGAAAAAAAGCTGCCTGTTATGTCAGCAGAGGCACAAAGTTCAGAGTTTACCAAGAGAACCAAAGCAGAGACAAATGTTAAACTGCCTGACTTCTTAATGTCAACAAAACTTCCATTCAATAATTAAGTATGAGACTGACCTAATGAGACAGGCAATAACCATATTTCAGGTTCAGTGGTTCTCAATAACAGCCCTGGAAGAATGCAACCAAGACTGGAGACAGCAAAGGTATTTTTAGAAGCACTAATACTAGGGCAGTGATTAGAAATAAGGATGCTTTTCTCAGGTAATGAGTGTCTTAACCAACAGTGTAATTCCCAACATTTTGAGACAAGACTGTGCCAGAAGTTAGGACCAAAATCTTATATAGGAGCATGCCTCTACTAAGCAAGAAGCAAAGATTGACTGCTTTCCTGCTTGAGGAAGGAAAAAAAGGGATGTCTACTATGAGATTTTCTATAGTATAATTAAGAACCAGCTGTCTGTTCCTTTGGACAGGGAAAGAAGAAAGAGGGAGCCCAAGAAGCAGGACAGAAAACTTAAGATTGGACATCTGAAGGAAAAGACCAGCACTGTCAGTTAATGGGGGATGAGGAAGGAGACTTCACTAGGGCCATGGCCAGCCAGTGTATAGAGGATGTAGAAAGTGCTTGACCTAGTGCTTTAGTCCCAAGCAGGTCTGCAAGAAACAAGTCCAAGGGAAACAAGTTCATGCCATCAGCAGTCCCGTCGCTCATGATGCAAGCCTCAACTTACAATTAAGCCAAAGGATGCAGCTGTGGCTGGTGGCATAGCATGGTTCCGTGCACGTAATTGAGACTCCAACCCTCACACCACTTCTTGTGGAAAGAAAATGCTGGCTGTGGTTTTTATTTGGAGGAAAGTAAACCCAGAAAAATACTGTCACCCTAAGCCTCAGAAAGAAATCCTGTGGAATGAAAGATTGCTTCTGTGTGTCATTTTCTTCTAAACTTTAGGTGAACGTATAGAGGTTTTGGTCTAACTGAAGACTTCATAAAAAATCAACAATGCTATAATCAATATTTTTGAAGAGACATTAAAATTATCTTGATGTGTCTGGCATCCTTGGTTTATTGAACTTAAGATGAGGTTTAAACTAATCCATCAATATTTTGTGTTCTGCCGTTTACAGCTATTGAACCCTTACATGTGTTCATCAGTGGAAACATTAACGGTGACTAGTACTGCTAAAAGTTGGGTATTGCAATGGGACCACGTGTAACAAATAAATTCTCTTGACCCCAATGAACGTAAAATATTGCTGGGTTTTTAGTAATACCCAGTGGGATGCAGAAAAGCATTCCTGCTGGTATGCTAAACTGCTCTATGATCAATAAATACTGTATGAGAACACGAGACTTAGATAAATAAAACTGTCAATATAATTAATGTATTCTCTTCTCCCAAAGTATTGCATTGCTCTTCTGTACCTCTGAACTTCTGTGCTCCCACTGCACTGCTGTAGCCATTTTGCATTTTTATCATCTGCTGTTTTGTTCTGCCTTCTCCCTTGTCATTGTTTTGCAGTGTGTCAGGGACAGAGGAGAAGGGGAATAATGTTGTGGTTTTGTCAAATGGCCACAACTGGGGAAAAAAAACCCCAAATTCACTAACCAAAACAAACATACTAGCTCTTATCTGTGACCCATTGTGAGAGCAATAGGATGGGAAGGAGACCTTGAGCTACTAACAGCCTGGTATTCTCTACATCTACTTATTCCAGCTGTGCAGCTCATCGATACCCAAAGCACTTTTGATACAAAATCCTAGGTCTGCCAAAACCCCATACTGTGCAAAGTGACATTTGCCAACCAAAGTATTTATGTGTCTTCCCTTTCTCCTTGCTTTTCCACTGACGCTCCTTTGCCAGTCATGTTTTCTCATCTATGGGCTAATGAGTGAGTTAGTGAGTGAGTGTGCCCACAGTACTCAGCACATCTACTCCCCAAAATAATGCCTTTTAATGATATTTTATTTTTCGGCTTTTAGACAACAGAATCTGGTGGAAATTCACAGAGTATCAGACCAATGTAATCTCCAAAACAGCTGATTTCCAGTGCCCATTTAACCAGGTGGAAATGGCCATGCTTTAAAGGAGGTGAAATGGCCAAGTCCAATTAGATCATTGGTGCTCCTGGATGTAGTAGCCCCTCTGTGTTCAGCAGTCATCTCAACACATTTAGTAAATCTCATTGTCTATAAATTAACCTGATTCTCAGTGTAAGTTGTACTGTGATATTGATTTGCATCATTTTGACCCACTGGGAAGCAGTGATAGCTGGCGACACGGCGTAGAGTGTGCAGTAGTTTTGTGGGAAGCAATTATGTTGAAGGAAATCCTCTACAAGTAGCGCAGATGAAACTGGTTTTGTTTCTGTGTGCCCAAGACAACCAGGGTGTTTTTTCAGCATCTACCATGCAGAGATAGCGCCCGTCTGCAGAAGGGGAGGACTGGCAGGGTACAGCGAGGACAGGCTGCTCCCTGGGGCTGGGGTGATGGGAGTGGAGAGGGCTTCCTGGGCTGGGGGGTGTCCGGGCAGGACCCAGGAGCCAGGGCCCATCTCACCGCCCCAGCTAGGAGCAGGGCAGTGCCCCGGGCATCGGGCACCTCCCTGGGGACCGGCCGAGGCTGGGATGGAACCTCAGCCCTGGCTCAGCATGGGCCAAGCATCAGCTGGTTGGGGAAAAATCCCAGCAGCAGGGCGTTCAACTAGAGGTAGAGTACACAAGCTGGCAGTCCTAGAGGCAGGTTTTCCAAACTTCACTACTGAAAATTGTTACAATTTCAAAAACATCCTGCAAGAAATATATTACTTATAATTCATTCAAAGCAGCTACTTTGAAAACTCTCTTATGTATCTCTAAATAAGTGTGTATCCTGCATTTAACATTTACTAACCTCTGAAACAAAGGCCACTAAAGAGCTGAAAATACAGTTAATTTGCTGCTGAAAGTAGTTTGTCAATTCCTAGTAGAAGATCTTCAAAGGTTAAACAGCTATATTTAAAGTAATTTGAACAGGTTCATGATTGCTGGGAGTGTTCTGGAAGCCCTGGGCATGGTGAAAGCTAAAATGTTGCCTTCTTAGTTTTGAGGGAAGAAAGACATCTGAATTCAATCATTCCTTATCTTTGTATTTATTTTTATAATTATGGTATCACCGAAATAGATTCAGGAGGCGGGGGGGCTTGGGGAGACCTGCTATTTTGAAAAGGTTTATATCTCTGGCAAACTGGGAGCCAGGGTGGGGAAATAGGGAAGTTTCTGTCAGAGGGATTTCAGACTGTTAGGACTCACTGAATGGATGACAAAAAACATAACTCGAGAATATGGAAAATAGTTATTGTATGTTAGACAGTACAGTATATAGTTCCTTAATCCAATGTCCCATGAAATGAAAAAAACAAACACTTTTTGGGTTTTGTTTCTGAACCACAATGTTCACTGAGCACAAATGGTGAGCCACTTTTTCTGCAGGAACAAAAGGCAGTCGTGGCATATGTAACTGTGTATACAGTGTGTACGCGAGTATATAAACATTCCCCATCTCCTTCTCTACAAGCACATTCTCCCCAGGTTTTTCTGTTCTGCTGAATGTGCGATGTGGTAGTTGTTGTACAAGATCTAAAGAGCAAAAGGTTTTGAACTAAACAGTGCCAGACCAGATATCAATGTGCGCCAGTGTGGAGCAAAAATATGTTTCTCTGACATTTACTATAGGGAATGGGTGAAAGAAGTGTCATTCTTCCCTCTGCTTGAAGACCTGGTGACTTGCTGGTCACAAGTGGTGTTCCCCAGGGCTCAGTACTGGGGCTGGTTCTCTTTAATATCTTTATCAATGACCTGCACGAGGGGATCAAGTGCACCTTCTGTAAATTTGCAGACCATACTAAGCTAGGCAGGAGTGTCGATCTGCTTGAGGGTAGGATGGCTCTACAGAGGGATCTGAACAGGCTCAATCAATGGGCTGAGGCCAGTGGTATGAAGTTCGAAAAGGCCAAATGCTGGGTCCTGCACTTAGGTCATAACAACCCCATGCAGCACTACAGGCTTGGGGAAGAGTGGCTGGAAAGCTGCCTGGCAGAAAAGGACCTGAGGGTGTTGGATGACAGCCGACTGAATATGACCCAGCAGTGTGCCCAGGTGGCCAAGAAGGCCAACAGCATCCTGGCCTGTATCAGGAATAGTGTAATGAGCAGGACTAAGAAGGTGATTGACCCCCTGTGCTCGGCACTGGTGAGGCCCCACCTCGAGTACTTTGTTCAGTTTCGGGCCCCTCACTACAAGAAAGACATTGAGGTGCAGGAGCATGTCCAGCACCAAACAACAAAGGGCAACAAAGCTGGTGAGGGGTCTGGAGAACAAGTCTTACAGGGAGCAGATGGGGGAACTGGGGTTGTTTAGTCTGGAGAAGAGGAGGCTGAGGGGAGACCTTATTGCTCTCTACAACTACCTGAAAGGAGGTTGTAGAGAGGTTGGGGTCGGTCTCTTCTCGCTAGTAACAAGCAATAGGACTAGAGGAAACAGCCTCAAGTTGTGCCAGGGGAGGTTTCGGTTGGATATTAAGAAAAATTTCTTCACCAAAAGGTTTGTCAAGCATTGGAACAGGCTGCTCTGGGAAGTGGTGGAGTAACCGTCCCTGGAGGTATTTAAAAGATGGGTAGACGTGATGCTTAGGGACATGGTTTAGTGGTGGTTTTGGCAGTGTTACGTTGATGGTTGGACTTGATGATCTTAAAGCTACCTTCCAACCTAGACGATTCTATATTTCTATGATTCTGTGACCCAACTTTGGTGTACTGAAAGAAAGCAGAAGTTTGTCCTATAATCTGCAAATTCTAGTTCCACATCTAAGTCATTTCCTGCGTATACCAAACTCAGAAATGTTCACACCATCTAGCTGAAGGCATCTAAATGAGGCGCCTGCATTGAAAGCTTAGTCCCCCATGGTCCCTGTGGGGAAAGTGGAGGGAGACAGCCCTCTAGAGGTGTCTATTTTGCCCTACTGAGATATGAATTCCTTTCTGGAAATACCATTATAGGAAATGTTAAGAATCTGCATTCTTATTCAAATATTTCAGTTAAGTAGCTAAAATGAGAAAGCATGAATTTTCCCCCAAAATCTCAAACAGAAATTTCCTCCCTGGGATTTCCATTATCCAAGTCTTTGAACTCTTGCTCCAAGATGTCTTTAGTCACTGCCCAGGCTCCTTATAGAATTTATTGCAGACGGAGGACTTGTAAGCACCTTTCTGGCATCCCGTCATCATCTGCAACTTCAGGGCTCCTGAAGTGAACACAGTGAGGAAGCCTTGGTGCCCAGGTCAGGGTGATGTGTGAACAAGGCAGCTGTTAAGAAACCAACAAGGCTCATTATAGGGTTTTCCAGGGCAAGGGGAGGGGAACAGTGGTATTAAAATGCATATTGTTCTGGGATGCTTTTGTGCATTCCATATTCTCTATGACCAGATCCTCAAAGGCTCCCAGCTGATACTGAAGTTCCTGAACTTCTACCAAAACCTAATGTAGAGTTAGGAGCTTGGTTGCCTCTGCCTATGGACACTATGTTCAGGGGTATGAAAATCTGATTATCTGTTTATGAAATGCCTTGTTTACAGGCATGTAAATAATGCAGATAAATTTTATTGAATAATGCAAATACATTTTAGTTCTGATTCATATATTAACAGTAAATGGCTGCTGTTTGGTATCCCTTGTGCAAATAGTGGATCCCACAGAACAAGACAGATCCTAAAAGGCCAAATTAAATTAATTAGACATTTATCTTGCCCTAATGGAGTGGTACAAGATGACAAGAGTATGACTCAAGTCCACAAAAAGACTGAAAAGAAAAAGAGGGATAATACTACTTTTAAATCATAACTCAGTAAGTTTTTTCCTTCTGCATCAACCTGACTTGAAAGTCCAAATGACTACGTATGAAAGCTAGTCTGCATGGTGCATATGGCATCTTGAAAAATATAACCTGTACTCTCAAAGCTTTGAAAAAGTAATAAAGGCCTTAAAGAAATATACAAGCGCAAAACATTGCCAGGCAGTTGCCTAGTCTGGGAAGGAGATAGCAATTTGGGGTATGGCCATGGCCTGACTATACAGAAGTGCTTGCTGTAACGCTGAGTACTGTAGAAGAGTGCTGGGGACTGATGTAGCTCTGACTCAAGCCCAGGGAAAACATTCCACTGTCTTCAGTGAAAGCTGAACTGGGGCCTTGATTCTGAGATAAGTGGATCTGAGATAAGAAAGATCTCACCCATGGTAGAAAAGGCGGGCTGAGTTGTAGTCCACTTGACTTTACTTTTTCTTTTTGTGGTGGTTTTTCAATTTGTAGATGCCCTTGCAGGCTTTTATCTATGCTAGCAATCCCATGAGACAGGAACGTTCACACTGATTTCATGGAATGGACTGAGAAGTTTCAAGAGGCTCTCTGAGAAGCACTTTGTGCCGCTGGCTAAAATCTGAAATACAAATCTACAAGAGAATAGGGAATTAGGCTAAGAAAAAGAAAAAAAAGAATGATACAAGAGACAAAAACATGACAATAGCAACAAAAACACATTTACCTCTGAAGCCACGGGCTATTACATTTTCTTCTCTGTAAAGCAAAGAAAGAATTAGAATTCTACTTAGGCATGTTCAGTTGAAAGGCATGGAAGTAGGGGATTTGAAACAGATATTGATGGCTCTATGTAATCACTTTTCTAGATAGGGAATAGAAAGTTCATCCACTCAGAAAACTGCTTACCTAAAGTCATCATCATTTTAAGAGGAACCTCATTACGTGTTTGTTACTTGAGAAAGAAATCCCATATATACAAAGATATATGTTTATATATATTTGTTTACAAAACAAAATAAAAAAAGGAAAAGATAGACACTGAGTTTTATCTATCCACTCATTTCTGAAGGTCTCCATCACAGCAACATCTGAGCATCTGTGGATGCCAGCCAGACCTTCAAAACATCCAAAGAACATGCTAAGAGTTCTCTTATTCACTCTTAATGGATATTATTATTTCCTATCACAAGTTGCTTCTGAGTGGAATTTAACCTCTTCTACACGTGTGGTTTTTTCACTTTCCGCTGGACTGTTTTAGCATTTGGAGAGTACAGTGGAAGGAAAAGTAGTAGGATAAAAATGAATGGTGTTTATTTTTCTTTGATTAGATCGAACAGCAAACAGTGTGAATTTGGGTAGACAAAGAAGCCTGTTATTCCATTTTTGGGTGAGATTAACTGCTAAGTAACACTAAAGCTTGCACAATGGTCTAGAAAACTGCTATCAGGCTAAAAGGATAATAAAATGTTTTGGACAGAAATCCAAACAATGGTGAATAATGAATATCTAGCGATCTATAATTCTGACAAAGGTTTTCTTTGAGGCTACGTGTTAGAATTACATGCACATACACATGCTCAAAATACTGCAGCACTCAGCATGATTTATGTACTTGATAAAATGCCTCATAGTAGCACAAAAATAGAATTACACCAGGTGCACAACAAACAGACATGGTACTTTTAAAAAAATCAAGTAAGCCAACTGGAGTGGGAGCCAATGAGAGCAGATGATCGACATATTTATTTTGAAAGCAGCCAGAATGCCTCAACCTTCTTCAGTCACAACTATCTAAACTAAGTCATGGTAGTCCCAGATTCAGCTAAACCTGGTTATGGATCTGTTATCAGGTGAAAGTAAGGGTAATTCTTTTACTTGGCCAACTTTCTCATTTCTCACGACTGTCGTCACTGTTTGCTTTCACTGTCCATGGTCAGATAAACCTGGGGCTTCCTAAAGCCATGACCTAAGTTCATATAACTCGATGTCCAAATTAAAACACTGAGAAGTCCACAAATCCTGCCCCAGGAGCCCCAGGCTTCAGGGACACAAGCAAATAAGCCAGTGACACAAAGAAGCGAGTAGATACAAAGTCCAAGGGAAGGGGACATAATTGTTTTGGCAGAGCCGAAGGACAAGAAAGACTCCTGCCAGTACAGTGGCATCTTTGGAAGAGGTGGACTGCAACTCTGAATTAAAACTCAGCATTCTTTCCTAATAATTTTTGCTAAGCAAAGGAAAATATCTTTGAATATTTGGATTCAAATTCTAGATTTTAATGTGAATGTTCGAGAAATAGAAGTTAAGATTGAGAAATTTTAACTTATCAGAGGAAAGCAATTTTACAGAACAATTTTTAAGAAATCATCTGGGTGGCAAGGAAAATCGTCAATATAACATCAAAGTATGGTCAATGGTAGAAAACAGGGGAACAGACTAAGCATATCTCTGGTGAGAAATAATGATTTCCCAGAATCTAATTCTAGCATCAGAGTAACTAAGATTCAGCAAAGTAGAAATTCTACTGATGTAAAGTTATCATTACCTAAAAGTTTTAAGGGAGAAAGCAAGTGTCCTGTCTGTTAGCTGTAAGGACAATGTACTATTTGGTCAATTTGATATCTTGGCTTTCAGAATTTATGGGTGGTGAAAGCATTTCCTGATAAACAGCTTAGGTGTGAAGGCACTTTGTAGTGAACACAAATAACTGCATAGAATGGGATTGGAGGGGAGAGTCAGATAGGAAGAGAAAATGCAAGAACAAACAAGCAGATCTGGAATTGAGAGAGGAAAAGCAGCAATCAAAGGTTTTCTGTGAGCAGAGAAAAAATTTTGGGGACTGTGATAGGTAGGTGAAGTATGGGAATTGGACAGCAGAGGAGGCGGCTCTCACAGAAGTCCCTTAACCATGATACAGTGATTTTACCTTAAGAATGGGTTGGGGCTGTTGGGAGAGAAGGTTAGGAAACCATAAAGAAATCAAAAGGAGAGGACTTGCACAAAACTTGCAATGCACAAAGCAAACGTTTTTCATAGACTTAGAAAGAAAGCTGTTGACGTGGATTTCAGTTGATGTGTTGCGTTGGCTATGAGAAAGGTATCAAAATGGAGACCCATTTAATGATGTAGATCTCTCCTGGAACTGTGATAGCGTACTTTTGTCGATTAGCATTTTAATGAGTCATAATAAAATATAATATGCGGATGTAATCTGTGCACAAATGCTTGAGGAAATGAAAGACTGACTAACAACCATTGCATAATTTCAGCATAGAGAAGTTATTGCCCAATTCAGATGTCAAAACCATGCAAATAGAGATGCCTTGGTCCTACTAGGTTAATGTTCAATTTGTTCTATTACCATTCCAAACATCAAGGAACACAGGCAATAATATTTCTGATTTGGATATTTAACCTCTATTCCAGTAATTTCTCTTCTGGATGAAATGAAGCCGAGAGCTAAAGCAATCTAATTGACAATAAGGATCTTCACCTAATTCTGTGGTTAGCCAAGGGTCTTCACATAATAAATCTGGCAATATTTTCCCTTAAATCAATATTTCCAGGATCAAAAGGTCTGTTCTGTAGACCTTCAATTCCAAATTTATAGAACATAGCCATTCTCAAATCCCGAGTTCCTTTAGAAAAAACAGATAGTAAAGCTGAGAATCATTTTTAGCCATGTTTTTGCAGTAAGAAAATGTCAATTTATTGAAACCTCAGTGATGTCTGGATTCTGACCAGAACACAGGGGCCCCCAGCTGAAGTTATGTCAGGTCAGCTCCTAAGAAGAACAAAAACATCCTGATTTAAAAAAAGGAAATTTAAAAATGGTTGTGTTGGGTTTTATTTCTCACAATATTTGGCTTGCATGCTTCATCAGAGTAGAAATGGATTTTGAAATGCGTTTTCCATACTGTTGGCAAAGGTTCTTTCTTAAATGACTTTTCTTGCACAATGATATTTAATATTCTCAAGGATAGCATGAAGAGGAGGGAATACAAAGTACCAAATCAGGCAACAGATAGTCGGGTAAATAGGGAATTTAAGACAAGGAGCCATTAAACACACTCCTCTTGCTTCAGGAGACAGTCCTTTTCAAGGACAAGGGAAAAACAAAATGTACAATTCAGCTCCGTGGCTGTAGGTGTAACATTTTAATAGCTGGCACACTGCCTGTATCTGATGCACTCGTTCAAATAGGCAGATGCTGGATTGGATAAATGGAAGGGCATGTAAGGACACGGAGTCTAGCTCCTTGCTGCATTTATTATCACAATATCTCACCGACTGCAGAACGTGGGAAGAAAGTTCCCTGGATGTTAAGAGAGGCTTTATACTGACAAGCCAAGGTGGAGGCTTTTGCTGTGATTAATGGAAACTAAAGTCACAGAACAACTGAAACTATTCTATGTCCGACTCAACTACCGCTCGTAACATTTACTGGTAACATTTACTCTCTCCCCCAGCTATCAACTCAAATTTAACTCACATGATTTATATTCTCACACAAGTAATCTTACACTACCAAATTCTTTATTAGCAGGAATTTTAAAGCCTGCACACTTTTGTTTTTATACAAAAGTTAAATACTTCTTTTTTTTTTTTTTTGACTGGGTATGATGGATGGTGTGGCTGATTAGAGACCCCAGGTCTGTATTTCCATGCTCCATGTCACCCTATAGTATCCAGCTGGTAAAGCCTGCCAATCAGTAGACTGATGACAAGAAAGCTCACCATTTTAGAGCAGAAAGATGTCGGGTTTTCCTTCTTGTTTATTATGTTTTAGGGCTGACAGTAACTTTTGTCTCACCCAAGCCACGGGGAATATGATTTTTCTTTAAAAAACATATGACTATTTGGATATGATTCTTCATATGAATTTGTTTGAGTACATTTGAAAAGAAAAGCTAATTTTTGACCAGTGTGTATTCTTTTAGTCTTCGATGGCAGCACACCACACATTTTATGCCCATATGATGTTATTATTACTGAAAAAAGCCTCAAGAGAAAAGCTCTAACCATATCACCCAGTTTCTAAGGAAAGACGCTGGGATTTGCAGAGCTGCAGAGCATTTGCGTGCGCTGGGTGAATTACAGTCACGGAGGGGGCGATACCACTCACCCAGGTACGAAAAACAGCTTCTTAGAAAGTATAGCCTCAAATATCTGTTGCTGCCATGAACAACGTCACAGGTGTCCATGAGTCAGCACTGCAGTCCGTCCTATTTTAACGCAGAGACCGAACCAAAAACTTCCGCAAGAAAATAACGCAGCGTGCAACCGCGGCTGTAATGCACGCAGGGATCCTCCCACCGGCTCGCAAAATGAATTAAAAAAGAAAGAAAACGTTTAGTTGCCGTGCAGCCCTGGTTTTTTTGGTGGTTTTTTTTCTNTTTTTTTTTTTTTTTTTCGGTGAGTAATGACTGCTCTCTGCTACTTGATAGCCGAGGCTGGCAGCGCTATGGCAACCGGGCTGCGGGAAGGGCGGAGGGGAAAAGTCGCTTAGCAACTGGAAGCTTTAGAGAGGCAAGGCTGCTTTAAAGCACAGCAGTTAAAAAAAAAAAATAAAATAAAATAATATAAAAAAAAACCCTAACAACAAAAAAAGCAACAAAAATTCCCCTCCCCCCCCCAAACCCACAGTTTTTACCATCAGAAAAGATGAAATGATTAAAATATAGATCACAAGAGCTGAGGATTTAGAAGAGAAGGAAAAAAAAAAAAGGCATGACAAAGCCAATTAAAAAGACGATAACAGCTTAGGAAAAAAAAAAAAAGTAGAGATATTTTATACTGATCATCCAAGATCCAAGCTTCATCAGTGCAAACAATAGCCCTAAACCAGCCCACACTATTCCCTGTCAGATCTCAACACTGTTCCGCAAAGGGGGACTCCGTAGGCAACATCTCCCAGGATGGGGGTCCAGAGGGGCTCGGTGGGTGCAGCCCTGCCCCCCCACACAGCCCCCAGGCAAGGTGCCCATGGGCTACTGGCACCCCGAGCCCACTGGCAGCGGGGCCACCACTCCTTGGGGAGGTGGAAGGACCAGCACCTGCGTCGTCTTGCTCTTGCTCGTTATTATTTATAGCCTTCCTCTGGCATGATAAGGACTCTATGGGCAAGAAAAAAAAATAATATGAAAGGTTATCCAATACGCCAATTCAGATTTTTAGTAATAATTTTCCAGAGATGTTTTTCCAGTGCTCCAGGCACCCTAGCACTTCATTAATAATGCAGTAAAATCCCAGCAACATTACATTAATCACTCCGGTGGGAACCCAGCCAGTCAGGCACCTCTTTTTCAGTTCTCCATCCTCAGCCTTCTCTAAGCACTGTCTCAAACAGACGTCTTTCACTGCATGCTTGGAAAGTTGCCCAATTCGAGCTATTTTGGACTAACAAAGGAACAATTTCATCCAAAGACACAGAACCCCCACAGAGCTACTGCCCTCCCCCTCTCTAGTGCAATGGGGGTTGGGTGTTTCTGCTGACCATTGCCCAGGCAGGGAAACATGAAAGGAGAGACTAAGTTGGTCTGACCTTCCCTTTTAAAGTCTACCTGGAGACCGACGGGGAGCTAACTCGCATCTGCAGGTATGAGGAGCCACAGACTCCTTGGGGAGTGCGGGATCCAGCGAGTGAGCTGCGACGTTCTGCGCACATCACGGGGTTTGGTTTTGGTGTTGTTTTTATAATGCGGAGAAATCCGTTTACTATTGGAAAAGCCTGATCAAGCAAAAATCAAAATAGACGCTGGGAATGTGTCAGTCTGGTCAAATATCAGCATAGTCAAGTCGCAGGCAGGTTGGCAGGCAGATCTGGCTGGCATATTTTGTTGTGGTTTTTTTTTTTTTTTCCAGGCAAGCAACCCAACCGGCAGCCAGAACGAAGATGCTGCCCAAGCTCCCGGCTGCCCCTGCGCCCTGGCCGGCCCCGGCAGCCGGTCCTGTCCTGGCTGCCTGCCCGCTCCCTCCGACCCCGCAGCCACCAGCTGCTGATGGGCAGCCGGCTCTCCGGCGGCGGCCTCGCCACCTCCCAGGCTCCGGGGCTCCTGGCTGAACCAGTGGTTTTAGGGCTTATAATGCTACAGGATTTTGTGTTCACGTTTACCAGCAGCGTTGTCTCCCCAGTAGATAATGCTGACTAAATCGATACTTTACAAAGGCACAAAGGAGTCAGCTTGTGACTGATACACAATACTGGTTAACAAGACACATACAATGGTGGTATTAGTGGGAGGAAAGAAAAGCTCAACTTTCTGTCAGTCACAGGTTCATTAGAAAGTAAAGAGTTGTTAGCAGGCAGAAAAGCTCTTTAGATGCATGAAAATGGTGCCAGTAAAAAAAAGTAAGAAAGTAAGAAAGGAAAAATTTATCTTGCTGGTGGAACTAACTCTAACTGTCTTCCCTCAATAAACCTTTTTTAATAGAATTCTGATATGTGTGCATTAAAAGAACAAGATCTATGGAAATCCCATTTTTCTTCATTAAAAATGCCCTCAAAGCATCTTGCATACCCTTTGACCAGGGTTTGACCAGAGATTGCTACTGTCAACCTGAAGCTTCTTGAGGAATGTCATACATTATTGTAACATTAATAACCAATAAAAGCTTCCAGAGTTATAAGAAATAAATAACATGAAAAGTACATTATCTTTTCCTTTTGTCTCTTCTAATGTTTTTCTAGAGTTCAGGGAGGTCTTACAGTTGGAGGATGTGAGAAAGAGGTATATAAAATGCTTTAAATCCTCCAGTCACACACAGTTAAAAGAGGCAAATCATTGCAGACAGTCTGCAAATTTTTCTTCAGAAAAAATTCAGTGATTCTTGGGTTTAAAAGTCCAAGAGAGATCCCAGCATGCCCTAATAGCTAGGTGTTTATTTCATCTTTTTTTCTTTGCAACAGCTTTGTGCTCATCAGATGAGCTGTCAGAGCCTCCAGCACAGACTGGAAGTCCTGATCCTTTATTGCTGTACAGCATTTTTGGCTGACAAGTTGTACAAACCTTATTGCAGTTCTGTTTGTCTTGGAGCAGAAATGGCAAAATGTAACCCACCTCACTCACATGATCTTACAGCTCAAATAGATTTTAACTTTGCCTATGGAATAAGGTATTGCACTCAGTCTAGGACATAAGAATCCCGATATGACTGTGAATATGTATATTCACTCATCTTTTTACATTCTCATTCACCCCTCCACTTGAAAAAAGTCCCAAAGGTAGAAAAGTCCCGCCATTAAAAACATCAGTGCAAGACATATGGGTATTGTGAAGTGCGTGGTCACTATCATTTACTGGGCTGCTGGCTGCCAGTGACACCAATAAGCTATGTAAGCTGTAAGGTTTGTTTTGCCTTGCTTTGGATGCCATATATTACAGAAAATAATGTATGTGTTGGTAAGGGCAGGCAAATGAATTTTTTTTTTTTGTTAAATGGTAACTTTTGGGAAAAGACAGCAGTAGAATCTAATTTTAACAATTCTTAGCATTTGTTTTCTGTAATGATATTCTAAGTTACATATACCTTTAGAACACAAACGAAAACAAAAATATGGAAAAATGAACATGATATATGCAACTGAAGACTGTCATAACAGATGCAAAAGCAAGCTATGCTTACTCAGGCCACCTGTTTTCTTTGCTAAATTTTGAGTATGTCACCTTGAAAGTTTAACGGTCTTCACCAGAAGTTTCTTGCACCCTGAAAAGCCTGACCTTTTTCTGCTTCTCTGTGCAGGGACACTATTATTGTGATTATCATCACTGAGAAAGCCTGTGAAGACAAATGTGTTGCCTGAGTACCATCTAGTGGAGGGAACGCTGTGGAGAGATATAAACGAACATGCTGGACCCACCACCTCTCCTGGGGCTTTCCTGGCCTCAATCCCTCACTTGCTTCGCCGCTGCCCTCTCTGCTGCTGCAGTCACATCCACTGCTGAGCACTCGCTCCAGAAGCCATTGCAGAATTTGCAGAAAGGAGAAGAAATTATTTGAGGTGGGAGCCAAGCCCATCAGGGCAGTGTCAGGTCTTTGGGGAAAGAAGATGCAAGCCATCTTCAAGTTGCACAGAGACTTTTTCAACGGTCTGTCTCCTTGAGTCCCACAGACACTACCTAGGACTGAAATGCCTTTTAATAATACAGACCATCAAGCTTAAGAACATTTGGAAATTTTACTCTGTTTTCTGAAGAAATTTATAGGCAAACCACACGTCAGTGATGCCACCTGTTTCTTATTTGACAGCAACCATCTGGACAGCAAATACTCTAAAGCCAAGAAAGTCACTGCTGTCTGGAAGGCAAGACAGAGAGCTGTAATTTAAATGCCCGAATGTCAACCACAACAATATGCGGCCCAAGGGAGGGATGCATAAAATGGAAAGCGTGCCTATAGCAATAAGCCTTGCATTAGAGGAAACAATGATTAGATATGTAATGTATGGGCTTGAATGGCCTCCTACTCACCCTCTTTCTGTTTCCAATGACCACTAGGCAACAGAGAAAGCCTTTCCAGTGATTAAGCCAACTTAGAGGTGGAGCAGGCAAAGCAAAAGTAGCAAAAAGCCCAGGGGATGCACCTCAGGACCTCATTCTTTCACACCCCTGGGACAGCAGTGAAGTAAGGGGCCTGTGCATGCAGCTCCAGTGCAGCTGACTTCTGGCCACTGGCTGCTAATCTGACTCTCACCTTCCCCTAATCTTCCTCCTCAGTGTCCTATCAGTCTCTTCATTTCCTTCTCCTCATTTCCTTCCACCCATCTCTCGGTTTATTTGGTTCCTAAAGATTAAAAGAAAATGAAAAAGTAAAACCAGAAAGAGCGCTGGAAGAGTTAAGGCCTGCAGCTCATTGCAGCAGGGCAGGGCTCTGCACAAGTAAGAATAAAATTCAATAGTGAGTATAGGGCAGTAAGGCAAGAACAGGGAAAGCATTGGAAACAAGTGTATAGTTTGCTTTCGGAAGGTGGGGTACTAAGCCAGGCAGAATAAAAACAGCAATGATTTTTAGTACTGCTGGACTAGCTGGCAACGCTCCCATCTTCAGTCTGAGTGCTAATTTTTAAACTATGCAAAGTGTTTCCTGGGGCCACCAGAGCGTATCTGTAGATGAGACCCAGGGGAGGAAGGGCAGGCTTCAGTGATGGGCACTAAGCACAAAAGAAGTGTCTCAAGGTAGCAGTGAGGCAAACAAACCAACAACCCTTTATTTGCATTCTCTAAGTTCCTTATAATAGTAGTGGCCACATGGCAGCAATCAAGAGAAAAATTACCAGTGACAGAAAGAGGAGGGAATTACTGTCAGACAACAAGGTAACAGTGTTCACTATAGTCTTAGGCCATAGTGGTAGCACACATTAATTATGATTAGTATGAGAGATCCAAGATATTTTGGAATCAGACTTGAGTATCTGATGCTTTCATCGGGAGATGGAGAAGAAGGTCTTTCCCATTTAATTCTCACAGACATAGGTAATGTAAGTGTGAGAGCGTTGTCTCCACAGCTGTGACCTATGCTTTGTCCCGCTGAGACAGGCAGCCCTACCTGACACCTGCAGTCCCTCAGAAGACTTTAACTCGGCCTCCACCTCCTTCAGCACCAAGGGGGAGCGTGCCTTCAGCAGCCAGCTCCACGCTGGAGGACCTTGAGGGGCAGGAGGCCCAAGTCAACATCCCCTGTTGTCTCAGTAGTGTGTGGAGATGCTAAAAACCTAGAGTGGTTGTCTAGACCAAAGTTCTTGCTGCACATACATCTCAAACTGTGTGACTTTGTATGAGAACATTCAGCTGGACTGGTGCCTCTGCAAACCATGCCCCAAGACTTGCTTAGAGAAAAAGTCCAGAGAGGTAGGCATGGTAACTCCTGAGATCATTAGCCTAGAGGAGATGGCATGGTCATGGGTATCAATGCTACTAACTGTGCAGCCGTGCAATATCCCCGAAGCGTAGTCTGCAAGAGGAGGAGGGTGTTCAAGTAAGCATAGGCAAAGGGAAGAGAGGTAAAGAGCAGGAAGAGCCCATCTGTCTCTGCCATGTGATGAGTCCCATGGCACTTCCCTGCTGTGTCTGTAGGCTGCGCTGCCAAGTGAATGGAAAGCCTTATGCTATTTCCAGTGTCTTGCTGGGAAAAGGAGAGGACATTCGAGATCAGTAATAGAGCTTTGGCTAGGTTTGCTGAGTGACTGCTGGCATGTGCCGTGCTGCTCATTGGCAAGATCTGGGAATGCTACCAAAAGTGCTCTTCTCACTGGGAATTGCCTTTACTGGTCTGGAACTGGCTGCAGAGTGTCCTGCATGAGAAGTTTGCTTCGCTATCCTAACATGAGTCACTGCATGTGGCAGGGGAAAACATAATGTTCCCACAGGAGCATGAAATCCAAGGGAGGTCTGCCCAGGGGTGATATAAAAGGTTTCTCTCCAGTCTTGGTGTTTTCCCTGCCTCTGTTCCTCTGTCCTGAGAAGGGAGCATTACCTCTTTTGTCCCAGACTGCATGCAAGAGTCTCCTCAGCCAAACCAGTTTCTTTAGGATCCTGTCCTGCAAGTGCCAACCTCTCACCCGAAAAGCACCTGGAAGGCTCTCTGTGCTTGGGAGTGAAAGACTGCATATTCCACTATGTCTTCTCCTTCCCCAACAGAGATTACAGTGTATTTAGCCTAGCCCACAGGGTTAGCACTCTCAGCTCATCATTCCCCAGCATTTGAAACACTGGGCTTCTGGGCTGGAAAATGGCAGTGGTGGAAATGTGGGCAATGTTTTGGAGCTTCTTAAGCTCCTTGGACACCAAAATAGAGACAATGTCTCAGGTGGAACTGTGGAGAGTTGTACACCACAGTAAACTGCATTGAATCCCCAGTTCAGGTCAACAGGGGAAGCACTTCTCCACTGAGCTCCTTGCTCTCTTCAGTGCCTGGGCTCACTTCTGTGAACTAGTTCACTCCAGGACATCACAGACCAGACTGCACCAAATGCACCTCCTTCCATCCTACACAATCTTCCAATGCTATCCCAGCAGGTTTTACACACTGAGACATGTCATACACATATGCAGCTTCATGTTACAAAGCCACCACTCTGGCAAGCTGCAGCACAGGTTGTACATTACTTCAGACATCTTGAACTGGGAAAAAGCCACATGAAAAGAAGCATTTTCCATTGGGCCGCATAGGCACCACATGGGATGAGACAAGTCGCAGGGGCAAGAGCTATGTAGCATGGATCTGTCTGTGCTTGCCACTTGGCCTCAGCACTGAGGATGAGCTCCTGGCTGTCTTCTATTTAGGAGTGTAGCCACAGAGTCTAAGTAACCTTCTCCAGCCCTTTCACAGCTAGAGTCGTAATAACATAATCCTATTATTCTTAATATAGCTCAAGCTTGGGAAATCATTGACAAATTCAGCCATCTTCCATAGGTTCACTTTCAGACTCTTCGAAGGATAAGATTCAGCATTTCTAAGGAATAATTTCATGTTGGTTTAGATCCATATCCTGCATCAATAAATACATTCTAGGCCAAAGAACACATGTATAGAGATCTGGTTCTTATTTCTTCAAATTTCTGTTATATTTGAGGAGATTGCAGGTTGCTTTTTTTTTCCTATCAAAAAAAAGTATGATGCCGCATGCATATGGCTGCAATATAGATGCTGTATTTGGAATTACCAAATCAAATTTACTAGGCATTTCAAGAGCTCTTCAACTGAAATAATAAATGAAACATCATGGACCTAACAGTGTTCTCTTTATACTGCAGCAGCCAGAGTGAAATTAATTCATAAAAGGAAGGCCAGAAGGATTTGGCCAAACACCTATTTAAGGAAGATTTTTTTTTAAAAAAAAATGATCTGTCATTCATTTAGTGTCCAGCCCACCCTAAACCACGACACTTCAGGAAGATGTCAGATTGATAGCATGAAGTGCCCATAACCAATAGTAAAAATCTACTCAGTTAAATAGTTGCCATCTGTGTATTCTGGCATTTGGTAACATAAACAGCTTTTGATATATTTGGACTCAGAAGCAAAACTAGTACCAATAAAGCTCTCAGAAATCATAAAAGAGAATAAAAGCGTATGAATTTATACATTTCAGTAACTCATATTTCACACTTGTAACTCAAACTTTGTTCAATGACTTTATGACAGAAACAAGAAGAGGGACTACAGTTACAGCAGCCAGAAAATGTCTTTGTCATTGACAAGGATTAAGGAAAGAAACAGGAGAAGATGGCTACAAGAGGCTTGGTGCCAGGATATAGCTGAATAGACAGCTGTGATATGGATCCAGCCTGCTATGGGCTTGCCTGTGTGGGTCATCTCTATTAGGACTGGACAATAGCATTGTAACATAAAAAACATTTCTTTCATCATAGTTGTTTGCATTTGAAATGTGAGCTTCTAGTAACTTGATTCAACCATGAACCAAATGTGGATGACCAACAGGATGACCATGTGCAATGTGCCCTTGTGGCCAAGAAGGCCAATGGCATCCTGGGGTGCATGAAGAAGAGTGTGGCCAGCAGGTCAAGGGAGGTTATCCTCCCCCTCTACTCTGCCCTGGTGAGGCCGCTTCTGTGTCCAGTTCTGGGCTCCCCGGTTCAAGAAGGACAGGGAACTACTGGAGAGGGTCCAGCAAAGGGCTACAAAGATGCTTAGGGGACTGGAGCATCTTTCTTATGAGACCTTATGAGGTCTTTTTAGTCTAGAAAAAAGAAGACTNAAAGGGAGGGTGCCAGGAGGATGGGAACAGTCTTTTTTCAGTGGTGCCCAGTGGTAGGACAAGAGGTAAAGGGCACAAACTTGAGCGTAGAAACTTCCGTCTAAACATGAGGAGGGACTTCTTTACTTTGAGGGTGGCAGAGCACTGGCACAGACTGCCCAGAGAAGTTGTGGAGTCTCCCACACTGGAGACATTCAAAATCTGCCTGGACGCCACCCTGTGCAACCTGCTGTAGATGACCATGCTCTGTCAGGGGGGTTGGACTAGATGATCTCCAGAGGTCCCTTCCAACCCCTATCATTCTGTGGCTCTGTGAAATATAAGTTGGTCTGTTCTATGGTATGGGAATACTAGTCTAACTTACCTGTCCACTTAAATCTCTGTGCTTACCCTACCTGAGGGAGCTTAATTTGACTTTCCTTAAATCTTTTAGAATTCCTTTTGCTAAATGGAAACATGGAAAAACTCCATTTTGAGGCAGATTTCTTTGGAAAAAGAAAATAATAAACAAGTGGTATGGAGTATCATTTTTGGAAGGAAGATCATATTTGAAGATGATACTATTTGCAGCCTTATCTAATGCAAAATGTTATTCCCAAACACTATTGAAGTGCAGTTGGTTTTTAGAGGAAAGCTGGTAACTGTTTACACAAATCTAGCAACAATATGTAATAGTTCTATGCTTGGCAGAGAGCCAAGGAAATGCCACCAGTGTTTGAAACTGCAGGAGTAATATGCCTGTTGCCCATCTCAACTGAACTTGATCCAGAATACTGAAGTTAATATAGCTACTCTGTAGGGGGAAAAGCAAAAATTGGGCTTCGAAATAAAAAGAAGTCAGAAATTTGGATTTTCTTGCTCTCCAGCTGACTGCTCCCCAAGAGCACCATACCTTTTCTCAAATACAAACAAAGGACCAGCAAACTGGCAGTGGCTGTAACCTGCCCACATCTCGGTGCTGTTCAAATCACAAGGCGCTTCTTTGCTTTGGGCTGGAAGGGCTTTGGTGGTTGTCCTGGTTCCGGCAGGGATGGGGTTAATTTCCCCAAGGAGCGGGCAGGGGAGGCAGGTATTCCATCCCACCTGAGCCATGCCCCATGCCCGGGCTACAAGAGGAGGTAGCCGGGGGCGAGATGCAGCGGTGTGGGTCCGGTTAGTGCGCTGTGTGGCGGTACTGTAATTGCGTCTTTATACTCCTCTATTGGTGTTATTGTTTTTCTTTCCTGTTCCCTTTTGCTGTTCTGTTAAATTGCACTATTTCAACCCACGAGTTTTGCCTTTTTCTGCCGATTTTTCCCACGGCTGTGGGAGTTGAGCGAGCGGCTGCGTGGTTCTTTGATGCTGGCTGAGGCCAAACCACGACAGTGGTGATGGCTGGCGGCGGACCCAGCCAAAATCATACGTGAGCTGCAAAGCAATGGAGGACGGATTGCATAAAGTAATGAAAGCAGCAGTAAGTCTGTCTCAAGCAGGTACCTAGACATATAGATGGGGTATATTTCACTCACAGGTGCTTTTTTAAACCACAAAGTAGTTGATGTTATTCAAAGCACCAGATAAAACATTGAAAAAAGAAATACAATGTTGATTTTCAGTGTTTTCTGAGGAAAAGGGACACAGGGAACTACAGGCCGGTTAGTCTCACCTCTGTCCCTGGGAAGGTAATGGAGCGACTTATTCTGGATGTCGTCTCCAAACACGTTGAGGAACAGGAAGTTATTGGAAGTGGTCAACGTGGATTTACCAAGGGTAAATCATGCTTGACCAATCTGATAGCCTTCTGTGATGTTATAACTGGTTGGCTGGATGAGGGGAGAGCAGTAGATGTCATCTACCTTGACTTCAGCAAGGCTTTTGACACTGTCTCCCATAACATCCTCATTAGGAAGCTGAGGAAGTGTGGGCTGGATGAGGTGACAGCAAGGTGGATTGAGAGCTGGCTGTGTGACAGAACTCAGAGGGTTGTGATCAGCGGCACAGAGTCTAGTTGGAGGCCTGTAACCAGCGGTGTCCCCCAGGGGTCAATACTCGGGTCAATACTCGGTCCAGTTTTGTTCAATATACTCATTAATGACCTGAATGAGGGGACAGAGTGTATCCTCAGCAAGTTCGCTGATGATACCAAACTGGGAGGGGTGGCTGACACTCCAGAGGGCCGCGCTGCCATCCAGGGTGACCTGGACAGGCTGGAGAGCTGGGCAGAGAAGAACCTAAAGAGGTTCAACAAAAGCAAGTACAAGGTCCTGCACCTGGGGAGGAAGAATGCTGAGCACCAGTATAGGTTAGGGGTGGACCTGCTGGGAAGTAGTTCTGAGGAGAAGGATCTGGGGGTCCTGGTAGACAGTAAATTATCCATGACCCAGCAATGTGCCCTTGTCGCCAGGAAGGCCAATGGAATCCTGGGCTGCATAGGGAAGAGTGTGTCCAGCAGGTCGAGGGAGGTTATTCTCCCCCTCTACTCTGCACTGGTGAGGCCACAACTGGAATACTGTGTCCAGTT
>VUYV01000086.1:2725396-2737603 GCA_008711295.1 Anarhynchus alexandrinus | reverse complement strand
GCCTGGATGCAGTCCTGAGTAATGTGCTCTAGGCAATCCTGCTTTGGTAGGGGAGTTGGACTAGATGATCTCTAGAGGTCCCTTCCAACTCTGAAAATTCCGTGATTCTGTGATTCCATGAAAAGAGGAATTACTAGATCTGCAGAGGAAATTAGGCACTAGAGTGGTCTGTGTTCCACTGAATAACTAACATAGAACGCTTTGACATTCATTGCAGATGAACTGGGATCCAGGCTGCTATTACACCATGTAATTGCCAAGGAAGAAACTGGCTTCAGTTTCCAAGAACTGAGTACAAGTAGCATCGTGAATGACACATCAAAAGCGCCCGCAATGACAGCCTCATTTATGGCAATTCAGTGTTAATGGCAAAAATCATCTTCCTGCTTTGCATTGAGCTGGGTTGGAAAGTCCTAAGCAAGATGGGCAATCTGTCCAAAAGTCTGTGAGTATCATGTATTTTAGGAAGTAAATTATAAAAAGGGTTTTATGAGGTATTTTGTGAAAATATTGACTGCCCTAAAACTCTTTAAAAACCCAGTGTTCTGTGCCCATGCTGAATAAACCACATAGGAATTTATGAACATAGCACTAAAGTTGTAAGCATTGACATAGTAGCTGTGCTATATTTCATATATGATAATGAAACATTAATCTTGGGAGAAACAATTCTTCAAAGCTGTAAGCCTTGGTTCTGCATGCTTTTTGGGTTTTTTTCCATTGAATTTGAAAAAAGTCAGTTGGACACTGCAAAGGCAGAGGGACAGACATCGTAATTTCCTTTCTGCCAGCTGAAAGGATTTTATAGGGACATTGAAAATATGAAACGCTTTGTTGAATAGTTGGCACTAATGTCTTTTTTAGGAGCATAGAGGGAGAATGGCAGTTCCTTTTTATGGTGTCTGGAGAACTTCTGTCAAAGAGGGACTCCATAAACAACTGCCGTGCACAGTATTTAGTATGTACAATGCTATTTAAGCAGTTAATTTAAATGTGAGGTAGTGCCCTACACATTCAAAAGGATTGTTTTCTTTCTTTCCCTCTGGTTCCTAAAATGGGTCTTTGTCAGAATGTAGTTTATAATGTAACCTACAACATATTTTAATAGCATAGCTGAGATGGGTTGTTCTTCATCTAAAAATTGAAGGGCCCCACCACCACCATCAGAAATGCCGCATTACCTTTGAAGTTTGGCAGGCTTTTAGGGTCACCCCTCTTTAAATTTGAAAATGCACGCTCACATTCAAGTCTTCCTGCTAGGAGGACTCAGTTCATTAACTTGCACTTATATGGACGGCTATTTTACTGTTTCTTTAACTGAACTTTTACGTTGGCTGCCTGCTGTGTCCTGAGTGCTGCGAGCATTTCAGAAAGTAGGTGCATGCTGTGAAGGCAGCCCTCTCTGTAAATAATGTTCCAATTAATAAGACAATTATACAGCACTGCAGTACTTTATTGGTGTTCTCTGTTGCTGCAGTGTTGGTCAGAGCACAGTAGTTAAGATACCATCAACATTTTCGTATAAGCTCTTCTCTCCAGAAGCTTAGACTTAGAAATTCATACCACTCTAAAAATTCAACATAGTGAAGAAGCGGAAAGGCATGCAGTGTTTTTATATAAAATTGTTTATAGATTATATGAGTAAAATTAAAATAAGAAGCAGGGATTTGGTTTAGAGTCTTTTTATATGAAATGCTTTCTACTTTATGGGTTGCAAGAGTAAAAACAGATTGGAAATGTATCTTCAGTTACGTTTTAAAATGTTTACTGTAACTCTCCAAAGGCATTTTAAACTGAAATTTTACAGGTCATTAGTCTGTTATGTGAATGGGTCCTGGAATGACTGTAGATTGAAATTTCTGAGGTCCAGACACAACCTGTAAAGATCTGGGTAGAATTTAGCTGCCTAAAACAAAAGATCTTGTACCCCCCCCTGCTGAGCTGCTGTGTCACTCCGGGGATGCCTGTAGTCTACAACTGCTTTGCTCTTATAGTTTGAAGTTTCCCAAATGCCTCGGTTTGTGTTTCTGGGCACAAGAAAATGTTTCTGTCTAAACCACTTGGTACCTATGTCATGTCTCAGCCCAAAAGAGAGGCAAGAAGTAGTGGCTCTTTTTACTTCTGGGCCCTGACACTGTAGGGGAGCCTCAGACTATCCCTTCTCAGGTAATGACGCCCTGAAGGGCTATCAAAATCCCACTACTGCTTTCTTTTAAATCATGAGAGAAGAAGATTTTGTCTTTTTTCCCATATGACAGCTGTCTCATCAAATAGTCAGAGAACTAATGGAAGAAGGAGGATGTCCAGGCTGAGGTCAAGAAATAAGTGAAAAAAAGAAAGCAGAAAGAACAGACCTTACAACCCAGTGGCAAGAACATGCATGTGCAGAACATGCAGGTGACAGTCCTGGGTCTCCGCATAAAATACAGATACAGTCTTTCATCGGGTTCACCTGTGAGTACATTGATATATACACATATATATATTCAGTGAAAATGTTATGAGAATCTTACAAAGTATATTTCAGATGTAATCAGCACTAAAATTACTACTTTAAATAATACCAGCATCATTTTTCCATGCCTCTATTGCAGTTCATTCAGCCATTATGTACATTTTAATTCCATAAGATATAGAATGTTTCTTTTGTATATTCGTGCAAATTCCAGTGCATTGGAGGTCTAATACTCAGTTGGGATCCTTCAGCTCTGTGATAATATTTAATAAGCATGAGGTTTGCCCGTCTTGTGCACACATGTGGTTATGCATTTTTCAGATTATCAGTTTGGAAATCCTTCTCCTTTCTGTCTTTAACAGCTCTCAGGTTATTTACCGTGCCTTAGATTTTACATTATAAAATACAGAATACAAACTTCAGAGGCTTTTTTAGTCTATTTGATGTAAAATCTACTGGAGAAATACCTGTCCTCAGCACCATTTACCTGACAGGGTGAAGCTGTTCTTCAAGCTGACCATCAGCCAAACCACATGAATTTGCACTATTGTTGTCAAAGGATGGGAAAAAAAATAGCTGCTCGTGTGCCTACATTCACTTTTCAGAAGCTCTGCAAGGTCAGCTACTAAAACCAAGCTGTGACCTTCACTCCAAATTAATGTGACCTCAGTTTAGGTGCCTGTGGTGAGGGGGTCCACACCTGTGCAGCGTATCTCATCTCCCATTACACCCAAACTGGCCTCATCAGTTACTAAAGTCACTGGTGTTTTAAGATCGAGTGGAATTGCTCACTATAGGATGAGGTGACTGCAGCCTATACACTACTGACTGTATAGTCCTGCTTTCCATCCCCTGTGAAGAAAACCTGGATTATTTGTTCAGCTGTATTGAGGTGAAGCCACTCGTGACTTCAGCATTCCTGCTGCCCACAGAGCGTGGGCAGACAGGAAAGCCATCTTGTCATCAGTGTATATTCATGCAGTTTTTTGACACTGGCTCAGTATGGTGAAAACTTGAGGAGAAAATGAGGGCTCTACATTTATTGCAGGTATGAGACACCAGGGAAGTGGAAGAACTAGCAAATCTAGCTAAGCTACTGACAACAGCTTTTACGGGGCTGTATGGCAAACTAGGTCCAGAAGAGTAAAAACCACAAAGCTGTTGCTTTCCCGTGTTGCAGAGAAGGTTTCCCCCATGAGCCACACTGAATATCACTACAGCTCATCATGTTTCAGCACCTGGATGCCCGGCTCAGGATATCTGTGCCACAACACGTGTGGGCTGCGTTATGCCTACCTGCAACTTCATACCAAGAGTTTAATATGAATAGGCTATGTACATCGCTTGCGTGTTTCAGAGATGCTGGCACATGAACCTGGCACAGCACAGATGAGAATATCAGCAAAAGGAGAAGCCATTTTCGTTGTCTGAGCAGAAGGGCATGACACAGCTAATCCGGTCGCAAGGTGTTTTGCGTGCTCCCTTTTGTCCCTCAGCTCCGGCCGGGCTGTTTACAGTGCAGTGTGGAGGCCTCGGGTAGCACTTACGTCCTCGCTCACTTTAATCAGGCTGACTCAAGTGCAAAATAATGTCATATTTGAGAAGACAGATTTTATTAGTTGAAACATTACTTTGTGAGGCGACACATGAAGGTCTGTCAACGGCCAGTGGGAACCACTAGCGCGAGACTAAGAAAATACGGGCCATTTACAGATTGTTGGTAATGATGAGCTTCATCTCCCAATGCCTGCAAAATATAAAAAAATGTTTTCATTAGGCTTTCTGGGGGTGCAGATGTTCCCTCCATTGGGTGCCCAACATAGTGCGAAGGAGGCGCACAGATTTCAGTAGGGCCTGAACCAGAGGAAAGGCGGTTGTAGGGGGGAGAAAGAGGAATCACAACTCAGAAGGAGACACAAATAAACATCAGTAATGTGGTCTTTCTCCACTGGATTCATTTCTCCTCCTAATACATCACCTCTTCCCATTGCTGTTGGTGCAAAGGTAGGAAATGAAAGCTTCTGGAGGAATCCAGGTTTCCCCTTCGTGGGGGCTGTGGGAAGGCATGGAGGCACCTGGAGTGGGAGCATTTCCATGTGTGTATGGCCATGGGGAAGAGAGTGATCAGGAGGGAGGTGTGCCTAGGAGCCAGGCTGTTCTGAAGGCCTTTGGGAGGCATGAATGTCCTTGCTGTAGAATTTAGGTGGAAAAATGTTGTGACAGCTAGAGAAGGTTGGGGAAGGAGGGATGAGTGAGCCACCTTCCACCACCGACCTTGTCTCCATCAGGAACCAGTGGGAGCAACAAGAGCTCTGTCCTTGTCACACCAAAACCCCTGCTGTCCTGCAGACAGGGCACTAATGACTAATGACTAATGAGGTTTATCCGTGGCAGCCAGGGCTCAAACACTATTTTGGGTGCCAACCATCATATCATGCGGTAATTTTACGGAGGGATGTCACGCACAGATCCCAGTGCCTGTTATGGAGATTGATGTGGCTGAAAGTGCTGAGCAGAACGTCTATTTTTGTGCTGTTCCTGTTACACAGCTGAACAGCTGGCTCTGCGCTCTGACAGCCACCGAGGAAAGCCCAGCATGGCTTAAGAGCAAGAGAGCAGAACACAAGAGAAGTGTTGT
The DNA here is from genome assembly GCA_008711295.1 of Anarhynchus alexandrinus. Classification (NCBI taxonomy): domain Eukaryota; kingdom Metazoa; phylum Chordata; class Aves; order Charadriiformes; family Charadriidae; genus Anarhynchus; species Anarhynchus alexandrinus. Next base: position 2,732,510 of record VUYV01000086.1, on the reverse strand, counting down.
GTGGGTTTTTGTGATGCCCCAGTCAGGTTGTCAAGATCCTTGAATTTCTTTTGATAGTGTGTAAGAGAAGCAATAGCAGCAGAAGAAACAGTAAGAGAACCAAGACTTGTATATGTTTACTTTATAAATATACATATGTATTTTAAATACTTTACAGTTAGGTTTCTTCAGACACATTGCTTTGGGTTTCTCTGTGTCATTACTTTTTCATTTCAATGTTATAGTATTATTCTGGAAGCACTTACTATGAAATCTATAAATTCATACAGGCTTTTTTAAGGAAATCCCAGTCTTCTGATCAGCTTTGTGGCGAGAGACTGTTATATTAGATCACTTGTGTGATTACTCTCCAGTGCTTTCCTTTGTACGGTCTTTATCATAAGCTAAAGACTTTGCCAAGAAAGCAGGCCGAAATGAGGGTGAAGACTGATTATAACAAAGTTATTTTTACGACCATGAAATTAAGTCTTATCAAGTGACAGCATTATCCTGTGGTAATAGACAAATTCTTCTTTGTTCGGGAAAGCTAATTTGTATATAAAAAAATTCAGGCTGACAACTGAAGCATGGTGGTTGATATGTGCAAGATGACTTGCTTTCCAAGGTTTAGCACATTTATTGCAGCTCTGAAAGCTCAGACGGACTGTTTACGTGCCTAACCAGTGGCCCAAAATGTAAGATGTTTGCAAACCTCGTAATGTTTTCAGCAGATCCATTTCAGGCTATTGAAAACCATTAGTAATGCACCAGAATAACTGGTTAAAAGAAAAACATACTGTTCAAACAAATCTCCATTAATCTGTCATCTTTATTTTTATGCTTCTTTTATTGCTGTTACGGGGATTTGTGTGTTTTTTCTGTTTTCTCCATCTCTCCATTAGCAAGGGGTAGAAAGCGACTGCCTAAATGGACTTTTTTCATGTTTTGAATTGTACACAAGTTGAGCACTGTGCACAGAACATGGCAATAACACACAGTGGTGCCGGTTTTGTTTGCAATTAAGCGGTGCAGAGTCGTAAAGCAAGTTCAGCTACAGCTCCTACAAATATCACAATGATAACTTATGTCTGCTTCTTACTCATGGGCAAATAACTTTCACCTGGGCCAAACAAACCATAATGATTCTGGCCCGTGCATTAACAGCAAATAAATGTCAAGGAGGAAGAGTAGGAAGTTTATTAGATTGACATACAAATAATGAATGGCATCATAATTAAGCTTTTAGTATTTAAACCGTAAATGAAAATTAAAATAACCGAAAAAATGCTGAACAGGCTGTCAGAGCACTAATTTGTTTAAGGCCAGGGCAGAAGCCCTTCCCTGCCTCCCTGGTGATGGTGGCCTCCCTGGGGTCCCCACTATCTCCTCCCCACAGGACAAGGAGCGAGGCATTAGGGTTTCCCCACTGTAAAAATCATCCAGGCCCCACAGGAGGGATGCTCAGGGTGGTGGTGGGTGGCCAGGCTGTGCTGTGAGGAGGGGAGGCAGAGTCTGGCTGTCCAGAGAAGGAGGAAACTTCCCCCAGGTGCCCAGCAAAGGACAAGGGATGACACAGTCACTGGTGGCAGCAAGGAAAATACCAGCAATATGTAAGGAAACAAAATCTTCCCCATGTAGGTGGTTAAGCATTGAAGCTGCTTGCCCAGAAAGGTGGTGGATCCTTGGAGCTTACCAAAATTAGACCGGTGTTTGTTATTCCAGTTTTCTGTACGAAGTGAAGGACACCAGCAGCACCACGGTCTTTTGCTCTGCACTTGCCTCTAGCTGTGTTAGTATAGAGATGTTGTTTAAAAATACCGTGCCTCGTAGCAGCATGACTCTGGTAAATATTTCTGGTGTCAAGCTGGCTTAGCCACCCATGCCTCTGCAGTGCCTACCGACGAGCCAGGCTGTGAAGGTCAGAATACCCTATAAACTGCATAGTATCCGTGATGCCTTTTAGCTTCTGCCAAGTCACTTGCTCGTGACTGCAGGGGGAAACAAATGCGTGCCCTTGGCAGCCGTGCGGCTTTCGCTATGCTACAGCATTGGATCACATGCTAGGCGTAGCATCAGCTGCAATGAGGTTTTCTTCCCCCACTCTGGTTTTTTGGTAGCTCTTTTGCAGTTCTCTTCCCAGTCTTAACACTCATTTCAGTGTTTATCTCACTTTGGGAAATCTTTAGCGCAGCACTAACTCTACCTTTTCATTTTCCTGTGTGAAACTTCAGACTGAGTTTTGAACAGATAAATTATTGGTGTCACACTAGCAGCTCCAAGTTACTTTTTTAGTATTTCCTTTCAACAGAAGCAAAAAATAAAATATATATATATCCAGGCTGCACAAGGACAATTTTCTAGCATAACCTCCCCTGATGAAAAAATTTTCAGTGCTTTCCATGTAGGCTAGAGTTTGGTGAACGAGGTTAGTGATTAAAAACAGCTGAGACTACCTTTTTGGAAAACACTCTTTTTACGTTGAAAATACTGCAGTACGAGCAGCCCACTGAAAGGTATTTTAAACCATGATACATAAAGTTGATATAGTGTAAGAAAGGCATTAAACTATAATGTCAGGACTCCCAGTCGCCATTGAAGGATATGGAGCTGGTCAACAATTTAATCAGTGATTTGAAAGCACTGATTAAAAATATCCAGTTGTCAGCATTAAAAGATCATATACTCTTTTAAAGACAGTGAATGACCAACGAGTGTTCCAACTATAGTTAATTCCATTCTAGCTGCACCTTTGTAACATTTTCTTGGCTTTCATTGAAAATTCCAGTCTTGGTCCCTGCTGAAAGGCAACCTGTTTCTGACGTTTAAGCAGAAATGCTAAATGAGCTTTGAGCAGAGAAAATACTGCAAAAAAATACGTCTTCTGACACAAATATATACGCATACACACATATATTGTATATACTCCCCTTATTGATTTTTCTAAACAACTATTTGGGCAAAGTGACGGGGGAAAGATATTGAAATTTGGCCAGAATATAGCCAAAAAGAAGGCCCTTTGGCACTCTGGTCTATATTGCCATGGTTTCACCTGGGATGGAGTTAACTTTTCTTGCTAGCAGCTGATGTGGGACTATGTTTTGGATTCGGGATGAGAGTGGGGTTGATAGTGCACTGGTGGTTTTGGTTGTTGCTAAGCAGTCAAGGCCTTTTCTGCTCCTCACACTGCCCCACCAGCGAGCAGGCTGGGGATGCACAAGAAGTTGGGAGGAGACACAGCCGGGACAGCTGATCCCTCCCGGACCAAAGGGATATTCCACACCATATGATGTCATGCTCAGTATATGAAGATGGGGTAAGAAGAAAGAAAGGGGGAAAGTTTGTAGTTATGGCATTTATCTTCCCAAGTAACCATTACATGCGATGGAGCCCTGCTTTCCTGGAGGCTGAACACCTGCCTGCTGATGGCAAGTGGTGAATGAATTCCCCATTTTGCTTTGCTTCCATGCACGGCTTTTGCTCTACTTATTAAACTGTCTTTATCTCAACTCATGACTTTTTTCCTCACTTTTACTCTTCAGATTCTCTCCCCTATCCCAACTGGGAGGAGCGAGCGAGCAGCTGCATGGTCCTAGTTGCTGGCTGGGGTTAAACGACAACAATTGTCTTACTTCATAGTGATAATCCTTTAAAAAAGAAGAAAAAAATGTGATTTTTTTCAATACAATACATATTTTGCTTTGTATAGACTAGCCATGCATTGCCCCTAAGGCCCCAACGCATACGTGCATGTGGCTTGCTGTATAGTTTACTTCTTCAGCTGTAACGCACTCAGCAAGGTATGGAGCAGACTTTTGTAGATGACAGCAGGTAAGGCAAGGCTGTTTGCAAACATAGGAGTAAGCTTTCACATTTATATCAGTAGAAGCACAAACAGTTGCAAAAAGAGAGGAAAAAAAACCCCTTTCCAGCAATTATTTTAATGTATATATTTACTGTTTTGGGAGTTTTCCCTTCGAGCTCCTAGCAATGAATGATATCATGGGAATTATTATTGTTACATTTGGGTAACATTTTTTTGAGAAAACAGTTAACATGGCAAAAATGGTGGGTTTGTTTTTCCCCAAGCCAATACCAATTTTCACATTTTTTTTAATCTGGAATCGTGGCTGGGGTGTAATGGGAAGCTATGGTCATAAGCATTGCGGGCAAGATTCTGCCACCCCCTGACTATGTGGCCAGCAAGCTACAGCGCTCACTTGAGAAGTGGGGAAACTGGGTTTAAATTCTGGTACTGCCACCAGGGTTTTGAACCCAAATACCCTGCTTCTCAGGAGCATGCTGTACCCACCTTGTTATAAGACAGAGAGGATGGAGCAGGGGAAATGCCCTCAAACCCTCTTGTTGATGGCACAAGACCTTGAGTAACTGAGCATCCAGCAGAGCAAGGAGGAAAAGCCCCATTCCCTGGTGAGCAACCAGCCCTCCCAAGTGAGCAACTACACTCTTTCTTCCTTCCCTTCCCAAAGCCTTTCTGGGTCGGCACTTGGGTCACAACAACCCCATGCAACTCTACAGCCTTGGGAAAGAGCGGCTGGAAAGCTGCCTGATGGAAAAGCACCTGAAGGTGTTGGTCAACAGCCGGCTGAATATGAGCCAGCAGTGTGCCCAGGTGGCCAAGAAAGCCAATAGCATCCTGGCTTGTATCAGGAATAGTCCAGTGAACAGGACTAGGGGAGTGATCGTCCCCCTGTACTCGGCACTGGTGAGGCCCCAGCTATAATACTGTGTTCAGCTTTGGGCCCCTCACTACAAGACAGACGTTGAGGTGCTGTAGTGTGTCCAGAGAAGGGCAACAAAGCTGGTGAGGGGTTCTCAAGCACAAGTCTTATGAGAAGCAGCTGAGGGAAACGGGGTTGTTTAGTCTGGAGAAAAGGAGGCTCCGGGGAGACCTTATCGCTGCCTACAACTACCTGAAAGGAGGTTCTAGAGATGTGGGGGTTGTTCTCTTCTCCCAAGTAACAGGTGATAGGACAAGAGGAAACAGCCTCAATTTGTGCCAGGGGAGGTTTGGATTGGATATCGGGAAAAATTTGTTCACTGTAAGGGTTGTCAAGCATTGGAACAGGCTGCTCAGGGAAGTGGTTGAGTCACCATCCCTGGAGGTATTTAAAAGATGTGTAGATGTAGTGCTGAGGGACATGGTTTAGTGTTGGAGTTGGCAGTGTTAGGTTAACGTTTGGACTTGATGACCTTAGGGGTCTTTTCCAACCTAAATGGGTCTGTGACTTTTTTACAATATGGAGCTGTACCACAGGAGAGAGTGGCAACCAGCCAGCCTTAGAAATATTGTTCAGGTAGCTGTGGCAGGTGAATATAACCGTGCCTTAGGACAGGCAACTGTGCTCTTCTTGAGCCATTGGCTAAAAGCTAGCAGAACCAGGTCAACTTTTGGGGGCCTTTCAGTAATATAATATAGCATTTTATTTCTTCTGCTTGTGTTGACGATCAAAAATATAGTTTAGTGTTTTATTTTACATCATCTTTAGTTTTTTTCATTTACGTGGTGAGTGTACACTCCATCTGTGAAAACTGGAAGAGGATTAAGATGTGTTTCAGGATCTTATTTTTTACTTTTTTTAAAAACAAAAACACAATGTGAGATTGGAAGGAAAAAACCCACAATTATTGCCAAGAATGTACTCCATTAAATGTTCATATAGCACCATAGACACCACTGTGGTGCCTGAACACTGCCCAAAGGGCTCTAAGTGGCCTGGAGACCATTTGATAAATATAAGTTTGTTTAATTTTTCTGTCCAAGGCAATTACCTTGTTAGGAAGTTTCTAAAATTTTATCAGTTTTTTTTGGTGATGTTTGATCAGTTTTATGTCAATTTGACTTCATGTTGAAGTCAAAGTGAAGAGCACAGTACGTATACCGGGATGGAGCTGGTGGTACCAGCATCACTGATATCCAGGGCAAAGTGGGTCTTTAGCGAGTCAATCCTAGGACCTTTTTGCAGCCTGCAGGAACCCTCCTCCAGGGATGAGATTTACCTTCACCATGGAGGTCTCACAGTGTCCTGTCTCTTCTCAGGACAGGTCATGATCTTTACCTTAGCACTTCAGCTGTCCAGCACTTGAGGATGAGCTTTACTAAAGAATCATGAAGGTAAGGACAGACACTCACCGTGAGATGCTGAAGAGTGGAAAGTCAGTGTAAACAGGAGATGGCACAGCCGAGCTGTTTGCAATAGTCTTCGCAGCTGAGGAGCTGCTTTATGCTCTGTATTAATATTCTACAAAGGAGCACAGAAAGCTCAGGAATATTGCCCTTCAGCACAGTAAACGTGTATATAGCTACTGCGTGGTATTTATAGAAGCATTACAGTCTGGTATAATAGTTCTGTTTCAAGGAATATAAAAAAGAACACACTTGCATGATGTTTTATAATCACATATTTGTGTCAAAATATGTCTACAAAGCCCAATTTTCCTGTCCTACCAAACTTCTGCTCACAGTAAAGAAAAGTGTGAGGCCGGCATAAGTCTCCCACATCTTTTGTTTGCCTGACAGGCATGTGGCTGTGCAGGGAGCTGATAATCAAAGGCTTTACTTCAGAGCAGCTTTTATTTTTCTGATCCCTCCATAAAAACATATAAACCTTACAGAAATAATTCATGTTTGAGCCTATGCCTCCAAAGAAGGTTTGTGGGTGTTTTGTTTTGTTTTTTTTAAGGATGAAGACATTACCACCTAATGGCAAAGCTTCAGAACATAGCAAACCTGGTGTCAAATCTTGGATCAAAAATCAGGTATCCTGTGTTTCTATGCTTGACATGGCAGACATAATGAAAAAAACAAGAACAGGGCGAAAAAGAATTTTAATTATGAATGCAAACAGGCAGCAGAAAACTGGGTGTGCAGGTAGGGGGGTGTGTGAATTTCTGAAATTCTCAAGCCGAAGCCTGCTGCTTGCCAGCTGCTGGTTGTAAATTTTCCTCCCACCTGAACCAAACATGGGACATCCTGAGTCCTCCGATTAATAGACATGAGATGAACCCTGCAGTTAGGAGGCTGATCACATGTTGTGCCTCTGCACACAAACTATTTAGACCGGGAAAATTAGGCTCAGTGTGCTGGAAAGAAGAGCTGGTGCGGATGAGAGGGGTG
>VUYV01000086.1:2680676-2719106 GCA_008711295.1 Anarhynchus alexandrinus | reverse complement strand
GAAAGAAAAGGCGCTGAGGATATCTTATTGCAGGCTTTCAATAGTTAAAGAGGGCTTATAAGAAAGATGATGAGAGACTTTTTACAAGGGCCTATAGTGATAGGACAAGGGGCAGTGGTTTTAAACTGAAAGACAGTAGGTTTAGATTGGACATAAGGAAGAAATTCTCTTCGATGTGTGTGGTGAGACACTGGAACAGATTGCCAAGAGAAGCTGTGGATGTCCCATTGTTGGAAGTTTTCAAGGTCAGGTTGGATGGGGCTTTGAGAACGTGATCTAGTGAAAGATGTCCCTGCCCATGGCTGAGGGGTTGGACTAGATGATCTGTAAATGTCCCTTCCAACCCAAACCAGTCTATGATTCCATAAAAGCTATGTTTTTCTATGCAGACATCTTTTTATCTGAAAAAAAAGTTTTCACTCGGTAGCAATTATGATCAGCAGTCACTCTTCCCCCGCCTTCCCCCAGGTCTCCAGTCTTTCAAAGGAGAACGCAATACGTTAGGCAAGAGGGACATCTACTGACCGTCAAGACCAACAGCCGCAGAGCTGATGCATCGTTGTCCCCGCTGGCTGCTCCCCCGACCTCCCCGGGCTATAAGAACATAGGGGGAGGTAGACTCTGCGCATTTCTGCCCTCAGGTCTTCAGTCCGTATTGTCAATTAAAATGAATGAGAGTCATTATATGAGTAAATATTGGCAAATCACCCAAATTTCTGGTTGATGAACAAAAGTGAAATTTGGAGTTGTTAGTACCAATGCTAGGACATGTATGAACAAAGCAGTACTACTAGCAACCCAAACCCAATGAATCAAGAAGGTGGGAGCTCTCAAGAATTGGGGATATGTAACCAGAGAGCCAAACCCTTTTTCATTTTGAAGAGGGTTCTGCAGGGAATGAGAATCCGGGCTATGAAATCAAACTCAAATCAAATACACCGTTTGAATGCTGAAGTATTTTGATATTGAAACCAGATTGCAACCTAATCTGTGAACGCAGATCTCAAAGCTTCCCCACCAGGACTTGTGTGGACTCGCTAGCCTTGTTCCACAGTGAAATACCTTCTAAAAGGAAGATTTCCTGTTAAACAGAAGCTTGACAATTTGTTTGTCAGAAATTAAATTAAACCAATAGAAATATTTTTCAGGTCACAAGTCAAGTCAAATGAGTAATTTCAGGACACAAATGTCTGTTTAAATCCAGGCTGCTTTCTGCATGTGAATGCTGGGGGTAACTAATCACGTACATATGCGCACAGCCATACATGTCCAAATTATAGGTATGAAAAAACAATATAAAGGACTGCACAATCTTGAGTACTAATAAAATAGGAAAATTAAGCTATTTCAGCTAAAAACTTCATTTTTGCAGCCTTCGTGATTCCTGAGAAACAGGAATTGGACAGACAAGCCTGGCTGGTAAACAGGACACTCTAGCTGTGGTAAAGGATTGAATGAGGTCTAGGGTAGCTTTGCTATACCATGATTTGTCTTTCCTGAAGCAGTAGGATACTTAGATACTTCTTTCTCTTGAAATGATGGCTCTTTGATCTCACTCTTGACTTTTACAACTTGCAGACTTCACAGCATCATAAGATCCTGTAATCAAGCAGATTGGAAGGGACATCAGGAGGCCTCCAGTGCAATTGCCTGCTCAGAGCAAGTTTGGCACTAATTTCAGACCAGGTTTCTCAGGGCTGTGTCCAGTTGGGACTTGAAAATCTCCAGGGGTGGCACCTCCAGAGCCTCTCTGGGTGGCCTGTTCTACCGCCTGGCTGTCTTTCTGGAGAAAAGTTTTCTCGTACTGTGCTCACCAAATTCTTCCCACAAAATTTGACTGGATGACATTTTCAGTTTTTAACCACAAAAAGGCAGCAACAGAGGGAATAAGGGAAAACACAGGCCTTTGTGAACACCAGCTGGCCCACGAGCCAGCTGAGCATGCAAGGGCAAGAATGCACAGACACCATCAGACTCGCTCAGGCACTGCTTAGGACTAAGGAATATTTGACAAGAGGTGACCATCACACCTAGATCCGTACCATCATCTGCTTTTCTAGTCTTCACACAGCAGGCTTGCTGAGCCTCACCTTCCTCCCTTCCCAGTGAGCTTTGTGCTTCACTTCCCTACCTCTCTGTTGGCCACCACTCTCTCCTTCTTGCTTTCCCACATTCGTGCTGGTCTTGTTTTGCCTAAACAGGACCTCTGCAGCTAAAGAAAAGCTGCAGGTTCGTCCTTAACTGCTATGAACTGGGCACGTAAGTGACTTACACTGCAAACCCAATAAAGGGAAAAGGAATGAGGAAATAACTTTGGAGCACTCAGCTAAGCTGCAGAAAGGTCCATCAGTAACACCCACCCACGGCAGAACGCACACCCTGAAAGCTAAGAGAAACCTTCAACAGGGTTTAGTACAAACAAAGCAGGAGGATTTTCTCAATGCCATGCCAGAGACAGATAGTAAAAAGTGTCAGAGTAGTGAAAGCAGAGAATAAAACTAAGCAGCATGAACTTCTAGTTAAAACACAGACTGTAGGCCCCCAAGTGTGATATATGATAACCCATCCCTGAAATATATGTTCTGCAGTAGTTGCCTAATTTGCCATAGCACTACAATGCCACTGAACTTAAAGAAAAAGTGGTACAAATAAAACATCCCAAAGACTAATGTACCAATGGCATATCCTATTGTACAAGGGCCCATGGGTATTTTTGGCATTCTTCAATTTTTGTTTTTGTTCCACTCCAATAAACAATTACAAAACATGTGGGAAAATAAAATGGGATCTTTGGAATGTACATGTCTGAAGGGTGTGCATCCATCCGACATGCGCCCATCTACCCTGCTAGGTCCTGCAGCCACACCAGTACTCCCCTGGGGACAAAGATGTTATACCAAGAGAAAAAAGCAGAGGTATTAGCGTCACATTTTAGCAATCTGAGTTTCCCACTGAGTGCAGGAAGGAAGTACTCAGTGCAGGAAGGGGCAATGAATGGCTGGAAGAATGTGTGGTGTAGGCGCTTCAGAGGCAAAAAATTGCCAAGCAGCCAACTCTCATGGGACAGCTGCACCCTGTGAATTTTATGCAAAATCAAAGGAAAAGAAAAGTTTTTCCCAAAGGAAAAACTGTGGGTGTGAATGAAAATATAGGCATGTGTTATGCATGTTTTAAATCACCTTGATGACAATCAGTGAATGCATTTCAATGGCGGACCCTTAAAATATCTCCATTGCAAGTACAAAAACTCTCTGTTGGAAAAAGAGACAGAGAGGATCAACACAGGCAGAAGGAAGCACGTGGCCAATAAAGTCGGAAGAAGAGATTTATTAGGGGACTCAAGGGCAACTAGTATCCAACCCCTCTTGATGCCCATAATGCTTTTGAAAACTTCCTATCAGTCAACATGAAATCTGGCAAAGATAGATAACATCTTTGAAGTCTTCAGTTATAAACATCATGGCAAAGTCAGAGCAATTTCAAAGACATCCTTTGCACAGCATGAAAATGGTTCAGAACTGTATTTAGGGAGCTTACACAGCAGATCACGTGGAATTAGTGTAAAAATACATGCTAAGGAACATCTAAATTTAAGCAAAGAATCCAAGCTAACGGACTTATTTAAGAAAAACTCTTTCCAAGGAGAAAAAAACAACTAGATTTTGCTGGGAAAGACAACAGGGGGATCCCATTTATTTTCTGACAGAAGGAGGCAATCTCTGACAACTGGATCACCTTAAGGTATTTTACCATGACTCGTATTTTGGAAACAAGCTGAAGGCAATGTAGCACAGTGTGGTCAGACCTGAAAAGCAGGAGAGACACTCTGACAAGCCCTATGTTATGGAGGATTTCCCTGCTGACATTGCATGATAGAGGTTGCTTTGCTGCATGACTTCACTGCTCTATATGATAAAAGTGGGCAGAATAATACATTCCTTGTTGAGTTGCTGCTGGTGCAGCAGCAGCAGATTTTTAAATTTTTTTTTGGTGATCCTTAGACCCAATTATTGCAATTCTTCTTCTCTCTGCCTTTGCCACCCTGGGTGATGGTTTCCTAGCCCAGGATATCTCTTTACATTCCTGTCTTCACACCATGGTGATGGAGAGGAAGATTTTCTCCATTTCTAGATTTTATCAAGAGGACAGGCATACAATGATCTCTCCTCTCCTCTCTCCTCCTGGCAGGACAGAATGCCTACAATCATCACTTGGTGCTCCAGTCATGCTAAGGAGTACCTATGTTATCCGTGGATGAAGTGGCAGAGAGCCCCCAAAGCAGGAAGGATTCCCCAGTTGCTGCAGGTGAATATTAGGGCTCAGGAGAGTAGAGTGTGCAGAATAGGCCACCTTTGACACCCCTCAGCAGAATCCCATGGGGTAGCTTGGACACAGTTGACTGGTGCATGCACACTGGGGATGCCTGTTTTTTCTGCAAGTCTAGGACCGCAGGCAGAAACATGGCACCAGCCACGTTGCCCAAAACCCAGGATGGGGGCTGAAGAACCTCATGTTCTACCTAACAAAGCCAATGGGAGGAAAAAGAATAGGTGGGAGAAGCCCAGCTGCCACCGTAGGATCCCCTAAGCTACCAAACTAATCAGGAAGAAGTATGAAAGGTGATTGGATTATAATGTTTAAACACTTCCACAAAAACAAAACAACCATTGCTTAAAGGGGCTTCTCTCTCCTTATAGCAGAGACCTGTGTGAAGAAGTTGAAAGGCTGGAAACACAAACTAGAGAGTCATAATAAAGTCTAAGGACGTGATTTCAACTGTGGGCATGATTCACCTTTAGCCCAAGCCATCAAAAGAATAAGAGGATTTTCCCTCTTTCTTCAAATCAAGTTTGTCCCTCTACTAAAAAAAAAATCAATCTACAAGTAAGTTACTGGGAATTCTGAGCTAAATTTGTATTTGTAATTGGATGTACAAGGCCTTGGGGATACAACCCTTTAGACTGGGTTTTCTAGAGGTCCTTCTAGCCTTTAAAACTTACAAATCTGTCCTTCAAAGTTGCATGACGGTATCATCTCATGTTGCTCTGTGACGGTAGAAATATTTATGTAAAAGACACTCAGTGTTGGTTTTAAAATTCCAAAGTTGAAGAATCAACAATATTACTCAGGGGATTTGTTTTAGTAGTTATTCACCCTCACCAAGAAAAAACTTGTACTTTGCTGCCAGCCTGGATTGGCATAGCTCCAGCTATGCTGATTCCAGGAGTCTCTTCCCATGGATGTGGTCATGGCTATCATCCATTCATGTTTAAATCTGTTCTCAAATAAACTAACCAGTGAGAATCCCCAAAGCCTCAAAAGTCTATCAAGGCATATCACAACATTTCCCAGTACTTCATTCATTCCTGGAGCTCTTTTCCAGCTCCTCACAGTTTTTCAAAATATTTCTTGAACTACAAACACCAAGCCTGAGATGAAGTATTCAAGTAATGATCCTGTTTTAATACAATTTGAATCATAATGCCAGAGCAATATCCATTCATACTCAAAAATACTGTACTAGAGCAGACAAATATAAAAAATGAGTACAAATAAAAAAAATGAGCAATGAACTTGATATCCTTTATACATTGACAGGAACTTATAAATAAAATGCAGAAAGTTCTTCATCTATGTGTATAGGGATAAACTGGGATTCCTGAAATCATACAACTTCACACCTCTGGTCTCTCTATGACTCCCCATATGCCCTTTGTAAAGGCTGTTTTTGCACTTTGTAGAATGTACAGTTTCCATGATGCAGAGTACTGAAATTACTACTATCTGGCAGCTAATCACAAGGTAGAAAGTGGTTTAAACTCTTTCTATAAACAATGGTGGTTCGTATCAGTTGTTACTCAGGGATATATTGACAACTATCTGTTTATTTCTGAATATTTGTATTTAGGAGTCCAAAAATAATGTTTGAGTTCAAGGTTGATGTGGCCAAGCTTATACCAGAAAGAGTTACAGAGAACAGATTATGTATGACCAGTAAGCTGAAAGTCATTCATGTGAAGATGTCCAATACTGAAAGCATCAGGTAAAGAAACAGGACAGTTATGCAATCATTTTAAAAGTTATATTTACTAAATAATTCAAGCCTGATTCACCATTGCATTATGCAGTACATAATTGCTCATGTTTCCAGGTTCACATCTCTTATCATCATGAGAAGGTAAATAATAGCTTCAAACAAGATCTGAAATTAAGTTCAGTGTTGGAAAACATTCAAGTTCTTTTCAGGCTCATCTAAACATTTCCCTCTCAAGATAATAACTTTCCTACCTGTTCAGAGAAGTTTGCAAATATTTAATTCAAAATCAAATCTGGAATGCTTATTCTTTTGAAGGTGTTTTCTTCATGGGGAAAAAAAAAAAACAAACAAAACCCAGAGAGAAGCCTGAAACTGGTGTAAGGATCACTGTTTTGAAACAAGGTGAAAGTCAGTGGAGCACAGTTAGCCCAAGGGTCAAAATCTATTGAAAAGGAAGAGGGAGAGAAGATCAAGCAAAATGTGTAAATACTCACTCTGTAGGAGATCTCCACAAGGTCATAGTCTCAGCTAGGACCACACACTGGAAAGCTAAGTCACCCCATAAAACCTTTAACTACGCCACCATGATTACCCCGGCACCCCTGGGTGGGCCCATGCTCCTCACAGTTCACTGTGCAAAGGAAGGGCACCCCAGAAGGTGCCTGTGCCCTTCTTCCCTCTCCAAAGGGATAGGAGATTTCTGCTAGCCCCTTCTTGAGTGTTGGTCACCACATCCAAGGAAACGCTGGTCTTTCTTCTGCTTTATTGCCTGAATGTTTGGGGAGCGTAAAATGCTCCAGATCACACAGCAGGGTGGGTATTTTTTTCAAACCATGTGCAAAGTGAGCACATAGTTTGACTTCCTTCCTAGTTTTCTTCATCCCTCTGGCCACTGGACAAGTCATGCCAGCAGATAAGTGTATTACTCATGTAATATAGTCAGGATTGTTGCCTGGCAGAGTCATGCAATCCCTTTCTCCAGCAAAGCCCTCCTCCAGCCAGGTTGCCCTCACCAGCACATGCTCTTAGATACCTCTCCCAGCCACAAGACCCTGCTTGTGTCCCAGTTGCACAATCCCCACTCTTCTCAGAGCCAGGTCCCTCCCTGCAGAAGGGGCAGCTGGTCCCACCAAGCTCCCAGTTTGGAGAGTGTGGGTACCTTCGCCCTCCTTGAGAGGCAAGGGTTTGATCTCAGCTCCCAGCATCCACCAAGCCCTCTGCAGGGCTGCCAGTTCGAAACCCTGCTCTAACCCCACCTCTCTCTGCATCTCCCACCTCTCCTATCCTGTGCTCTTGGACTGGGGCAGCAGATATCTCTTCAGGCGGGTGCTGCGGTGGTGCTGCTTCTTCCCTGCCTGAGTGCTGCTGGCCTGCCTCCCTCGCTGAGGGCTGGAAGCGCCCATAACAAACCGCTCCAGCCAAACCGGACAGGTTACAGGCAGTCCCAACCCATTTTGCCAGCGACACAGAGCAGGTCCCCAGGTCCCGCGCAGGCAGCAGAGGCCAGACGGGAGGACAGCCGACACCAGCACGGCCCCGCCGCCGGGGACGGGACAGCTAGCCCACAGGTAGGCGAGAGGGGTCAGAGCTCCTCTCGCTCAGCACCGTGGAGCCCACGCCGTCTTCGCCTGGCAGAGACCTGGGAAGGGAGGCAGAGCGTTCCCCACAACCTGCCCGATAGCCCGGGGGGGTTGCGACAGCTTTCCCAGACAGTGTCACTCCACAAGCCTGTGGGATGTAAAAGCAAACTCTGCCAGCTGGAGTAGGGTATTTAAGGAACCAGCTATGAAGAGGAGAGAAGACAACACCCAGGATTTACAGGTAAAATACGTATTTTGATTTAAAGGTGTGAACTTAGAGGCCGGGTGAAGTGGAGAGAGATGAGCAAAGGGTTACAGGATGATGGAAGCATGGAACAGATTAAACTTCTCTGGGATGCATCCAATGCTCAAGTTAAATCCACATACTCTTTATGCATGGAGATACGTCTCTGAATTATAAAGGGTAAGGGAAAGAGGGCTTACATCTTCATCCCTGAATATATCATTTATGTCTCTTAAATCTGAGCCAGTGAAGAGCCGAACACTGCGAGCCAAATCCTATTTAATTTATTCAGCAACACATCTGTGTGAAATATAGTCCAATTACAGGTATTAGGTTACTTTGCCATGGCTGCAGCCATTTGGCTTTTATTTCCAGCAGGCTCTAATTAAATTATCACAATGCAGGAGCAGACAATTTTCCCTTATACGTGACTGCAATTAAAGACATGCAATCACAACATTTTTTAAAGTGACTCCAATCAATTGGTTACAGTAAAGAATACCATGTAATAGAACAGTGACTCCACCGTTAAGACTGAAAGAGGGTTTCTATTTCAATAATCTAGTTCCCTTTTATTATGAGTTCTGCTCTTGGATAATTTATTTAAAGTTCATTATGTGTCTACAGCATATATCATTTGCCCTCAGCTTGGGCTGCAGAAGTCCCATTATGGCCAATTACTTAGTGTGATAAAATCTGCCACAGTACAAACTGTTCCTTAATGAGATTTAAGTTTTGTCTAAATTCTATTTGTAATTCAGACAGCAAAATAATAAGGCCAACAGCAAAGACTTGCTGTCTCCTTTCTTTGCTCCCTGTGGTAACCTGTTCGGTTGGATGTAATCTTAGTTCAGACCCCACACCCGTGTGGTTTTTTTGCAATACTTGTCCCCGCTTCATGTTTCCGTGACCAGTGCAGGGCTTGGGGGGTGGCCCGGCCCGTGAGGGACTTCCTTGACCCGAATCCAGCCCTATCAGAGACTTCACCGGTAGCGAAAGGCACTGCTCTGAAAGCACCTGAGAGCGTGTGGCTGTCAGTAGGGGCTGCAGCGGCTGAGTGCCACTGCTGCGCACTTCAGTGATCGTAGGTATTTGCTCTCCAGCCCCTATAGGTTTGCTGCAGCAGCACGATGGTTGGTGGAAAAAAAGCCACTGGCAAAATGATAGTCATACAAACCCACGAAGAAAGCGATGTGGGGAGCAGCACCCAGCCGTGCCCTTCAGCTCTCTGAGAAAGAGTGTGCACAGCCCTGGTGCTGCCAGCAGCAGACAGCGCGCCGTGACCTGCTACTGCAGGATGGGGCCTTTGCTGTTAGCCTGGTTAACCATTAGCCATACCAGAGGCTTCGTTTGTTTGGGGATGATGGTATCGCTGCATTACTTCTTAACTGAATTAGAGCCACTGGGTTGATCCAAACCATCCCCTGCACACTCCCCAGCCATGAGAAGAGGTTTGAAGCTGTTTTGCTCTTTAAGCACAAATGCCAGTGTTTGGCATGCATCTCCTCAAGCTCCAGCTTCAGTTTTCAAAGTGTTTTAAATATGTTTGAGCCAAATGTTCTACACAAATTTGAATTCAAATCCTGCAACCTGCCTGTGTGTGATCTCACAAGTGAGTGAGAGTAGAAGCTGCATCAAAAAAATTCAGAGTGGAACAAGAAATAGAAGCAGTGATTCAGTACGACACATTTTAACAGATCCAGGCCACACTAATTTGAGGATAGGCATCATCCTGTACGAAGTTGCATTCCTCTGGAAAAAAATACGCTAGAGATTTATTCTTTTTTTTTCCCCATCAAAACAAAGAAGGCATTCACGCAAATGCGCTCACTGGATGCCATGTTAGCAGTTATTTGCCATGTGCTTCAGTGGCTCTGTATTTTCTATTGTAGAGATTATATTTTGGTCTATCTTTACTTCCCTTGAATCCTGCTCAAGTCCCATGTTGTATCTTGCAAATGGCTGCTTTGCAAAGTTGGATGAATTTACTCTAAGGTTTCAGAAAACTTCCATCTAAGACTAATGTCAAAGCAAAACACCGTTTAAAATTTTTACAGGGATAGAAATTTACATAGCAGCTAATGACAAGCCTAAAAATAACCTATTTCTTTGCAACATCAATCTTGTTAACGAACTAAAAGAATGAAATATTCCTCTATCAGTTGTTTCCAAGGAGCAGGGAGAAAAATGTTAACCAACCCCAGTATCAAAAAGAATATGAAAGCATTTCAACATCCGCTGTTTTCCACTTAATTAACAAGGCTGCAAATAGCTTTTATGGAGCAGCTATGTTCTGCACATTCTACTCTATACTTTTGGTCAGTAGCACAACATAGTTAGTCTGTCCTTCTTCTCCACTTGACCCCTGATGAGAGTGGAAAGTGAACTTTATATACCGGGGGACACATCACACACTGTGGGGCTGGGAATCCCTTACATTACAATTTCATTGTGCCTGTGCAGACCCTTCCCTGAAAATATATATTTTAAAATAAATTTGTGTCTATCTCTATGTAGACATGGTAAAAAGCCTCTAGATTGAGATCAATTCTCATCAAAGCAGCAAGGCCCTTCCTTATTCAATAAAGGCACTTTAATAGTGGCACTGATGGGAAGTTGAAAGGAAAGACCTGGTTATTAGTTGTTTTGAGCAGGCTGCAAGAAGGTCTTCTCTGTCAGTGAACACTAAACATTTCTCTCTTCCTTAAGCACTAAGGAAAAAACATGAACGCAACAAATGAGGACTTAGCCAACCCCACCACCTGGCAAGACACTGAAGGTGATTTTCCCAACTGCACTGATATGGAAGTTGGTCTGAAGACTTCGTACCTCCCCATTACGTATAGCATCATCTTCCTGGTGGGCTTCCCAGGAAACATCATTGCAATTTGTGTTTACAGCTTCAAGATGAGGCCTTGGAAGAGCAGCACCATAATCATGCTGAACCTGGCACTCACAGACCTGCTCTACCTCACCAGTCTTCCCTTCCTGATACACTACTATGCCAGTGGGGAAAACTGGATATTTGGTGAATTCATGTGCAAGTTCATCCGCTTTGGCTTCTACTTCAACTTGTACAGCAGCATCCTCTTCCTCACCTGCTTCAGCGCCTTCCGCTACGTGGTCATTGTCCACCCTATGAAGTTCTTCCACATCCAGAGGAAGCGGTGGACAGCAGTGGCTTGCGCAGCTGTTTGGGTGATCTCGTTGGCAGCTGTCAGCCCTGTCAACTTCTTGATCTCCTTAAAGGAGGCACAAAACAGATCTTTATGCCTTGACCTTACCAGCTCTGAAAACCTGGCCGCAATCAGGTGGTATAACTGGCTGCTGACCAGCCTGGCCTTCTTCTTGCCCTTGCTGACGGTAACTCTGTGCTACGCGCTCATTATTTACACCTTGGCTACCGGGCCCCACACACGGGCTTGCTACAAACAAAAGGCTCGTAGGCTTGCTGTCGTCCTCTTGGTGGTATTCTATGTGTGCTTCCTCCCCTTCCATGTCTTTCGAGCAGCTCGGGTTGAACTACGGTTGTGTCCAGTCAGCTGTCACGTGGAGAAGCAAATCCACTCCATCTATATCATATCTCGGCCACTGGCTGCATTCAACACATGTGGCAACCTACTACTTTATGTTGTGATCGGAGGTAACTTCCAGCAGGCCATCCTCTCCTTTTCAAGGTGTAAGTGGAGCAAATACGTCCAGCAGCCCAGGAGCAACAATTATGGGACGAAGTCAGAGATCGCATTAAAGTTATGAAAGAATGCCTTGAAGAAAATCCCAGCAAACCTAGGATGGCTTTGCTGCTGTAAGCTCCTGCAAAGGCAGGTGTGTTGATATGGTAGCAAGAATTGCAGCTGGCTTCGCCCTCTCCCTGCAGTAGAGCACTTGTCAAAAACCTGTCTCGGAAGCAAGTTTATATATACCTCTCTTAGCAACCAAAGAAAGAGGAGTGAAAAGAAAAGATTGTAAGCCAACTCAAAGGTGAAATTTAAAACCACCCAACCAGACTGTTTCCAAAGACATTTGGGAAATGCAGGGTTCTCTTGCTCCAGGCTTTGCGGTTGATTACAGAAACACAGAGATCTTAGTCTGGACATGAGAACAACTTCCATTGATTTAACTCTTGTCACTGATGTAGTGCTTTGTTTATTACAGCCCGAGTGAAATGCGGCAGATATTGTCACGGTTGCTGAAACCACTGAATTACATACTTAGAAAGCACCTAGATAAATCAGATGTTTTCAAATTAGATGGACCTGATGAACTTCAGCATAGGGCACTGAGGAACTGAATGATGAAATCTAAGAGCTGGCCTAGGGGAGGATGAGAGGAGTACCAGAGAAGGACATACGTGGTGAATACAAGGAGATAAATATATATACACAAGGAGAGAGATATATATATAAAAAAGTGTATATATATATATAGAAAAAAATGGAGGAACAAGGAATTAACAGTCACATTAATGTTAATCTCAGAAAAATACTGAAACAATCAGATAGTAAGTCTACAGAAGACGAATACAGGTGAGTACCAACCAGTATGGACCTATCAGCTATGTACAATCCTAGGTCATTCTAATTTCCTACTACAGCAAACTAACAGGCTCGTACATGAAGGAAAATATGATGTCATGTATCTTGACTACAGAAGTAGTTTTGACACTGTCTGAGGTGACACTCGTGTGTAAGCTAAGGAAACACTCTGGAGGAAACTGTTTTTGCTGGTTACATAGTTGCGTGCAGAGTGGAGATATTAGTATTTTACTGTCAGAGTAGGGGGAGCCACTGAGTGGGGATTTCACCAGTCTGTCCTGGGTTTAGGGGTATTTAGTGTTTTCATTAAGAAATTGGGCGATGAAATAAAGTCTGGTTATTATATTTGCAGGTGACACGAAGCTGAGAGGACAAAATTAAGTTAACAAATTGCAACTATGGTCTGAAAAAACACAGGATGCTATTAGACAGTGACAGGTGCAAAGTTCTATGTTTAAGCAGAAATAATGAACTGTGCAAACACAAAAGGAGAAAAAAAACCACAAACCTATTTAGGTAGCAGTCCGGCAGAGAAAGATCTGTGGTTGCTGTGAATCACAGGCTGGACAGGAGCTGACAGTTTCAGCGGGCTGACAATGTCTGCTGTGGCAAAAAGGGCAGATGCAATGCTATGATGTATAAATAAGAATATAATGTGCGATATATGTGTAGCAGCCCTTACACCCTTCACGGTGTTGTTACCCTCCCAGCTGGAGCACCCTGTCCAACCTTCGAGGCTGCTCTTCAGGGAAGACACAGAGGAGAGGAGTGTGGTAAGAGCACTCAGTGAAACATCCCAAGGGGAAGGAACAGGACAGAAAACCAAATGGTATTCAAACCCCTCAAGGGCGGACATCAGGAAGGACTTTCTGTCACGACGGGTGATGAAGCCCTGGTGAGGAGAAGAGGAGCTTCCACCGCCGCGTGTCTGCAGGAGCAGGCTAGCCAGACACTGAGCAAGAGGGGCACAAGCCTGCCTGGCTTCTGGAGGACCGTTTTGGCCACAAGGCTCTGCGATTAGGCGTACGTTGGTGGTAACATTGGTGCTAGCAAAACAAACGGTGCCTAGGAGCATCGCCGGCACCAGAGCTCGTCCCACCCCACTGCTACAGCTCTCCTTGGGACAGCAGCTGGCCAGCAGCAACCAGCACATTTTTGGCAAAGCCGGAGTGCCTGCCATGGGTTAGCACCGTGCCCCTAAGTAGGACAAATGATGACACTGTAGTGTTTAACATGCCATGTGGATATTTAAAATACTTTATTTGGGAAAGGCTCAACCGTCAGATACATCTTTCAGAAGCAGTTCCACAGGCCTATTGGCATGTTTTTTATTTTAGACTGTCCTCTTCTGTATTGTTGTCAGTCTGAATTTTGCAGGTTGCCACTAGATGGTGATCAATCATGATCAAGCTACCTGGTTTCACATACGCATGGTTGATTCCTATCCACAAGTTATACAAATACACAAGACGATTCACGTGAAATAAATCTTTTCTAACATAGATTCATAACATCCCAGCTTTCCAACGTGGGCAAAAAAGTACAAATGCACCGCACAAATTCTCTTCCTCTTCTACATAAGTGAAAACACAAGATGTGTCTACCACTTACACATACACATCTGAAGGAGTGGATTAAAAATTATCTTTTTTCCACTCTCAGAGCATTTTTAATTCTTGTTCTCAGGAGCTTTTCCTTCTCAAGCCCAAGCCGAGCTTATCACACACAAGCAGAAGCTCTTCAATACAGCTATACATACAATATAAAATGGAGCAGCTAAAGGTAAAAAGTGTGAAATGGAAGTGTTCAAGGCTTTCCATCTCTAACAGCAAGAGTGAAAGTCCCACAGTTTCAGTGACTTGGAGAGGGATTACCTTTTTGACTCCTCCTCCTCTCTTTCCTTAACATAGCTGTTGTTTGGTTGCCTTCTTCCTATCTCACCTGCTCATCTACCACCTCTCTTCATTCAGTTTGGGCTAAACTAGCTGATTTTTAAGTGCTGAAGTAGACTAGTGAATGCTCCTGGGAGCCGTAGTTTGCCGGTGGGACAAGAACCTCCAGGAGAAGGGCAGTCACATCTTCCAGGAGCATGGCTGGGTCTGGAAAAGGGGAAAAGCTCAACCTCAACGCAGTCATTTTTAAAGCATTCAAGGACTGCTCAGGTGCTCTGCAGGACCGAGAGATCATTATCTCATGCGACTCATTCCTTTTGCTTACTGTGAAGGGTGACATCTTGATAGCTTCTATTTTTAGCAGCTGTTAAGTTTACTGCTGAAACAAGGGTAAGTGCTTCGATTGCAGTAAACAGGAGACACTTTCCAAGCTCTGTACACAGTGCGACAACACAGCTACATAAATTACTACACTATTGCAGGCTAATTCACAGCATAGTTATGCTCCAGTAACCAGGTTTCAGTCAAAAGCCTCTGGTAGGTTTGTCTGCAAAGACAGCCACGTCAAGTAAAGCAAGCTGCTCTCTGGCTGACACCACAGTGGGACCAAGAGAATAACTTTGCAGGGTAAACCTCTCAGGGGGATGTCAACTCTGATGATACTAAAGATGAAATTTTGGAATTGCCGAGTGCTTTTGTAGACATGTTGAACCTTATTTTTCACTGTGACTCACGGACTGTCACAGATTGCAGCAGAGCTATTTTCTACCCTTAATTGTCCAGGAAGGCAATCAGCAATTATTTCCTTTTCTCCCCAAATCATGTGTTCCCACAAGAAGTGAAAGCAAAAGACCCTCGTTGTACTCAAACCTCCCAGAGAGCAAAAATACTGACTGTAATGTTCTGCATTGAAAAAAACCTCGCAAAATCTGTCCTAATCTGGCTGCATCTAGCTGCCTTTCAAGCAATTCTGTGTCGTACCGAACACCTAAGAAGACAGCGTGAAACAGACTGCATGTAGCATCAAAATGAATAGCTTAGTAAACAGCTAGTAGAGAGAAAGGCTAAAATAGCTTGAGAACGGTCTGCTCTTACAAGGGCTGTCTTGGATATCGATGTGAGACAAGGCTGCAATTTTATCCCAATGTAGTGGTATGTGCAGTTGGGAAGCTGCTGCAATAGCTGTACTGTGTAACTGTACAGTAGTGATCCACCGCATGAACTGGAGGGTAGCACCAGGCTCACCACCGAGTCACTTAGACCTCGGATAGATGTTGTCATTTTGCTGATAAGGCTAAGCGAGCAGAATAAACTTTGAATGACTGCTTCCACCTGTCAGTATTTTCTACTCTGAAAATGCAGGTTGAGTGAACCTAAACTTCAAAGCAGCAAACAACAAATGAACACATCACTGTTCAACTCCTACCAGCCCCAAACTGTATTTGCCTTTCCCTGCCAGCATAGAAGGAGAACAAATGTAAAGGAAAATACTTGGTGTGTTCCCTGAAAGCTCCCTTACTTTTTATGAAAGTAGAGGCATTGAGTGGTGCCAGCTGATGCCACTTTAATGTAAAGGCCACACAAGTCTAGGAAGGAAAAAAGAAAGTTTACGCTAAAGAAAATTTATTTCAAGGCCTGATTTCTGAATAGCAACTGGAAAAAAAAGCAGTACTTTTGACTAAGGCTTCTTGCTGACTTGATGCCCTAACCTACCAGGTGCTGTGGTGGAGAGCAGAGCGAATTGGATGCCTCCTAAAGCAGGAGAAAAAAAAAATAAATTCCTGCATTTAGCCAGAGCTGTAATTTGGGGCCCAGAAGGAGAAAAAGTAAGTAGGTAAACACTGAGCTAAGTGTCTTTCCAAAATAAAATTTACAGCTCAAATGCTGATTTTTTATAACACATAGAGGGAATGTGATTTTTCAGGGTTGCTGCAGGCAAGTATAATGCAGAGTATGTTCGATCATCACTGCTAGAACCTTGAAAGGCATTTGAATTAAAAGGTATTTTATCTTCTAAGATCCCTTCTCCGTTTCTTTGCTCCCCAAAATGGTTGTTATCACTGATTTCTAAACCAAAAGAGAGGTGGTTGCCTGGAAGCTATAGTACCGGTGATGCTCTCCACTCTTACAAGGCAAACAAAGTTCTGAGCTTCTGGGGTTTTTTTCTAAAAAAGTGAAAAGTGTGTTTTTCCAAATTACTTTATGGATTTCCTTTTACTTTGTAAAATAGTGAAAGAAGATAAGGCGAAGAAGAAAGAAATACAACTTTGTGCGCAGACAGACAATGCCATACTGAATCCTAACAAAGCAAGGTAGAAGGTGGAGACATCTTCCTTCATGTGTTTTCATTAAACACAGTTGTATTTCCAGCATGCTCCCTGTTACCCAAGCTAGCAAACCTGATACCAGGTTACTCGGTCCCTCCCTCTCCCTTCACTGCATCCAGCCTGTTGCTCAAGACCCATCAGCGTTTTGGAAAAATGATTATGAAGTTTATTCTGCCCCTTCTAATGGTTCTGCTAAAATCTTTGTGGTTCCTGTTTAACCCTGATCGGCACGAGCCAGTTGGCTGCATCCCAGGGCGCTTTCAAGGCAATTCCCGTGTGCCTGGCAGAACCTGTATTTTGTTGGTGGATCTGTGACACGGTATTTTTGTACCAACGCAAGAGCACCCTGTGATATTCTCACATCTCTTCTCCAGTTTTCAAGGACTTTCGTGGTACCAGCCACTGTGCAAACTGATGCCCTGGACCTGCAGCTGACAGGGCTAGAAAACACCTTCTCTGGGGGTGTCTCAAAGGCCACCCAAGGCAAAGCCTCCTGCTCTGCTCTTGTTACAGATCTGTTAAGCTGGGCAAAAAGGATGTGACTTGGCACAAAGCAGGGAAGCATTACGGGTGGATTTATTTCCAGCCCCAACTGATCCCAAAGGGGCAACTTTCCACGAAGTGAGCCAGGCTGGCACAATCACTTATGGCCTCAGCAATAATGAAGAAGACCTGGCAGACAACGGCATACAAATGCACTGTGCAACAATTTCAAGCAATAAATCTTTTCAAAAATTCCCTTTTCCTTTCCCTTCATGATGCTTTTTATCAACGGGAAGTTATCCTAACAGACAAGGCAGCAGCACCTGCCCACAGGAGTTTCCTCGCATTTACCTTTCTGCTAGTAAGCCGCTCTGAGATATTTATATATCGCCCCTATTTTACAGGTGATGAAACTGAGGCACAGTGGAGTTAAGTGACTTGCCTCCGGTCACAAAGCAAATTAGCAGCCAAGCGGGGAAGAGATCAGTTCCTAGCCCAGAGCTTTTACAAAGTGCATTTTAGGCTTAGGGTAAGATTTTCAAGGGAGTCTTGATTGCTCAGTTGTGGCACTTCAGTAATAAAAGTCGAGTTAGAGCAGTGTCTGCGCTATTCAGGCCCTGGTTCATCCCCAGCATCGTACTCTGCATCTGTGGAGGGAGCACTGCTCTTTTGCTTCAGAGGTTTTGGGGGGCCAGCTCTTTATCACCAAAGTTATTTGTCTACCACCGCGTGTGATCTCAGCTGAAAGCCAGTAATTAGCTGTATTCATTCCATTTACAGGTTTGTATCAAGTATTTGTCAACTCGGAGGTTAGCACAAAATATTAGCAGCATATAGGGAAACCTTTCAGGCTGAAATTTGTGCATCACACCGCAGGTCGGGAAGTTGTCCTCTGTGGGGTGTGAAAGGTCAGAAATAGGTTCCATAACTAGCAAGTTGCCTTCACCCAAAGGGCAGGGTACCACTGCTCACCACGTACGTATGCCAACGCTAGGAGAGCCCACCGGTTCAGCTAACACACCTCAGAGCTGGGGCCAGCCCCCTCCCAGCACACCCTAGTTCAGATCCAGCAGCCCGTGTTCTGCCTTCAGATATGGATGTCAGAACTTTGCTTCTACTGGCAGAAGGGAAAATAGAGTTAAGAAGCAGATTTTTTCATACACCTTCTAAATTTCCATCCTCACTTCTATTCAACATGATTAATACAGCTATGTTTATTTATCAGAGCTAAATATTTAGCTGACAAACACCAGTGAAAATCTAAATCTGTCGCTCTACCAGGAAAATATCCTAGCAAGCATAGCCCCCATCCTTTTTTCCCCAAAATGCAAACCTGAATCTCACTGAGGGAGGGAAGGACAGCATCGTGGGCATCGTGTTTGCTGGAAACACCAGGAAGATCGGTCCTGCAGTAATTCCAGGCTGTGCCCAAGGGGCTCCAGCCTCCCGTACTCCCTTAGCTGGGCCCTGCAGGTGCTATAATTCAAATTCCCACTAGAGGGTAGGCAAAACTCTTCCATTAAAGGGATCGCTCTGGAAAAGCATAAGTATGCGGGAAAACAGTGTCTGGTTTGGTAACGTAGGTCTGGGCTGGAGAAGCAGCAGAAAATAGGAAAAGGAAGAACAAAATTATGTTCATACCATCTGCGAGAGCAAGGTGGGAGCATTGTTCCAATTTTCTCTAAAGAAACACAATCTCTAGTTTATAATTTTACATCAAATACAGCTAGAGTGCCTATGTGGTTATAAACATGTAAATCATAAATCAAATACAGCTGATCTTGCCCCATGGATGTTATCTTACAAGCAGTGATAGGGGCCAATTAATTATATCAAACAGTTAGAAAGGATAAATACAGGGAATTAGAGTTTATCCTCTTCAGAGCAACAGTGAGTTCACCCCCTCCTGATTGCCTGGCCAGAAACATCAAACTGCAGATTTATCTCTCTCTTTTGTTATTGACCACTCTACTATTGCAGGAAATAATGGCTTGCATTTTCTCCTTGCATATTTCTCCACTTCTGAAATGCAGACAGGTTTCTCTGAACCTTGCTGCAGGAGTGGAAAGTATGGATGTCATCAACATGTCTTCCTCTTCTTAGTCTCCCTGAAAGAGCAGATCCTTCTCCAGGTGAGCCTGACTGTCTCAGGGAACTCCCTGCATTGCAGATAAGGGTACCGGGAAAAGATTCTCTCACCACACATCCTACTTCTCCAAATCAGGCTTTCACACTGATTCAACAAGACCAATGCTAGAGAAGCCAAAGCAATTCAGAGTTTATTTTCTAATTTAGTCCCAGATCTACAAAGATGGCCTAAGACCCAGAAGCACCATCTATGTGAGCTAAATGCCATTTTTGAATGCTAAGCAAGGATTTGGTTTTATCTTCTTAAATTTAACTTGCTTATGCTGACAGAGGTATGAACCTAAGAAGGCCCATCAAAGAAGTGGAGCTCTCAGAGGCTTTCCTGCAGCTGGGACACCTCCCACAGCTATGATAATTAAAGGCTGAATTAACTGTACTTTGGAAGACCAGCATGGCAATGTTTGCTACCACAAGCCCTGCACTATCTCATTTCACCCCTAAATAAACGTGTTTTTTTAAAGGAAATGTTGCCCTTCTGTTCTGGATGCGTCCCATCTGCTGGTCCCACATAGTCTTGAGGGTGGCAATGACTCTCTCTCCAAAGTGAGTTGGTAAAACTGGATGAGGTGTGGCACTACAAGCACTACAGGCAGTAGTCTCCACAGTTGTCACATCAAAGGCTAAATAGGAGGTATGCCCAAAGAAGGTTTACATTTGTGGACCTAATGAGCCAAAGAAAGGAGCCCTTCAGGCAGCAGCATGTGTTTTCACTGCATTAAGGCACGTGAATCCATTGCAAAGAGATTTTCACAGCACAATATTGGGAGCAAAGGAAGAAGCATTAATCCTGAAAGACAGCAAAGAGTGGTGGTGAATGGAGTTAAATCCAGTTGGCAGCCAGTCACAAGTAGTGTTCCACAGGGCTCAGCACTGGGGCCACTCCTGTTTAATATCTTTATCAATGGTCTGGATGAGGGGATCGAGTGCGCCCTCAGTAAGTTTGCAGATGACACTAAGTTAGGCAGGAGTGTTGATCTGCTTGAGGGTAGAAAGGCTCTACAGAGGGATCTGGATAGGCTGGATCAATGGATTGAGGCCAGTGGTATGAGGTTCAACAGGCCAAGTGCTAGGTCCTGCACTTGGATCACAACAGGGCCATGCAACTCTACAGCCTTGGGAAAGAGTGGCTGAAAAGCTGCCCGGTGGAAAAAGACCTGGGAGTGTTGGTCAACAGCCGGCTGAATATGAGCCAGCAGTGTTCCCAGGTGGCCAAAAAAGCAGGTAGCATCCTGGCTTGTATCAGGAATAGTGTGGTGAGCAGGACTAGGAAAGTTATCATCCCCCTGTACTAGGCCCTGGTGAGGCCCCAGCTATAATCACGTGTTCAGTTTTGGGCCCCTCACTACAAGGAAGACACTGAGATGCTGGAATCATCATAGAATCATAGAATGGTTTAGATTGGAAAAGACCTTAAAGATCATTCAGTTCCAACCCCCCTGCCATGGGCAGGGACACCTCCCACTAGACCAGGTTGCTCAAAGTCCCATCCAGCCTGGCCTTGAACACTTCCAGGGATGGGGCCTCCACAACTTCACTCAGCAATTTGTTCCAGTGCCTCACCACCCTCATAGTGAAATTTTTTTTCTTGATATCTATTCTAAATCTACCCCCTTCCACTTTGAAGCCATTACCCCTCATCCTAAGTGTCCAAAGAAGAACAATAAAGCTGGTGAGGGGTCTAGAGCACAAGTCTTATGAAGAGCAGCTGAGGGAACTGGGGTTGTTTACTCTGGAGAAAAGGAGGCTGAAGAGAGACCTTATTGCTCTCTACAACCACCTGAAAGGAGGTTGTAGCAAGGTGGGGGTCAGTCTCTTCTCCCAAGTAACAGGTGATAGGACAAGAGGAAACGGCCTCAAGTTACACTAGGGGATGTTTAAGTTGGATATTATGAAAAATCTCTTCACAGAAAGGGTTTTCAAGCATTGAAACGGGCTGCTCAGGGAAGTGGTTGAGTCACCATCCCTGGAGGTATTTAAAAGTCATAGATGTGGCACTTAGGGACATGGTTTAGGAGTGGACTTGGCAGTGTTGGACTTAATGATCTTAAGGGTCTTTTCCAACCTAAATGATTCTATTATTGCACTCCATCCTGGCATGAAGAGGCAACATGGTACTTTACTGCGGCTTAGCAAACAGATCAGCAATTTACCTTTGCTGCCCTGGACAGCTCAATCCAGCTGCTGCCATGTAAGCACTGAGGATAATCTGTGTATGCCAACCATTGAGGGAAAGAATTAGGAAATACTGCCCTGCCCAAGATAAGAGAGATCAATTTGGCCCCTGAATTAGGGCTGACTTCTCTGTACCCAGTTTATTTGGGAAGAAATCATACATGCTGATATCAGCTAATGAAAAAATTTCTGACAGAATGCTTTTACCCTGCAAACTGCGGAATCAACAGAATTGAAATGCTTCATGTGAAAGTCTTGAATCTATCAAAAATGTTGATAGAAACCAAGTAGGTAGCACCCAGGCTAGCTACCCAGCTAGCCAAGCAGTCCCAGACAGAGAACGGGGAAGCTGGTGATGACAGGATGATGGATGCTGCATCACATCGTCCATCGGGGTGGTCCAGAGTTGCCCAGCTCCTTTCTTGAGATGGAGCAGGTTTCTCTCTGAAATGTTCTGGGAGGGGGACACCAGAGAAACAAAACTTGACATTTTGCTTCTTTTCTCAGATTATGCACAAAAGCCAGTGCTGCTGGGAGCTGTGGCTGAGCTGCTACTCCAGACGCAGATAATACTGTTGGGAGTTTCTAGGAGAGCACTGCAAGGCCCAGTTCTAGGATGTTTAGCATGGCAGAATTTTCTGTTCAAGTCCAGATTATGCAGCGAGCTCATCCTTATTATATTCACTAGTGATTTGGGCAATGGAGTAGAAAGTATACCCTTTAAGCATGCAGATGGCAAGTGAGGGGACTGCTGGCATGCTGGCAGACAGCATTAGATTCAAAGCAATTTACAGAAATTGGAGAAATGGTCTGAAAGAAGCAGGACGAAATACAATGAGGACAAATGCAAAATTTATGTTTGCAGGAAAATAATCAAAACTGCACAAATCTGGACTATCTGCTTAGGCAGCAGTAACACAGTAAAGAATCGAAGGGCTACGCAGGTCACAAGCTGAGCATCAGTCAAATATGTTGTGCTGTTGTGAAAAGGGCAAACAGCAGAATGAGACACAGAAATAAGAACACAGACTGCCAGGCAGGATGAGTAACCCTTCTGCTTTGGTAACATGTCTCCTGGGGTGACATGTCTGACACTACACTTCAAGAAGGATGGGGACCTGCTGGACAGGGAGCAGAACAGAGGTTCTAAAAACCAAAACAAAACATGTTTGTGGGACCGAGACTTATTCAGTCTAGGAGAAGTACCACTGAAGGAAAGATGATGGGGACCTTCACACGTGACCTGCACCCAGAAAGCAGAATGCCCCTGCTAGGACTAGATTGGGAAGATGTTGGATGTGAGGTAACATGTCCTGTGAGCACAGAGAAGCAGAGGAGTAGTTTGGTAGAGAGAAGATTTTAGAAGAGGTTGAAATAGCATCTGCTGGGGCTGCCAAGGAAATGACCCTGTCTGGGGCAGCAGATGAATAACATGTTCTGAGGAGTTTCCTTCTACCCCACCTCCTGCAGTGACGTGGGAAAAAAACCCTTTGAATCAGGATAGAGGAACTCAGGAAAGGCAGTCATGTCTCTGCACACACCAAGATAATCCCTCAGAGAGGGAAGGTGTCTGTGCTCAGCTCCTTGCAGTGACCGTGCCTGGAAAGCCAATGGATTAGATACTCTGCTGTGGTGAATTAACTTGGCTCCAAAGCCAGTGGTAATGCACCAGTTTACACCTCCTTTGAATATGATGTGAGAAATCTGATGCAAAAGCCTGGTTAGCAACTCCCTCCTCAGGTTCCAGCAGGCCATCAATCACACCAATATGCAGCAAGAGATGTGTATGTTGACAAAATGCAGAGTAATGGCTAAAATACTTGGTCTGACCCCAAAGAGCCTAACCATGCAGGACATTGTATTTTTTATATCCTTCAACACATTGTATCATTTCAGTTTATTGCAAACTATTAAACAGTCCCTTTTGAAAAACCAAAAAGCCAGGGTCAAGCGCCCAGAGGTTCTTCCAATTGTCTTTTATTTTCTCACTTTTCTTGAGAAGTGTAATCTGCTGTCCCATGGTGATATGATTTCTTCCATCTCCCTACTATTGCAAACTTTCATAAGTACTGTCCCAGTGTTTAGAATAGGCAGTGCCAGCTCTGACAGAAATGACAAAAATACAGTGCATGATTATTCTGTGTCACTGGGTTTACAGAGCATTTGCTTGTGAAGGTAGCCAGGTTAACTGCTTTCTGCGAACCCTCTGCTTGGGCAGAGAGAGTGAAATGCACATCCTCATCTCTCATTTTACTAGGTATTTCTCTTTCAAGATACTGCTCCAGCAGGAACCAGTTCCACCACAGACGGTGGCAAAACTTTACTTTCCGAATTATGCAACTCTGATTTTCCAGTACTCCACTTTTTTTTTTCATTTGGCCTATACAAGCCAATGCCATCAGTCCACTGCTCTGTCTTTAGAATGACACAATGACATTTACAGCAGAGCTCCCCAGCTGACCCAAGCATGGTGAGTAAGTGTGATGCTGTGCTAGTCGAAATCCTGCAAAGCTCAGAGGGAGATCTGACCAAAGCCCCGGAGTGGCCCCGAAGTGGCCCCGAAGCCCTTGGTGAAAGGTAGCGCAGAAAGGCGAAGCAAGAGAAAGCCTCTGCAGACAAGAGCGCCTCTCTTTCTTGTATTTGATTTAGATGAGCACAAAATAGCCAGAAGAAAAAGGTTGGATTAAAAAAAATATGAAAGTATGAATTCCACAGGCTCAGCTTGCATGAATTATCTCTTTGAAGGCTATTTCAGCAGCCTGCACTTCCACCCAATCGGAATAGTTGGAGAGCCATTTAATTGCCTGAGGATAATAATACTTAGCATTTAAGCATCATTTAAAGAGCACAAGCTTCTTTCGAAGGCAGTGAAGCTGCATGACTCTGGGGGTGAGGCCAGCAGAGCAGCCTGGGCAAGTGGGGGAGCGGAGGGAGCTGCCTTCACGCTCCCATGGTGGTAGAGAGGTTTCTGTACCAGAAGGGATGCAATGGAAGGGGTTTGGGATGAGGAGCTCTGAATGCCTCCCCTGTTTGCACGGCTCTCTTCAGGAAAGCAAGGGAGGTTGCTCCAAAAAATATGAGACCTTTGACTCCACACCCAAGTGACAATTTGCAGGGCATTTCCTTGTGGGTTTCTAGTTCTGTCTATTTTGCCACTGTGGTCAAGCAACCTCCTAATTTCACTCTGGCTGAGAATTATCTCTGCTTATCGCTTTATGATAGTAAAATTCTACTTGATAATTACCTTACCTTATCAGAAACAAGCACTAGTAATGCGAACAACTAACTTACCAGTTTATAACTTTAGTGATTGTGTGAAGAAAATAATTAAAAGAGATAAGCTTGCGAGGGAAATTATGTTTTTAGAATATTAAGTGTATCCTACATGGCTGAGCT
Source organism: Anarhynchus alexandrinus (assembly GCA_008711295.1). Taxonomy (NCBI): domain Eukaryota; kingdom Metazoa; phylum Chordata; class Aves; order Charadriiformes; family Charadriidae; genus Anarhynchus; species Anarhynchus alexandrinus. Next base: position 2,694,292 of record VUYV01000086.1, on the reverse strand, counting down.
CCCTTCCCTGTCCTCCTTGTGCTTCTCTCGGCACCAGTCCTGCTGGGAAAGGCTCATTTCTGAATTTCAGCAAGTGGGAGCTGGGCCCAGGGAGAGACCAGCACAGTAACAAAGCGACCCAAGATGCCAAGAGCCAGGCACTAGCTAAGGGCTTGTGTTAGCTGAGGGAATGGTATCTGGCTGATAGAAAGGCTCATATTTGGCTGTGTATATCAAACTCATGTGTAGAGGGCTGTGACGGTACAAGTCACTTTCTGAAGACAAAGCTTTATTAGAGTGGCCTAAGGCAAAGGGCAGACTTTCCTTCACTCACCATAGCACCCTGTGAACAAATTACAAGAGCAACAGCACCACGACAGAATATATCTTCAATGACTGAAAACTTGCTTGTACGCTGGAGGTGACATTAACAGCACCCTTTGCTGAATCCCACACGGACATGTTACTGGAAGCCAAGGATGTACATCTCATCTCACAAGAATTTAAAAGCTGCTTCATCTTGAAATTGAAAAAAAAAACCAAAATAACAAGGCAGCAAATTGGTCCTCTCTGTTTTCAGACCGACTAAGCTGGGTCATTTTCAGGGAACGGCCCATTACCTAAAACAATTACAACTGTTGTCACATCTCCGATGAGTTTAGTTTGGCTTTTAGTGTCTGCTGGGAAAACTTTAACTGGCACAGCTGCTGTGTTTAAGGCCACTTCATAGCTGGGTGCTCCTGCAGTGCTTTTTATTCACCGTTTATGGTCTTGCCTGTGCTGTACGAGGTACCTGAGCACATACTGGCTTTGAGCAGGCAAATTGTGCCATTGTCTTTCCTCTCCCTGCTCCCCATGGGGCAACTCACCTTCTGAAAGTTCCTCGCTTATCTAAGGGCTGCAGTAGATTGTATCTTCTGTGCCCTGTAGTCGATGAGCACCAATTCACTTCAAGGACTAATATTAGCTGTAAAAGAGTGCCTCAGATCCATACAGGCTATTTTTGGAACTGTATCGAACTACTTCTGCTCAGCTGATGTGGCAGTAGCAGCATTGCTTATATTCCAGATTATATATGCAATTTTCCTCAGGTAAAATATTCCTTTCCGGAAGTTTTCATTAACGGTCTCTATTACCTACATAATTGGATGGCAGCATTTAACTGTGATTAATTTAGAGTTACTGTGCATTTAGGGAGTAAAAAAATGCTGCCCTTACCAGTCTGTCTCAGGGGAGAAATACGAAGGGAGAGCTGGAGCTGATTTCCCCATGTGATGAAGACACATGGTACCATTCTCAACAGAACCGAGTGTCTCCCAGCCATGGTCTGATAACAACTGTAATTAGGTATTCAATCACACACAGAGTAAGATCAGCCAAACCAGTGTATGCCTGCTAAGGAAAATAGCCCATGGAAAGATTGTATGTTTGCTGAACCAAAAGTAAAACGTATAATGAAAGCTCTTAACACTCTGGAGCCTAGCTCTTGCCCAACAAACTGCCTGTTTTCGTACACAGTTATTAATCAGAGCTATCCTTGCTGTTTCTGCTGTGCTGCACCTGGTGCTATCATGTCTGAAGGTCTGACCCTGAAAGAAGTCTTCCACTCATGCCTGTAGATCAGGTTTTACGGGATGAAAATGTCCTCTGTGCTGGAGGACCCTCATGCCTACGAGTCCCAATTACAGTCAAGTTCAACAGTGATGCTGAGACACTGCAAAAAGCCCTGCTACGACCTCTTCCACCCCAAAGCCCGCAAAAGCAAACTGCCAGACCATTCGGAGGAAAGAGCCATTGTCTGCAACAAGCCACAAAGCAAAATAAAAGTATTGGACTTTGTTCTCCACTTCTCTGTTTTAGCCTGGATTTTTTTGAAGCAGATCGTGTGCTCCAGATATGCAAACTCATCTGTCATCCTGTGCACCCTGTTGACCCTGACACCACAGAAAGAAAAATACACGATGAAAAGACAATCCTATTTGCATCATGCATTCTGTGATCACAGACTCAGCCTACAGTATAAAGTTTGAAGAGGAAATATTTAATTAATAATCCTGCCACCAAATCATTCCAGTTTCCTTTCTATACAGTGACTAAGAGCAACTTTTATATACACACATGAACTCTGCAGGATTTTATAATGGTTGTTCCAGGAAAGGTGCAAATAGCTAGCGTTTTGCTGTTGGATTAATGGTCTTGGCAATTCTTATCAATACTCATCAAATTAGGGAAAATGGCAGCCCATCTGATAAATCAGTGCAGCCTGCCTGGAAGACTCTTGAAACAAGAGATTAGGGCTGTCTCCAGGGCGGACTGTTGCTGGAGACAAGCTTCGGCTAAGGGTGGCTGGCTGCCTGTAACGGTGAGGGAAACACCACTCCACAGCAGGAACCCACTGTGCAACCTCGCTGTCAGCACCAGACGGTCTACCTCTGCTGTCCTCCTCTTGCCCCTGCTCTGTCCCTTTCGCTGCTTCCCGTAAGCCTTGGAGCCCGTGCATCCATGAGGGGAGCCCCAGCCCCTCTCCAAAGTGCCAGAAAGCTAACCCAAGAATAAGAAAACTGATTTCTTTTCAGCCTGCTCTGTTGTCCAACACATCCCGTGATTGCACAAGCACCAGGGCCATTGAAAACATGTGGTTTAGGATGAGAGGAGGGAGGTGGTGCTGCCAACTCTTTTGACAGCAGCCTGCAATTAGAGTCACTTAAGTTGACTGTGAAACTACAGGGTGTTTTGATTTCCCTCCAATGCTTGTAGAGGGGAGCAGCAGGAGGTTAGCTTTAAAGCATAAAAAGGGCCATGTTTTTGGTAAGGGTCAGATTGGTGTACCTATGGGCAGACTTAAAAGGTCCATGGACATGGGGTGGAGAAATTATTGGTGAAGAGAAAAGGCCCACAGAATAAAGAGCTGAAAGTCACACTGCAGGATAAGCCTTTATTTGTAGAGATCCTACACGATGCCAGGCAAGCAATTTCAACCAGTTGTTCACAACCAGCCCTTGTTAATTTATCCATAGCTCCCCAAGCGCCTGACATGAGCCCCTGGGCCAGTCACACGGCTGCAATCAAAGCCAATGTTTCTGAAGGTCCATGTGCAATGAGGAGTTGCTGAAACCCTGGTGAAGGGTGCATTGAGACCAGGGTGAAACAGGAGGAACATGGTCTCCATAGCTGATGATGAGACAAGATTTGGGTAAGCTAAGGAGCACAGCTCAGTCTCCATGCAGAGCAGCTCTGCATGAATGACCTTCTATTAGTCACCCTGTCTTGAAATTGGTCTGAAACTGGGTTTTTTATTTTGTTTTCCTGCCCAGAGTCAGATACTTAGAGGTGACCCCAGTGCCTGCTCGAGGCTCCAATGCCCCAAATCCCAGGCAGTTCTGGGCCACGGTGCCAGGAAAGCCCATTTCTGCTTCACAGAAGGCACTGCCACCGCCAAGGAAGGATAAATACCAGCCACTGCTGCACAGGTTTTCTATTGCTCAGGGGTATAATGGATTAAGTAGCGGATGCATTAAATGATCCCTAACTATAATTAGCTCCCCCTGTGCTTATAACATTGCAGCCTCATACAAATGGTTTCTAATGACACATGCAGTGTCTAGGAACAGGGTAATAGCTATTTAAACAGTTGCTGATCCCTGAGCTGGTACACGACAGTGTATTTTACAATTACTGAGAAACTTCGGACATTTTTTAAAAGTACTCTGGGCATTGACCTAGAGAAAAGCTTGGTCAGATGAGAACAGAGATGATGCCCTTCCCCTAATGGTAACAGATAGATAATGGGCTAGTTGTCAGACATTACTGCTGCCCCAGTCTTCATTGTCCGTCGTCCCCCCCCCCTCCCTTACCACTCTTTCCCTGCAGTATGATTAGCAAAACAGATAGCCTTCCTCCAACTCATGCCTATGGTACAGGCACTCAAGGAGAGTAGAGACAGTCTTCCAAAAAATATTCTTATCTTTGTCATTCTCAGTAACTGCACTAGTATACATAACATTCAGAAATGAAAGCTTGCTCATTTAATACCGCATCATAAGCCTCACCAGCGATTAGGACCTATAAAATGTACCAAGGCCAAAAGGCTGCTGGCGATGCTGGGCAGCTGGGGCCTCTTTGCGAGCTCAGGGATTGGACCCAGCAGTTTCAAAATTCAAGATACTATGACTTTTTTTTTTTCTTTTTAAATAATAATCTCTTTGCATCTTGTTCCTCAAGCTAAGGATGATAATGAGATTTTTATTCAAGAAAGGTCTTTTGGTTCAAGAAGCATGGAAAATTGCAGCTCTTGTGAATCATGAAGCCCGAAAGCAAAGACTCAAAAGAAAACAAGTTTGCAACTTCAGCTCCCTGGTAATAACCAGCCAACACTAATTGGAGATATTTTATTCACCAAAAATAAGCAGGAAGTTTGCCACAGTTCCTGAAAAGCACATCATGCCAAAAGAAACCTTCATTTCTTACATGAGATGAAAATTGTACTTTGTTAGAAATTTGTTTTCAATGAAGACAGTATGTCATAACATTTTTCACCTGACCTTGAAATGGCAAAACATCTTATTCACTTTGGTGATCAGGTTTCACTTCACAGGAAATGGAGAATAAATTTAATTTTCTCTTTCATAAACACATGCACGCACACAAACACACTAATTTAAATGTGACCTGATGCAATTTGAATACGACAGGTCTACCTCAGCACACAGAACTGCTGCCAGCAAAGCATGATCTGCCCACTGAAGGGAAGACAGCATGGATGGCAGAGGGCAAAAGAGATCTCATACAGCCACCCAGGTCTGAGAGCCGATACCTGAGCCAGTAACTGAGGTTTTCTACCAGTCTTCTAATTTACAGCCACATGGAGTCTCAGTCTGCCAGGGACTGAATGTATATGGTTACAAAGCCATACTAAAACCTGCTTCACTGTAAGTAAGTCATAAATATGTTTCATTTGTAGTGCTTTTTGCTCAAAGCAATATCAAAGGGAGAAGCAGAATTGCAAGTTTTCAGGTAAGCAATATTTCTCCATTTTCAATTTGGAGAGTTCAAGATTGCAGTGAAGAACCGATCATCAGTGCAGGAAAACTAAACGGGGGATGAACCAAATATTCTAGAGAATTTTGTCAAACTTTACTTGAAATATACAAGTAAGAGGCATAAATGTGGGTGACAGTGGTATCACCAAGCAGCAGGAAAGACAGAAAATGTGTATATCCCTAGCTTTTGTCTGAACATAAATCTAGATTTGTTTAAAATAAGCTTCATTGCCTTTACCTAATGCATCTTTGACTGCAAAGCTGCTATGCCAGAGCCAACATTCATGTAGAAAAGCATTAGTGTTTTAACTAAATTATGGGGAAACTGTTCAAATTTCTTTCTGAAGTGCTCCTGTGTAACAAAGTGATACCCATCTTTCTGCCTGGTTATGATGAAATAATTCCTGATTTGTCCCAGCTTTAATGACTGGCTTTGTCAGAGAAAATTTGTCATGTTCTACTAGTCATTGGGATAATGCAGAAACATCCATACAGGTAACATGCTAAACGCTGTTAACTGAGTCACGTCAAAACCTAATTCTATACACAGGATTTCCAGGACTACAATAAGGTACACTGTCTTTTTTCTTTTTTAATGTGATGACTTCATCCTGGATGTTCAGTGTATCATTGATTTACTTTAAAGACTATTTCTGGGACAAAAGAGAGGAATTTGGGTTTGGTAGTACACTGTCTAGCACTTTATGGAGTCACTTTAAAACATTTTCTCAGATGGGCTAGGTTAGGATCTGGAGGAGTGGCGCTCACCTGAGATGCTGAAGACCACAGTGGCACACCTCTCGCCTCACTTGAGACAACTAAAGGTTAGACACGCAGGTCTGAACTAGTCACCTTGGGCTGCCTTTGCCGTCAATGGAAAGAAATAGGTATGCCAAAAGAGAAAATCATTTATCTTAGAAATCTCTCTTCTAGGAAGATATATTATGTCCCGGAGGAACTTACATCTTTCCCTTGATGATAAAGGGGGGGCTTAGGATGACTGGCTCCACTTTAAGCATCTAATGTTTTGATATCTGAAGTTAGATGAGATGATTTTCATCCTTGGCTACCATTCTTTCAGGTTAAAATGCACTAAGAAAGGTGATGTCTTGAACTCATTGTGGAGAGATCCAAATTGGCCATGGCAGACAAGAAACTTCTTCAGAGACAGATTTATCTAGTTCCAATTCGCACAAAATGGGAAGCAAAATGAGTGCCTTCACTCAGTATCTACGCTTTCCACCTTCCCTCTGTGCTTTGAGAAACAGTCTTTAATCATTTAAATCAGTTTTATGCCACTATGAAACTTGATTTAAAAAAAATAATTAAGCATTCATACAAATTTTATACTTTGATGACTCCAAGAGAATAAGATTATACTCAGGGAACAAGCTATGATTGTCAGGTTATGGGAGCATCAGGTCCTGAGGTTTGTATCTGAACCTAACATCTTTTGGTTTTCATGAAACCAGAAGAGCATCTCTGGTTTCATGAGCACAAAACACCGATTACCTCAGATTAATGAAGATAAGATATGGGTATGGTTCTACTCTCTAAGAGGCTAAGACTAATTCACAGTTTTGCAAAATCTAAGTCCAAACTCTCTCTAATTCTCTAACGTGTTTCCTACTCCTTAAGGTTTGCAGATAAGCAATTGTCGTCTTCAATGTAGGAGGTTAAATAAAGCAAGAGTAAAATTAATCATTATCAAAATTAAACATAAAGGAGAGGGAAGGGTGAAATTAAACATTTAAGTGGGGTTATCTAGGTCAGAGCTGGGTGTGTTAGCAAATCCTCATTCCCTCCCTCTACTATGCCTTGTCAAACATATGACGTTTGCTCCAGCCACAAAAGATTTAATTGAATGCATTTGTCCCAACCAATCAATTAAAACTAAACATCTGATTTTTGTAAAGCTTCAAGGAGATTTCTGCAAACATGGCATCTGAACACACCAGCAATTTTACTGCTCTGCCAGGCCACGCAGACCCGTTGACAAGCTGTAAGGATGAAGATTTCTTACAGGTGAAATCCTATCTCTCCGTCCTTTATGGCCTAATCTTCCTGGTGTGCTTCCCGGGGAACATCGTGACAATTTTTGTTTACTTTGTCAAGATGAGGCCCTGGAAAAGCAGCACCATCATCATGTTAAACCTGGCTATCACCGACTTATTATATACAGCCACGCTTCCTTTCTTTATACACTACTCTGCTAATGGAAATAACTGGATTTTTGGAGACTTCATGTGCAAGTTTATTCACTTCTGTTTCTACTTCAACATGTACAGTGGTATTATCTTCCTTAGCTGCTTCAGCATCTTCCGCTTTTTTGTAGTTGTCCACCCAATTAAATGTTTTTTTGTTCAAAACCGGAGATGGGCAGTGGTGGCTTGCATAGTAGTTTGGATGATTTCCCTGGTGGCCATCAGCCCCTTGGGCATCTTGATCGCCACGAGACATACGAAGAACCGGACGATCTGTCCAGATCTAGCTGCTGCTGAGGACCTTGACACTAGTCGGTGGTATAACTGGCTGCTGACAATGTTTGCCTTCTTCTTGCCCTTGCTGACAGTGACTCTGTGCTACGCGCTCATTATTTACACCTTGGCTACCGGGCCCCACACACGGGCTTGCTACAAACAAAAGGCTCGCAGGCTTGCTGTCGTCCTCTTGGTGGTCTTCTATGTGTGCTTCCTCCCCTTCCACGTCTTTCGAGGGATTCGGCTGGAGCTCAGAGTACGACCAGTTAGCTGCCGCTTGAAGAACACGATCCTTTTTATGTTTATTATAGCTAAACCTTTAGCAGCGTTAAATACTTTTGGAAACTTGCTGCTCTATGTAGTGACAGGAGACAACTTCCAGCAGGCGATCCTCACGCTCCTCAAGTTTCGGACAAGCAAGAACTTGAAGTAGAAGAGATTGATGTCATGAAAGAGTTATGGAGGAGGAGTCCAAACCTGCCCTCAACCAGCCAGGCACAACCTCCCTGCCATCAGAGTACTCAGGCTAACCCTGCCAATGCCAAAGGAGCATCAATCTGTTCTGTATTTTGGAGTTACAAATTGATCATCAAAAGAGAAATCTTATAATTTAAAATAAAAAGATTTAAATAAAATACTAAAAAATTAAATGTGAAACTTCTCAGAAATTTCTCTGCATTTGCTTCCTGAATCCTTGATACCTCTTTTGGAGAATGGCCAACAGTTCCAGAAAAAAATAGTTGCTTTTTAGTGGCAGATACAGATTCAAGGTGGAAGTAATTTAATTTCATTTTAGTAATTTAGAAGTTAAATGTCTAGTCTAAGCTAGGTGCCTACCTTTGACTTGTTTCCTAAGCAATGGAGAGGGGCAAGACCCTCCAGAAGGCAATTCATCACACCTGTCTTGGACCTGTAGGAGGTTCATCTCACTTCCCTGGAGACATTGACAGGGTAGGTGTATGCATATAAGCTAATCACCTGGTCCTCCCTTTATAATTTCCCATTATACTGGAGAGAAATAAGCAGTTTTAGAGTGTGATTCACCTAATTATTCTTGATGCCTACATTTGGACAAGATGAATCATGACCTAGAAGTGCCTGTTTCTCTTCATTAACCATAGAAGGTAAGTAGATCAGACACAGACCCAAATGTTCATGCCTGCCTTTACATAGCTGAGGGCCAGCGCTAGCACAGAATGGGATGGGTCACTCTCCAGAGGTGTCTAAAAGGGGGCCTTACACAATAAGACACTGTTCAGTGCCTTCAGTGATCGCCTGAAGATTAATGGTGAAATAATATAAGACCACTCCTATAAAGGTTTTCCATACTACTGACTGTGATTTCTGTATTAATTTTAGTCCAGAAGTGAGAAGTGAATGGATGCATAAATGTGACAGATTCATAGAATCATAGGATCATAACATCACAGAATGGTTTGGGTTGGAATGGGCCTTTAAGGGTCATCTAGTCCAAACCCCCTGCAGTAAGCAAGGACATCTTCAACTAGATCAGGTTGCTCAGAGCCGCGTCCAGCCTGACCTTGAATGTTTCCAGGGATGGGGCATCTACCACCTTTCTGGACAACCTGTGCCAGTGTTTCACCACTCATTTGTAAAATATGTCTTTGTTATATCTAGTCTGACTCTACCCTCTTTTAGTTTTAAACCATTACCCCTTGTCCTATTACTACAGGCCCTGTTAAAAACTCTATTTCTTATAAGCCCCCTTTAAGTATTGAAAGGCCGCAATCAGGTCTCCCTGGAGCCTTCTCTTCTCCAGGCTGAACAACCCCAACTCTCTCAGCCTGTCCTCATAGGAGATCATTTTTGTGACCCTCCTCTGGACCCACTCCAACAGGTCCATGTCTTTCCTCTACTGAGGACTCCACAGCTGGATGCAGTACTCCAGGTGGGGTCTCACCAGAGTGGAGTAAAGGGGCAGAATCACCTCCCTTGATCTGCTAGCTACGCATCTTTTGATGCAGCCCAGGAGATGATTGGCTTTCTGGGCTGTGAGAGCACAAATTGCTGGCTCATGTCCAGCTTTTCATCCACCAGCACCGCCAAGTCCTTCTCAGCAGTCCGTAGACAGTACAAAGTCATTTTTGCCTGTTTTTTTACTCAGCGAAGGTCTGCTTGGTCACACCAGGTGAGTAACGGCTTTGGGTAATAATACAGCTGATGGGCAATAAGGCCGGTCTCACAGGAAAAAAAAAGTAGACTCACAAGAATATGTGAGTCCAACACTTACAGATACCATCTAGAGAGGTCCCATGACCAGCTGAGGTACCCCAGCCAACACCAACACAAAACTCTTAGCAACGTAATATTTAGTGCCCAAAAGTATGACCGCAGAGTGAATCCTCCAATACGTTTTTATAACGGCCTTATTTCAAGTTTCATTACTTTTGCTCTCCACTCTGAAATGTTCATTAATCAATGGTAACACACGCTGCCGCAAGGGTCTCATGTGACACTTCTCCTTATCCAATCCCTCTATGCGTGGCCTGGTCTTCAAGTGACCACCAGACCAAGACCACCAGACCACTATTCCCATTAAACACATGCCTGAGTGACTGGCATCTGGCCTGTGACTCCTCTGTGGCATGGGGTGCCCATTCACTTCTCTCAAGGCCAGCTAGGGGAGAACAACCTGCAACAGCAAGCTATAGTCTTGTCAAGGGAATGAGAGTAGATAAGAAACCATCCCTGACATAGGAAGAGCAGGATGGGGAAAGGAATAGGGCAGAAGATGGGCTGTGAAGGAAAAGTTCTGGCAGAAAGCAGAGGATGAAGCCATTTTCCTGCAGAAATAGCCCATTTCATTTTAATCCACACCTGGGTATTAGTCAAGGAAAGTTTTAAAACTCCTGCATAGTGCAGCATGATCTCCCATATGACCATTACCCATCCTCAAATTGGGGATAAGCTCTTTAGGTGAAGAGGGAAGCTCACCTAGTGCAGACCTGGAGAGATGTTACATGAGGCAAACATCCCAAAAAAAGTAAAGAAAACGCCTCCCACCCCATGTGCTGCATTGATTTTGCCAGTCTCCAAGGGGCAGCACCACCTTCTCCACTGCACTTAGAGTGCTTCTCACAACTGCTTGCTCCCAAGACACCAGAGGCAGCTGAACCACTATCAGAAGGCAATAGTGAACATGGCATCTTTGCTGTTTTTTCAGTTTATCCTGGTATCCTATCCTGGTATCCTATTAACAAACCACCAAGGTTTTTTTAAGCAGAATCAGGCTGATACAATATCTTTTAAGCCTCTACTGCATAGGGACATAAGAATTTCACTGACTCGAATTGAGTCCTACCTTAACATCTACATCGTGGAGTCTGGTTCTTCTGGTGTTTGAGATAGAAAAGGAATTGCCTTCGTTCTTGCAGCAATATAGGAGCTGTTTTTGCTTTCAACTTTAAATGAAGCTCTGCATTAGTCCCCTTTCAGCTCTATTTGATATTTTCTGGATAAATTACTCAGCACACTCATCTGTTCTTACATCCCGGCTATGTACTTCTTTTTAAATGCAAGATGCCTGGAACATCTTCAGTACTAGCATCATCACCCGGAATGATCTGGGCAGATATCATCCTGAGTTGGCAAGGAGATGAACCAGATCTTGGTTTCTCAGATTTTTCTACAAACTGTGAAGAACAAACCTATAAGCTACTTTATTATAAATGGTACATTTGCAATTTCAGTAGAAGTCAGAGAAAAAGATATCTACACCAGAGTCCTGCCTGCTCCCCTGCCTCCCTCCCAATCAATACTGGCCTCCTACTTTTGTATTGCTCCATGCTGCAATAGCCTGCCCCCTTTGCATGTCCTCTGTGCATATATACTTGCATTTTTCTTCTGCCCCCAACTCCCACTACTTCTCTGCATGTCTGCCATGCTGATCACTACAGAGCCATAACTGTTAGCAGGTTCATCCCTAACCTGGTATCATATGGTGTGACATTAGCCAACCAAAGACAGTAGTCATGGTTGCTGTGGAGTTGTCAGCATCCTTTCACCTCTCCCTTCACCCCACTACAATTCGTCCTCAACTGAGCTAGGGGAAAAAAGGGCAAAACTATAAAAATATTATCAAGAAACCTCTACCAGCCGTCATGACAGTCAAGTCCAACTGCAGAACGTGATTCTTGTATTTTAAGATTTATGTCACCACAGATAGGGAGAACAGTTCAGTCGTATTCATATTTTACTTATTTTTTATTTGACATCTGTAAGAGTCGTATTTGCTATTTAGCTTTAATTTTAAGTATTGTACGTTTTTCAGAACTGCTACAATGCAAAGGCTTGATATTCCTTCCAACAACCTCTACTGTGTTTGCCTTAAGGAGAAAGAAACAAACCATGTTCAAGGAGTAAAAGACAGGCTTGTATACTCAATCTGCTATAGGTAGGGCACCAATCCCTAAATAAGTATGATACTATGATCATTTATTGCTTATGTTTGTAATGTTCTCACAAGACTAGAGCACCGTTACATCCACATACAAGCCACAGAGATATAAAGTCAAAATTTGTATTTTACTGTTATCAGCAAAGGCCCAGATCTGTATCTCTAACTTCAGGGCCTGCCTGCACAGATGCGCAGGAGGAAACTTTGTACTAGAAGAGAACAAGAACAACTTTTTCTCAGCAAGTACAGAATTTCTTTGGTGTCTGATTCCCAGCAAAAATTAAAACAAAAATGACAGTTCCTAAAATAATTCCTTCTGTAAGGTAACTGACAGTGATCACTCTTGTAAAGCAAACAGTAAGGCTTAGGAGTATCACTGTGTGTACCATCTTGCATGTGTTCTGCTCTCATCTTTAGGCTGATCTTTGGGATTTTTGCAGCAGCATGAGAGCAAGGGTTCTGCTCTCTTGAGGATTTCTGACTGGTCTGTTTAAGGCAACAGATCCACCCCATGGAGTGTAGGAGGTAACTTTTTAACCCCCTGGGCAGATCCACCAGCTTCATCCCCACAAAAGACTTAGGTGTCAGAAAGCAGGACTAGAAAGAGGAGGCTGTAGGCTCGACAGAATGTCAGAGAGTGAAACACTGTTCTCCACCTGTCTATACCAACTCACTGCCCAATGGCCAGGAAAACCAGCGAGAAACCTTTTTGCACAAAGACGGGAGAAGCCCGTTCAAGGAGAAACCCAGCTGGTGCCAGCAGCATGGCAGTGGCTCGGGGACTTCATGACTGTGCCAGTGAAGAAAGAGACAAGGCTAGTTTTGTTAGGTGTACACCATAGGCACCTCATTTTATCCCCACCTCTAAGGAGACAGAAATATCTATTTTTAGGAAGCTTAAAGAGCTCAGCAGGTAGGCTAAGCCTACCCAAGCAAGTAGCCTGGACTTACTACAGACCTGCATGCATGTCATTCGTGGGAGCGCATGAGGGACAGTGAAAAGGGGAGGGGAGGAAAACCTGTCTCAACCTTGATGAGACTCTCACCTTATCTGAATTAATATGATACTTCCTTTTCCTTCTTTAATAGTTTTCTTTTTTCTCTGGCAGCCTGTGCTCTGGGTCCCCTCTGCAGATCCCACAAGGATATGGGTCCACCTGCCCAACACAGCTGTGGGGAGGGAAGGCACTGCACACAAAGACTTTGGAGACCAACCCACAAAACCAAGTCAGCTGGTTACAGAATCACAGAATCACAGAATCACAGAATCACAGAATTTTCAGAGTTGGAAGGGACCTCTAGAGATCATCTAGTCCAACTCCCCTGCCAAAGCAGGATTGCCCAGAGCACATTACTCAGGACTGCATCCAGGCAGGTCTTCAGGCCTGGTCATCCAGGCCAGGTCATCCAGGCATCCAGACAGGTTCCAGTGCTCTGTCACCCTAACTGTAAAGAAGTTTTTCCGTGTGTTGGAACGGAACTTCCTATGTTCCAACTTATGCCCATTGCCCCTCATCCTGTCACTGGGAACCACCGAGAAGAGTCTGGCTCCATCCTCCTTCAACCCACCCTTTAGATATTTGTAAGCAGTAATAAGGTCTCCCCTCAGCCTTCTCTTCTCCAGGCTAAAGAGTCCCAGCTCTCTCAGCCTTTCCTCATAAGGGAGATGCTCCAATCCCTCAATCATCTTGGTTGCCCTTC
>VUYV01000086.1:2434783-2680304 GCA_008711295.1 Anarhynchus alexandrinus | reverse complement strand
CACAGCCAGCTCTCAAACCGCCTCGCTGTCACCTCATCTACCTCACACTTCCTCAGCTTCCTAATGAGGATGTTATGGGAGACAGTGTCAAAAGCCTTGCTAAAGTCATTTGGTTTAGAAGTGTAACTGCACAAGGATGGACATAAAAAATGCTCTTTGGTCTTGCAGCAGTGGCAGAGGAGAAGAAGCTTCTGCCAGTTTATCAACTGTGTCCATTCCCAAGGGGTAAATATTAGTCTCAATTAAACATACCCTTATTTAAGCACTGTGTGTAAAAACTATGACTGCTGGTAACGTTTTTTTCTGTATATGTACAAATTCAATGCAAGTAGCCAGCTAGAATATTCCCACAAATCCATCAGCAGATTTCCACTTTATAAAACCACCTACCCAAACCCTAACCTCAGTGGCTGCTCCTGGGTTTGCATATGCAAACCCTGAGGAACGGAGACAAGGATGACTTAACTTGCAAGAAAGCACATGTGCTAGGCTGAGAGCATGAAACAAGGTTCAGGCATTAGCCACAAATTATGTTGAAATTTTAAATCTATTATCTAAAGCCTTCCCAAACTACTGCAACATCTTGGGCCAGTAACACAGGCATAGTGGCAACAACAAAATAAATCATGGGTTTGTATAGTAGAAAGAAATGAAGGTGTTAGGGGTTTCTGAATTTTTACGCAAATCCACCAATGGAGGTACAGTGGACAACCACACCAGTTTGCAGCTTTTATTCTCATTACTGCATACCACAGCCACAACAAAAAGTATAGTTCCTATGGCTCTTCAAAAGTGAGCAGGCTTAAGAAAGCAGTCCAGTTAACTCACTCTCCTGGTCACTGGGGCACTCTCTCACCAGAGGTATGGAAATACAGGAGCAGCAGCAAAGGCCCAATGGCTGCATTTGTACCACCGTATTTCTCCTCCACCACCCACCGGGGGGCTGAACTGAGTACATCAGCAGCGGCGGTCTGGCTTGTCCAAAAACCAGCAGAGCTGACAACTGATGAAAATCCAGAGGTATAAAACTTCTACAAGAGTCACCAGTGCAAACCAAACCTCCTCATTCTGAGCAAACGCAGGCACCTGATTTTCAAGCTGGGTCTGGCACCTTGGCTCCAGTGAGGGCTGGGGGCTTAGGGGTGTCGCTGTGCCTCACTTTCCATATCACCTCCATCCAGTGCTCAAGGCGACCTCCCTCCTTCCCTGCCTGGCTATGGCGGCGTGTCGGAGATGAGGGCCTGGACTTTAGGCATGGAGATGCTAGAGTTTTGGGAGAGCATTGCGGAAGGCTGACACACAGAGCCAGGAAAGGTGGCACGTGGGGCTGTGCCAGAGTGCTCCATTCCTTGGGGGTTCCCAGCTGACAGCGATGTCCCCTTGGGGACAGACGTAGGGGTTTGAGATATTCCTTGTACCTGCCCTTCCTTTTATGCATGATGGAGCAACAAGCCTGCAGCAGGGAAACATTTTCTTTCCCCCCTCTTTCCTCAAAAAGATGTCAAACAACAGCAAAATCTTTTCTTTACATGAGTCTCAGGCATGATTCCTAGCAAGTGAGCACGTGGAAAACCAGGGCTGATTTATGCCATGGGGGGTCTTCTCTGGAAGGGGACGATATCACTGTGCAGCTCAGATGAGGTCAGGGATATCCTGCCACCCACCAGCACAAGGGGGAGGGACAATCTGGCCATGAGCCCAGTATAAAGCTGGGTTGGTGCTGCTGATTCACGAATAAATCAGTGCCGGGCAAGCACGAATGCATGCTCTGGTCCTGGAGCTGACTGACCCTCCCATTGAACCAGAGAGAGTCACTTTATCTCCCCCTAATTATTTCCCCTGCCACATTTTATCCTCTTAGAGTTACAAGCTCTTTGGGGCAGATGTCTTAGTGAGTATTTGCACAGCAGGATCTGAATCCCGAATGGGCCCTCCTGGCATTATGAAAATTCAATTAAGGGCTTCAGCCATAAAAATGTAAACGATGTAGCTACTTATCATTTATGCGTATAGAGACACATAAACACACATATGCAGATACACACGCCCGGGGAAGCAGCACCTAATGCAAAAATAAAGCTCTTTTAAAATAACAGAGCTATGTTGTGTTTAAGCCCCTTCCTTTGGATATGAATATATATTTTACTTGTTCCTTTTCTCTCCTGTAGAATAAAAATAGCATGGCACCAGGGACAGAAATTGGCTGAACAGAAATAACTTTTCAGGACAAAAAGCAATTGCTACAAAAGTAGTTGCAAGAATGTGCAAAATCTTCTGAAGCAGTTTTCAAAAGTTTGTGGTGACATACTGGGTTAAAAAAACATTATAATTTTTCAGATATAATTTTCTGCTTTATACAAGTTAATAAGGTTTTACTACTGATTTGAAGACCAGTTTCTAAGAAAGTTGATTTTTTTTATATTTAATATCGGTAGCACCTGCCTATTTAGCTTCCTTTTTTTGTGCCATGGAAACAAGCTGGATTTGCCTTTGTGATAGATGATAATGCTCTGTACTAAAATGGATTTGGATGTGTGTTCAAGGAGAGGCTATTCAAGTCTGCGGTATTTGCTTGTGTAAATTTTGCTGTTAAGATGTTGATATTTCAAGACAATTGTGTGGCTCATTTCTGCACTGCAAAATTGAATGTGGCTCACTGTCCGAGCAGTTTAGGCTTATTCACGTACTTAGAATACAGAGAGCATTCTCATCTGACCTGTTTTAAATATCTATCTTACATTACACTGAGCTCTATCACCCTCTTAAGATGACTATTTTGCTCCACTTACTATAAGGGAACTGTTTTTTTTCTCCTCTGGAAAAAATAAAAGTGTCTCTGTCATCCCTTTTTTTTTATTATTTTAAATTTTCTTTTTTTCTTAGTAGGCATTCTGGGTAAAACTTCCTCAACTAACTTCAGATAACATGTAGGCTTAGTTCTGAGATAGCTATCTAGGGTGTTTTATAGTCAGCAGGGAGAAATGGGAGCTTGGAGGGTCCAATTATCCCCCCCACACACACACACAAAGTGGGCCAGATGAACTGTGCCTTAGAAGTGCCTGCACAGGGAGTCACTGGTGTTCACGCTTCTGACTTCAACATCCAGGCTTTGACACAACAGACCCGGTCCACTGTGTCTCATCTGTAGGTTGATTNGGGGGGGGGGGGGGGGGGGGAAAGGAGTAGGTTTTGATTTTATGAGAGTTTTTTAAAGTATATCTGCAGGGCACTTTGGTGAATTTTTACAATGTCCTCTGGATCATCATTATCTTCAGGTAACCTAGTTTAAGAAGTCTAGATTATACTAATGTATCTTGCTAAATAAGAGGCTACAGTTATGCAGAAGAGAAGAATATAGAATATCCTGTATGTCTCCTCTATATGTATTCTATGTATTGACAGAATATATAATAGAATGCATGGAATCATGAAGAAATTAAAATTAAAAAACTGTTGAGGACAAGACCCAGGTCTAATATGTGGTACCTGAGAGTTGGGGTGTCCCGGGCTCTGCCCCCATCCCCAGCCCTCAGGAAGCATCCCACCCTTCCTGCATGCACCCACGGGGGAATACACCCTGTTTAAGGGGTTGATTCACTTGTGCGAGCCAGGTGCTGATGGGACCCCACTTCGTGGGGGAGTGCAGGGCTGACTATTGCTCAGATTTGTGCTAGGATTTGGCTTTGGGCATCAGAGAGGAGCAAGAAGAGAACTGGGAAGAGTGACAGGAGCCCTCTCTAGCACTAAAAAGAAAGAGCCTGGTGAGTTACAAGAAAAAAGCAGAAAAAAAAATGAGCTTACAAGATTTGGAAAAAGCATGAAAAGCTATAAGTAAAACATAAATAAAATAAACAGGCAGGGAGCCATCACAAGGGAAGAAGAGAAAGACTCCAGTGTGTCAACACACACAAACACACTGGAGTTAAGAGCTGGAAAAGCTGTTCAGAACGGTGGCTTATGCCTAAATCCTGGTTTTGGACATTTGAAGTCATACTTCTCTGCCTCTGCAAACTTTCTGAATTCACTGGAGAACTTTTCTGAATGGCCCTTACAGGACCTTGTCCAAAAAGGATTTCTCATTAGACCCCTTTAATTTGCCATAGCTCTGAGATGGGACACGCTGTGACTGACACCCTAAATGGGGTATTAAAAAAATATTAAGAAATTCAGAAGTGCAATTTATGGGAGATTCCTCCCTGTAATGTAACCAAACTATTACATTTCTTCATGAAACTTCTGAAGCACATAATTTTCAGCAGCAAAATTGAGGGATTGCCAAGTGCCCGAGAAATACAGGTGACGGGGAGATTAAAGTGAGTGGCAGCCCACAGGCTGACAGCTGCTGGAGAGATATCTTCACCACCTGTGGAACCTGCTCCTGAACTGACAAGCATTAATGCTCGTTCCTAATACTTAGTAATCTCTAAGTTACATGTGTAGTTAAAAACTGACGCAGCTGAAAATTTTTCTCAGTTGCACCCAAGCAATGCCCACATCAAAGGATACGATACAAAAATAGCCTCCATTTACACAAGGATAATGCAGCATAATGTCTTAAACAAACACTGTGAGATGAACATGGAGGAGAGATCTATGGAGGGATGTATGTGACTTATTCCTCATGTCATGAAGCCTTCACCATGTCTTGTTGATCCAGCTGTTTTTATACTGTCTGTTCAACACAACCTTTGTCTTTTAAAATTTACGGAGACATACCTACCAACCACAGCAACAAATTAGGAGGAGAATAGAGAACCCCTTATCTACTCACAGGATCTGTTTTCAAATAATCTGCCCTAGGTCTTCATAATCTAAGTTTATTCAGATACCCAAAAGGGCTCATAAATACAGGTCATTCTGATAAATTTTCCTATCCTGCTTACAGTGTTGTTTCCTTGAGAGTATTGTGCTCTTCCTTCAGTCTAAGGACTCCTGCAAGATCACAAGCTGGAAAGACCCCTCTGCAATCCAGCCCAGCAGATCGTGGGGCTTATTGTAACCACACACAGGAATCCATCTGCTCAGGATGGGACCCAATGCGTGCCTACAGCTCAGAGGGTGGAAAATCAGTGGCCAAAACTTTAAGTCCCTCCATCTGCTTGAGGAGAAAGGCAGGTACCCTTGAAGACTGGTGAAGGAAGGGCCCTTTCTTTATCCATCCACAGCTCTGAATCCACTTGGTCCTGCCTCCAGTTAGTGGCAGGAGGCAGGCATGCCCGAAGGGATTTGTTTCCTCCTAAGCCAGCTGGCATGAAGCACCCACGGAGTCTCATTTCCAGCCACCTGGACATCTGCAGGTTACACATCTGCATGCAGACGACTCCAGGGAATCATAGAATGGTTTGGGTTGGAAGGGACCTTCAAAGTCCAACATCTTTCACCAGATGAGGTTGCTCAAAGCCCCATACGACCTGACCTTGAACACTTCTAGGTATGGGGCATCCACAAATTCTCGGGGCAATCTGTTCCAGTCTATTATACATTCAGAGAAGCTAAGCTGGAGGTGACTACATCACCCTCAAGACATACTGAAAAGCCCAGACCTTGGACTCAGTCTGGTGAGACCAAGGGCATTTCAGCCTGATTAGCTCTTCCAAGCAGGCATAGCTCACAGTCCATGCAGGGGGACAGGGTCTGCAGTGTCACCCTGCCATTCCCAGCTGCTGTGACAGCCACCAGCCAGCTCCCTACCAGCTTCTTCATCTCTCCCTCCCCCGCAAAAGTCATCGACTGGGAACCTTTTCTTTTTCCCTGGAGCCCCTTATTTTCAGGTTTGCCTTCATCATACACTTGCATACCCGTGTGATCCTTTTACTTCTATTTTAAGATGAAGATTTACTTATTATTCAGCTTTCATTTCTGAGGCAGTGGTCATTTGTCACAAAGTATGTATCTCTATAAATATTACCACGTGGTTGTCACCCTCCCTTGTCTGGTGGAGGGTTTTCTGACAGAGACTAATGACACAGGGGCTGACTAGGGCCACCACTGCCAGCTCTTGCCTCACCAGTGAGATAGCATATTTGAGTATAACTACTGACTCAATGGCAAGGTCAATGGAAAAAGGACCAGAGCAGTGATGAATACTGATCCAGCGTAGCTCCCAACTAGTGCCAACATCTTCTTTCATCCCTTTAAACAGCTACACCAGGACTTGCTCCTCCCACAAGCTTTGCAATCACCAGTGGCACTGGTTATCAGCTGTGCTTCTCAGGCGTGTGGAAAGTACCGTGCCAAAAACACCCCTCGGAGCAGGAGAGTTTATTTACCTTATTCTCAGCAGATAAATGTTTTGTTAAATCTGGCTGCAGCTGTCATAGGATAATTAATGTACATATCTTCTATCCGTGACTAGTATTTGAATAAGCACCTGCGTCTGCCCCCAAAATTGCACGTCAGTTACATAGATTTGTCACCAAGCGATAAATGAATCCTATCTTCAAATTCATGATTCATGTGCTGCCCCAGAAAAGCAAATGCTAAGTTTAATTAGCTCCTGGACTAATTGCTTAATTTTATTTAAAAAAAAAAATAAATCCTCTCAAGCATTCCTAGCCAAGTATTTGGGAGACTACTACTGGTCTAAGAGGTACTAATGAGCCACAAGCAGAAGATGAAGTCAACAGCAGATCCGGTGCCTGGGCACGCCGCCTCCCTCTGGCACAACACTGGAGTACCACAGCCGGGCTTACTTACGCTTACCGCAACAGGGAGATCAGGTGGTTCTTCTTTCAGTAAGAACCTGAACTTGGGAATTGACCAAAAGGGTCACAATATACACATTAGGACAAACTGATTTTGGGTACACTGGTATGGACTCAAACATGCAGGTAAGCGTGAGCGAGCAGCACAATACTGCCCAAGCAAGAAAACCTGTGGTCTAAATGGAGGCTACAACTACACTGATGTAAATATGGAAGACAGCTCATATTTAAACCTGATTTTAGTCCCACTGTCAGTGAGATTTATTTAACTGCTTTATAGAATTGGGATTTAGGTAAATACCTCCATGTATATTACATAGGTAAGAATTTTAACATGGAGCTTTTTCAGCCAGTAATGCTTTTCAGATTGTTATTTCTGATAAACACTACTAAGTAAGGACTAAACAGTAAAGACAGTACATTAATTGAATGCTTTTCCATATCAACCCCAACAGGACCTAAGAATTTTCAGGGCTTAGCGAGCATGAACGTTTTCTGAAGGAAAAAGGTGGCCAGAATCAAGTCTGCATGCTCAAACCAGGAATGAATACCTAAGTGTAATAGAAGAGGTAATATTTATCTTTTTTTTAATTAATTGTAATTTTAATTAGTATTTCAGTGCTCTGAAACACACAAAATGGAGTCTTGTTCACTCCAGGCTCTTTTTGAGGTGTTGGTCTCCTCTGGTGACAGGTACAGATTTTCTTTCTTCCTACCTCAACATTTGGGCTGAAACATGAGCTGTGGCTCTCTCTGTAGTGGCTACAGGGCAGCTCCCCTCCAGTACTCAAAATTTACCTGACTCCAGGAGCTGGGGCTGAGAAGCAACCAGCTCACCTCCTGTTCCCAGGATCCCCCCGTAAGCCTAGAGGGAGTATCCTGCACTCAGGTCAGCACAGAGGTGATGGATGATGTCTATGGGCTGCATCAAAAGTGTGGCCAGCAGGCCAAAGGAGGTGATTCTGCCCCTCTACTCCACTCTCGTGAGACCCCACCTGGAGTACTGCATCCAGCTCTGGAGTCCCCAACAGAAGAAGGACATGGACCTGCTGGAGCACGTCCGGAGGAGAGCCACGAGGATGATCCAACGGCTGGAGCACCTCTCCTATGAGGAGAGGCTGAAAGAGTTGGGGCTGTTCAGCCTGGAGAAGAGAAGGCTCCGGGGAGATCTTATTACGGCCTTCCAGTACCTAAAGGGGGCCTACAGGAGAGCTGGGGAAGGACTTTTTACTAGGGCATGTAGTGATAGGACAAGGGGGAATGGCTTCAAACTGGAAGAGGGCAGGTTTAGATTGAACATTAGGAAGAAGTTTTTTACTTTGAGGGTGGTAAGGCACTGGAACAGGTTGCCCAGAGAGGTTGTTGAGTCCCCATCCCTGGAGGTGTTCAAGGCCAGGCTGGACGTGGCCTTGGGCAACCTGGTCTAGTGGGAGGTGTCCCTGCCTATGGCACGGGGGTTGGAACTCGATGATCTTCAAGGTCCGTTCCAACCTAAACCATTCTATGATTCTATGCCTGACAGTGTCAGAGCAAAACACTACACCAATGGCCTGCAGAAAAGCAGAAAACACCCTCCACCAGTGTTGTAAAATAAGCCGGCACTAAGATACAATCGCCATCCATGCAACGCTTAAGGTAAGCTGCCGTTTATA
The DNA here is from genome assembly GCA_008711295.1 of Anarhynchus alexandrinus. Classification (NCBI taxonomy): domain Eukaryota; kingdom Metazoa; phylum Chordata; class Aves; order Charadriiformes; family Charadriidae; genus Anarhynchus; species Anarhynchus alexandrinus. The sequence goes on along the minus strand of VUYV01000086.1, from coordinate 2,671,948 downwards.
TACCTAATCCAAACTGGCTCCTATTGGGCTTGCACAAACATTGCCAGCAGAGGTGCACAAAGCCTCAGACCAAGACAAGGAGCATAATAGTTCTCAGCAGTGTATTTCTTGCAGTCTGTAACATACACTAACAGACAAGGAGAGTCAGTGGATTCATGTATCCACCGTAAAAGCCTGGTCTCACTCCTAGCTTGCTTTACTGGGAACACTTTTTGTCAAGTAATAAACATCCCTCCAGTTAAAGGCCATGGCTCCAGTCCTGAGCTGCACCCTATGCACCCCAACAGTATTGAGGGCTGCGAAGTTCAGCTCGCACATGCAGCCACCAGGTAGGTGTTTATTTGCTGCATAACGCATAGTAGCGCAACCTGCACATTTGTAACAAAACCCTAAGATTTAAAAGAGAAAAACGAGTTCAAGATGACTTTCAAAAGCAAACAGGACAACAAAACAAAGCAGAGGAAAAAAAGTAGAGCCAACCTGTGCCACACAGTGCACAAGGAGCCATGAATCTGCACAGTGCAAGAGCTGAAGCGTTTTTATCCCATGGGAGGTTCAGCTACAGATTGGACTCTGCCAGTTGTGAATAGCCTTTACCTCCCAGCACTTTGGGCCCATGGAAGTTATTTAGCTGGTGTCTAACCCAGAGGCAGGGAACTTTAGCTGAAGGTGCAGTCCCTGTCTGAAAGATGGGGAATATCCTCAGGAAATTACTGAAATAATTAAGAAGCAAACAACAAAATATCCCCAGCTCCAGTTCCTTCTGCTAGTCTGCTCCTCACTGTCATTCCCTGTGCTCTTCCTTCTCATGTCACAAATATTTTGAACATTTATTTAGCCCAAATACTGGAGAATTGGAGCATAACAACATGAGCAGGAACACCACTATTTTTCTGGTCAGTAATTCAGTTCCTTGGATAGTCAGGATAAACTACGCGGCCTTGGAGAGTATTCATCCACTTGGGAATTGGATTACAGCCTCATAAAACAGCACAGCGCTCCTATTATCACCTAAATAAAGCTGCCATCATTCTGGAACAAATAGGTGGAAGCAGTCAGTCACCGAGTATCCGGAGTTGAAGCGAGGAATAATAAACTGACATACAGTTCTTAAGAAATTCTTCACAAGGAGGCAGATTTAATGCCCTGAAAGCTAGGCTTTTATACACACAAAAACATACACTCATCTTTTTTATCACTGTCTTATCTAAAGCACTGCGGGCTCTGTAAAGACGGGATCCAGGTGCAACGCTTTCTGAATAGCTGATGATGACAATGCATCCACCGTATTATCCTCTCTCGCAAGAGGATGCCTGAGAAGTTTCTCAGCATTTATAAGCTAGAAAAGGAGCTGGTTTTGTTGCAGCTGCCCAAGATTGTACCTGGCTCAATACAAAATCCTGGCTGATTAAAAACATCTCGCTGCAGGTTTCTGCAGCTTGCGGTGGAAAAACGAGCTGGTGAAAGATGTTTTTCCACAGCGTCAGCTGGACCCTGTTCTGACGCCACTGCTGAGCCACTAAACAAGTCAGTTTAAATTCTTTGCATATGTGTAAAAGGGGACAGGGTCATCTTTGCACAAATCTTTGGGCAAGTCCCTATAGACAGTGATTTGTAAGTGTGAAGTGCTGTCACTATTTTTTTTCCTCTGGGTATGGGGAATGGAACCGTTCACCCCATAGTCGTTGGGGGAGCACCCATTTGCAAAATAAGGATGCACAACACTTTAAAAAAGCTTTTAACGAAAAGATCAGCTCCTTTTCTTTTCTAGAATTGTTCACACAGCTGTTTCACAAGGATCATCAGGTAAGACCTATGTTCAGGACCACATCACTGTGGAAAACCAGTATCATTTAAGGCCTAGCATCACTGCTAACAAGCTCCTATCTCCAGCATCTAAGAGCTTGGGAAGAGGCAGGTTTCCCTCGCAAGGACTAGCACAGGCACCGAGAGTGCGCATGATCCCTCCTGCCTCCCATCTGCCCTCTCCCACTCCCAGTCCTTTGCTTCTGTTTCTTTGCCCTGTGCCAGTGAGTGACAGACCCCCCGTGAGTCACTTTACCTCACATAATTACAGAAAACTATCCCAGAAAAAAACTCAACCTGTGTAGTTTTCTGCTGTTGGAGTCAACTGAAGCAGCTCACCCAGGAGTCTGAATAAAAGCCGAGCCTGCACAAGCTGGTAGAGAGTATAGGGAGAGGAGCAGAGACACACAGGGCTTCAGGGAAAGGGCTAAAGCCTCCCCCCATCAGCATCAAAAAGCAATGAGGAGCTATGAAATTGGCCGGTCTGCCTGTGGAGAGGGATGTGAGCGAGCTCAGGCAGTCCCCAGGCAACAGGGATGGAGTTTTCTGCTGTACACAAGAAGGTTGTGTCACTCCTGCAAGCAGCATCATTGGGATCGGTACCAGACAGCGGTGTCCACTTTGGGTACCCACACTTCAAATGGATGTCAAATGCAGGTTTCAGAACATAGTTACAGGAACAAATGTACTGAGAAACCCCTGATGTTCAACCTACTTGGCTTAACAAAGAAAGGGCTACGCTGGGTTAGTCTCATTTTAGGTGTAGCTTCATGATAAAATCACTGCTAATAGAAAATTCTTTAATCCTACAAACAAATGCATAGCAAGCACAGCCTCTGGGCAGGAAACAGAAACTAAATTAATTGAAATTCAAAATGAGGTGCACAGGCACGGTCAATTCCCCAGTACTCGAGGTGTTTAAATCAAGGCTGGATGCCTTTTTAAAGGCCATGTCATAGCTCAACAAGAAGTTACAGGCTTCATGCAGCAATCTCTTGATACAGCTTTATAGTGTGTAATACACAGCCCCTTCTTGCCTTTAAAATTGCTGGAGGACCAAAATCAACAACAAAAGGTGGGTCTCTTTGTACTGGTGCCTCCCCTGCAGCACACTGGGCTCCTATGAGCCAAGCTGCACTTGCACCAGTGTGTGCCCAGCTCTGCTCCCCAGCAGGGTGAGGGAATTACAAAGTCTTTCAACTGGTAAATCTAAGGAGCTGCCTGGACAGCTGTGCATGCTGGTGCTGCTGCTGTGATGGGTAACACAAGCACAGCCAGGGCCAGACCTGGCTGCCCTGGTCTCAGCAGGTATCACGTGCCCCCGCAGCAGCGCCCTGCTTCTCGCTCTTCCCAACGCTCTTGTCTCTTGTTGGCTTTCCTGCCCTCACTTGGAGACTTTTTCGTTTTCAGTTATGGAAGAAATCACTGCTCAGAGTCTGAACTGCTGAGGTTTGCCCCACAAGGCACACACCGCTGGTGGATACGCAATGTGCAGCTGAGACTCTGTGTGTGTGTGAGACATGAAGGGTGGAAAACAGCGGGTACAGAAAAGGCCAGTGCTGCCAAAGCACAAGGGGTAGGAGATGCAAAGCATGCCACTAAGCCCTTCTCCCAGGGTGCATGCCGTGAAGGTCACCAGCAGGAACAAGCTGCCTCTCTCTTTCCCAGCATATGCAAACACTTGCCATGCTCCAGCCAGGGTGGTCACTGTCCTTCAGGGCTTTGCAGTCCTCTCGAGTCTCTCCAGCTGGCACATGTGAGGTTTAACCCTATTCTTTCCAATATTAAAGTAATATTTGAGGTGTTTGAGCAAGCAGATATGGTTGGCAGGTTGCTATGTTCTTTAAGGTGTAAGTGACATCCTGGTAGAAGGTATTGGCCAGCAGTCCAGAGCTGCCAAATGGGACACAGGAGAGATGGAGCAGCCTTGAAGAGCAGGTGTGAGACCCTGATAGTGATCCCCATTCCACACACGCTTCTGCTTCCTGCAGCAAAGGAGGGGGCAGCAGTAGGCACCCCCCAGCCTAGAGGCCACCCTACCCTCCCTATTCATCCTAACAAAGCCCAAGTCGATTGGTTTTTTTTCCAGACCTCTAGTCACACTTCTCTACACTTCTCCCCATCCTAATTTAAGACCCAAAGAGCTCATCTTACCCTTGCAGCTTTAACACAGCCAGAACAAGCTCTGGCAGCATGATGCCCTTTTACAATCACATTTGCTCCTGCTGCCTGACAGATGAGGCTGTGGCAGCACTGTGGGATATTATGACATCCAGTGGTCACTCAGGTAAATCACAACTTCTTTCCAAGATGGCTCGCCACAATTTACGTCCCCCAAAAAGCGCAGGGGTAACCATGTCTTCCTTCGTACTGGAGCGAGGTGAGCACATGTTTAGCTCTCAGTGATAACATCATACTCCAAGCAAGCAGACCTCAGCTCATTCTAAAAACTATTTGTTCATAAACACGTTTAGCCAGCAAGGCAATAACTTATTAAGGTGAACAGCTATCTGCTAATTATACCTCGGGAGATGGAGTTGCTATCCAAAAGCACAAACGGAGTTAGACTAATTTGCCCCATTGTCATGGTTTCAGTTGGGATAGAGTTAACTTTCTTACTAGCAGCTGATATGGTGCTGTGTTTTGGATTTGGGATGGGAAATAGTGTTGATAGCACACTGGCATTTTTGGTTGTTGCTAAGGCCTTTTCTGCTCCTCATACCGCCCTGCCAGCGAGTAGGCTGGGAGGGCACAAGAAGTTGGGAGGAGACACAGCCAGGACAGCTGACCTCAGTTGACCAAAGGGATATTCCATGCCATGTGACATCATGCTTAGTATTTAAAGCTGGGGGAAGAAGAAGGAAGGGGGGAACATTCATAGTGATGGCGTTTGTCTTCATAAATAACCATTACATGTGATGGAGCCCTGCCTTCCTGGAGACGGCTGAACACCTGCATGCCGATGGGAAAACATGAATGATTTCCCTGTTTTGTTTTACTTGTGTGCACAGCTTTTGCCTTACTTATTAAACTGTCTTTATCTCGACCCATGAGTTTTCTCACTTTTACTCTTCCGATTCTCTTCCCCATCCTAACTGGAGTGAGTGAGCGAGCAGCTACATGGTCCTAGCTGCTGGCTGGGGTTAAACCACAACACCCATGGGTACATGGGTTTTGCAAGGTTTCCCTCTTCTGTCTGTCCAGCTCCAGCAGAAGCACAGAGACACAGGGAGCAGGATGCTAACAGGGCTTAACAGCATCAGCAAGCAGGAGCCAGTGCAGCTAGCTCCTTGCTGGAGCAACTGGAGTGACTGGCTTCCTTGATTTCCACAGCTAATTCTGAGGAAGGCATCGGTGCGTTACTAAGCATAAATGCAAGAAGTGCAATTAAAGAGCAAACTTAGGAGCAATGATATCAGGATATATTTAGTTTTCCCCAAGGACAACCAGTGATATAACCAGAATTATTACTCAGTGTTTTGCAGATGAACTGTTCTTTCAGACCCTGCGAGGTGGTGGTTACTTTCCTGAGTGTTGAATTCACTCCGCTCCCACTCATGTCAGCAGCTTGGCTCACAGCTGACTTTAAGTCTTTTAGCTCAAATTGCCTTTTTCTCCCCTCACGAGTGCTCTCAACAGGCAGCTTTCCTGAAAAGCACAGCAAGAACTAGATTGCTCAAGTTTACAACAAATTGGGAGAAAATGGAGTAGGAGCAACAATGCAGCTGCTCCCCGTCGAACATTGCAGTAAGGACCCGCCTGCTGAGGAGACCTGACTTTCTCAGTTCCTCCAGGATGATGGGGACTTCAAAAGCTTCTTCCTGAAAGTGAAATAATAATTCTGCAGTCATCAGCCTTAGCGTACGGTTTTTGGTTTTCATACATGTTTCATTAAAAGACAGATACTGACAAACAATGTAATTTTACAAAGAACTGGAAAAATACCCCAAAATAAAGCTTTCATTTAAACAGATGTCCTTAATTTTGGCACAAAGTTACCATTCCTCTATGCTACAAAGACAGTGCTATGAAGTTACCACTTCTGTATGTTCACATATCATGTGTCTCTATGGCACACCACTGAGCCCAAAATATTGCTTTTTTTAATCTCACTGCTGCGTGTGTGATTAACCTTCCACCTCCAGGTTGTGCCAACCCTGAGCACATGGCTTGAAATCCTCATGGTCCCTGAGGTCACAGGATACTTGGCAAGAAAAAACTGCATCCCATCCACACCACAAAAGCAATGATAAGAAGCAATAGCAAAACTTAAGTGGAGAGATTGGGTGGCTATTGGGAATGTAACACAATGTTGGAGCTAGCACACCTTGCACACAGGCCTGGAGGGAAAGATATGGTGCCCTGAACATCTCCATTTCCAGTGGAGGAAGAATTGGGCTGCTGTAAAGACATCCAGAGTTTGATCCAGTCCAAGTAAGAGGAACTACTCAGCACCTCTGTCCTCTTACGACCTGCTTTGCCTATGCAGTTATAAGCAGAGGCATCTAATGCAACAGGGCCACCTTCTTTACATGAGAGATAGCATGGCCAGTTAGGTAGTTACAGCTTTCTCAAGAGGAGGGCAGGGGAGGGGAAGCTGGGCTCTCTGAGTTTTAAAAATGTTGGCAGCCAGGAGGTGTCCCATCCCCTTGGTCCCAGGATGTTTTGGAGAGGGGGACACCCTCTACACATCCTGCAGAAGCGGGACACAGCTCATCCCAAGACCCCAAAGCAGCCTGCTCCTCCAGGAGGAGTGGCTGCTCAGGTGTGCGTTTGGCACCGGATCCCCATTCAACAGGAGGTGGTCCCAGCAGGAGGGACTGCTGGACCCCAGTGGAGGTCACAGCACCTGGGCTAAGGGCTGGCTCCCTTCTGCATCTGTTCTTTTTGTTCAGGTTTCCCCTCAGCCTGGTGTACCAGGCTGCAGGCCACCGTGCTGCTTCGTGAACGGCTCGGACCCCTCTGCCTCAACGGCAGCCGCCTCTGATGAGCCAGAAGACAAGGTGAAGGGCTGGGGAAGTGGGTACAGCTTCTACTGTCCAATTTTAATCTGCAATTGCAAAGGTGTCAGCCTCTAATCCCAATTTAGGCAGGCTGGCTCCCACCTTCAATAAGAGGAGGTGAGAAAGAGCTTCCTAAATTGCCTCTCATCTATGTCTGACTGTGAGAGCTTTTAGCCCATTGCACTGCAAAGTCAAATTTTAACAGTGATTTATGTTAATGTCTCGGATATTGCATGGAGAAAGCCTGGGATCAATAGCTGGATGGCTACCACAGAAAGCCGAGGGGCTTAAGAAGCTGTCCTTCTTCAGGTGTGAAGTTCCTCCTTCCTCCTGTCAATGTAAATACCTTCTGTTTCAGCAAAGCAACAAGACACGTTCATTTAAACTCTGTGAGTGTGGCCAAGAGAGGAGCCTTTGTACGATTAGGCACGGCTCAAAGAAGGTTTAAGTGCTTTAGTGCCTCTTTGCCATTAGTGGCTGCCTCCCAGCTGAGATGCTGGGCCTGGCTGGCTGTTAATTTGGATACAGCAATTAGAGGCTGAGAGCTCTGCTGGGCCAGATCCCAGCCCCAATGTGCAATGTAGACATAGCTATAGCTGTGTTTCTGGCATTTGCAGGGAAAAAAAAGGCACTTGCCTTTGAAAACATCAGGTTAAATTTTATACACTTTATTTCCATCAAGTCTCTCTTGGTATGGGATAACGTTTGCCCAGATGAGAGTGCCTGGTACCCCTCCAAATCTGAGGAGACCTGCATTTGAGCTGATGACTTTAACGGTTGGGTCACTTTTGAAATAATAATTTTTAAAAAATCAGTGTCAGGAGAACTGCTAGAAGAACTTGGGGGAAAAAGTCATGATATAAAGAGTACATTATGATACTTAAAACGTCACCTCGGTCACCTTAAACAAGGTAATGTTTTGGGGATCGATCCCCTCAGCATCAAGCTGGCTGCACACTGGCAGGGTGCGGGCACAAGCCTGACTTCCAGGAGGGGCAGTGGGAAGGAGGAAGGCCCACAGTACCATTTTGCTGGGTGAAAATCTCTGGGAGAAACTGCAAGAGTGCAGCAGGGCCTGGCATCAGCACGCTGCTGGGGTAGGCAGGGGATCGGGGAGCAGGGACCTCCAGGTCCCCTCACCACAGGCAGCAGCATCCCCTCCACAAGCAGCCCACGCATGTCCTTAGAAGATATCTCCTAAGCTAATTTTCTTCTGGCATATTATCTTCCCCTATGATGATGTGTCTGTTTATCAAAAGCATAGACTGTTTTCTAAATCCTTCCTAGCTCACTGCAAACAGCTTCACCTGATGTCTCAGCCCTTCACCCACCAGCTGCGTGTGATTTTTCCCTTTCCAGCTTCTAGCCAGCCCCCCCTGAGGATATAAGGGCTTGTTGTTGTTTTTTTCATTTAAGCAAGCTTTTGCTAAGAAGAGGTATCTGAGGCATGCATAGACTGTTCTTTAATCCTTTACCTCCCACACTTCCCTCTTTTCTTAAACCAAGCTGTTAATAAGAATGCAGATTACTGTAGCCAGAATTTAGAGCAAGAATTTGCAGTAGCCAAATATAAATTTAAAAGTGGCAGCAGCATGATCAAACCACAGCTCTGCTCAGAAACACTTCTACAGTGTATATTTTCCACAGTTTACCTATCACAACTTATAGCCATAGATACAGCTTTAAATGAGTAGGCCTGTTTTTAAGGATTTCCTGTGTTATAACTGACAGCAGTTCATATCTCAGTGTATTTAAATCTACACTAACTGTGAGTTCCCAATGTGATTATCACATATAAATGGCAAAAAAAGGAAAAAAAAAGATGGTTAATGGCCCCACAAATCCTACTGATAATGGAAAATGCAAGTTCATCTGCATATATAGCTGTGGTTCAGGGAGGAATAGAGCAACTGGGTGTCTCCCTGAAATTGCAAGTACAACATGGAAAGGCAGAAAAAGTGCCTTTTCTTCTTCGTCAAGAAGAAAAGTTTGATGTGGGTTTGAAAGCTGTGCTCTGGTTGCCCTTGCCTGCTTTAGGGTGTGGCAGGCTCTAGCCTCTCACCCGGGATGTGGGGGAATGCCAGGGAGCAGCGAGCTGCCAGAGAAGCAGACAGGCGGGTACAGAAATAGAATCATAGAAGGGTTTAGGTTGGAAGGGACCTTCAAGATTAGAGAGTTCCAACCCCCTTGCCCTTGGGCAAGGACACCTTCCACTAGACCAGGTTGCTCAAAGCCCCATCCAGCCTGGCCTTGAACACCTCCAGGGATGAGGCCTCCACCACTTCTCTGGGCAACCTGTTCCAGTGTCTCACCACCCTCAGAGTAAAGAATTTATTCCTAATATCTAATCTAAATCTATTCTCTTCCAGTTTAACGCCATTCCCTCTTATCCTATCACTACATGCCCTTGTAAGACGTCCCTCCCCATCTTTCCTGTCGGCCCCCTTTAGGTACTGGAAGGCCGCAATAAGGTCTCCCCGGAGCCTTTTCTTCTCCAGGCAGAACAACCCAAACTCTCTCATCCTGTCCTCATAGGAGAGGTGCTCCAGGCCTCTGATCATCTTTATGGTCCTCCTCTGGACTTGTTCTAATAAGGACAGCCTTGTGTGTGCACACAGGTGTAGGCACTGAGAGCCACAGACAGCATGAACCCACACCAAGTTTAGGAAACAGAGTTGTCACAGGGCAAGCTGGGCTGGTGCTCAATTGCTTTGTGAAACTGTGGTCACCCGTTTGCCTCTTCAGCTCCTGCTCAGATGTCTTTTAGTCCTCTTTTCCTCACTGTTTTCCTGCTCAGACTCATGGTGGCACAAGCCCCAACAATGGTGGTGGTCAGACTGGTGCCATGGATGTGCCAGGGGCTCTGCAGACCCTAAATCACGCTGCTGGGAGGGATGTCTGGAGGTGGCTGCAGAGGCTCGGGGCTCAGCTGAGTGAAAGCTCCACCATGGCAGCCGTGTGTCTGTCAGAGGATGCCATTACCTCCCTCATGCCCCTCTTGGTGCATGAGGTGTGGCAGAGCAGGAAACCTGTCGTTGCAGCTAGTGCCAACCCTGGGGTGAGGAGGGCTGTCTGCACAGCACCATGGCTGCTGTGCACACTCAGCCCTCCTCTTGCGCCGAAACCTCATCTGGGATCCCTTCAGCTCAGCCTTTCCTCCTCACCTCGACGGTGAGTGGAAGCCATGGGACCGATGTGCTCCCTCCCTGAGAGCTGCTGCACAGCTTGGCCGTGTGGGACCATCCTGCAATTTAGCTTTATTTTAATGTACAATAGCACAGAAAGTATCTTTCAATGATAATTTACCAGAGCTACATCTCCGGAGGTACTTTCCTGACTCAGGAGCTTACATATGCGTGAGTTAAGTACCCACCTACCACTCCTGCCTTTGGCCAAACCTTCTGCCAGCTGCTGGCTGCTGGGTTTGGACCCCTGCGCTGCTCAGCCCAATGGGCACGTCCCTGCCTTCTCTTGTACGAAGCTGTACTGAAGGTTTGTAGGCCTTTTTCTTTGCAAATTTTTTATGGTTTGCATCCAGAAAAAAACCCTACAATTAGACACATTTTAAGGGCGTAGTTTAGCCTAAGTACATTAGTCTCGGCTGAGTGCAAGGCACCTTCTTCAAAAAGCAGTAACCCATCACCAAAAAGGCTTATCCATTAGTACCACTTATGCTACTTGTGAATATTTAATACGGAATTGCCAGCGAGTAAAATGGCCGTTATATCTCTCAATTAAATTGACATATGCAGGTTATGCATATCTCACATCTCCTTTGCACCCTCATTCATTGCTCGCTCGAAACCTCCATAACACAGAGCTGCTCTGCTTCTCCTGCTGGCTTTCCCTGAAAGGGACAACAGGGAAGGACACCCTGACAACCCCCGACTCCTACATCGTGTGACATTTAGCACATGTGCCCCTGTTCAGGTTGGGAAAGCCACAGCCAGTGCAAGTGATATCAAATGAAAGTAAAAACTTATTAGCCGTGTTTCTGAGAGACGGTTGAGTTTTATATTGCTGCAGCCTCACAGTTCATAGCTAAAAAAGCATGAGACGTGACAGCGCATTCATTATTTAAAGATCCGTTTCAGTCAGAGGATGACAACACTTGTAAAGGCAGGGAAGATAAAGCACATTACATTTTCGAGTTCACTGCTAGGAGCACAGATCCCAACGTTTAGACAGTCCAGGACAGTGAAAATCGACAGCCTGCCAATGGCTTTCTGCCACACCTCCAGCCTCTCCAGAGAGGAGATGGGGTGATGGGTCTCAGCAGGGAGGTCCTGGGTCTCAGACAGGGTGCAGACGGCAGGGTGAGCACCTGGGGAGCAGAGGAAAAAATGGACAGCGTGCCCGAGAACAGAAGAGCAGCTATGCTGAGGGACTCGTGACCACAGACACTTTTCAGCTTTTCTGCTTTATCACCTGCTCTAAGGACATCCGAACTCCTGAAATGCCACAGCCCCGCTATGCTGTAGTCAAACTCATATTGCTGCCGGTCAGAGATGCCTGGCAGCTGAAGGAAGCCAGCTTTGCTCTCTCTTTCCTTAGCAAACTCTTTTATGAGGTTCTGACCCAGACTCCTCAATCGCCATTGCTCTTTGTACCTGTTGCTAAGCTGTAATTGCAGAAACTCCAGGGAACAGTGGAAATCTTTGCCCTCGAACACTGTCCTCTTCAGAACAGGTGCCTGCTTGGTATGATGTATCTTTTGGGGGGTTCCCACATTATTCAATGCTCTCACCTCACGGTCTCACGGTGTCTCCCAGCTGGCTGCGGTGTCTCCCAGCTGGCTGTCTGCCAGCCCCCATCGACTCAGACTGGGCAAGCCTACGAGCTATGTTCTGTGGAGGAACGGAGGAGGCAGCTGGCTATGTCTACACTAGTGGCCTAAAGTGGGCCAGGGCCAAACCAAGGTGCCGTTGCCTTGTTAATGTGCTCCCCAGTACAGGTCTGACCTGGCTTTCTCCCAGACACTGCCTGGGGACAATTTTGGGTGCTGGAACAGTCCAGGAGCAGCTCCTAACGAGTTGTACAGGCAAAGTCAGCCTGGTTTTGGAGGAGGGAACAGTGTCTGACTGTGCTGGGTAACCCTGTCTCCCATGGGACCAAAGTACAAGCCATGGTACAGGCATTATTTGTGCAATCCCTGCCCACCCATCCTTCTTTTGTGCCACCGTCTCATATCCTGCTGCAATGGAGCTTCAACCCACCGAGCTGGGGCCTTCCCTTACAAAACTACACCTACCATTACCTATGTTTAATGCTTGTGGCAATTCCTGCTCACACTATAAATTCAGACATCTGCTAGGACTTTGCAGGACCATTTCAATGTGGTCCCACAAAGCGGCTCCTTAGACCCAGGAATTGAATCATCCTCAAAATGACATTTCACTACAGCATGCTGGAGAGCCTGTAATGTCATGTGTGTGAGGCACATTCAAGATCTGGCCACAGAAGAAGATCTATGAGCTACAACAATTGGATAACTACTGTGCAAATGAAAACAGTAATAGCCCATTTCTATACCTCAGACATTCTAAACCTTCTCTTAGACAAAATGCTTTCATCAGATGAACTGCATATCAAGCTCTGAGCTCTGAGTTTGAAACTCAAATAAGTGGAGAAGTGAAAACAATCATCAGAAATCATCAGCAGAAAACACCATGTTCACTTACTATCATTTCAGCAGTGGGCTAACAAACCGAACAGCTAGGCCAGGCATCACCACATGCAGAGCTCTGGCACTAGGAAAGTCCTTTTTAGATCTTGAGTGATGTATATTCAACAACAGTATAGCCTCTGTGTGTGTTGACCAATGTATTGACCGCCTAATGACATAAAAGGCAGAACATCCTATGTTTTAACTTGCTATTCTGTTGCTGTCCCCTGCACGGTTCTCCTTCAAAGGGCTTTTCTGTCTTCAGACTTCTGCTCCCTAAAACCATGATGTTTATTATTTCTTAAGACAGGCCATATCAATTACAGTAGCTAAAGAATTCAACTTGCCATAGTTTTCCCAGAAAACCTCCTTGATATTCATTACCTGCTTGGCAGATTGCATGAATTTGAATGCTGATGTACAGAACAGAGCTTAAAACCAGTGTGATATATCTAGCCAGTTGGAGAACAGGACACGAGGTCTCATTTCCAGTTTTATTGAAAGGAAACATTAAATGCTCTGTTTTATTATAGCAGTTCTGATAAGGACCAAGTTATGCTAAATAACAGCTTCTGTATTAACTCAGGTATAGGTTTGGGACGTCCTAAACCTAACATGGATTCCACTTGTAACAAAACAGGAACTGAAGTAAGCTATGTAGATTAAAAAAACTCCACATCTTGCTTTAACATCCTCTCCTCACCCCCACAACCTTTTCTACTTCTGACAGTCAAACTCCTCCAAATCCCACAGTTTTCTCCCCCATAGTCCTCCTCCCAAGCACCATGTCAGCAGAGTCATTAGATGCTGGACCTCTCCAAGCAAGAGGTGCAGTGCCATTGCACTGGACCTCGGTGGCCAAGACCAGCCCTTGACCTTTCTCAGTACCAATGATGGACACATGTCTTCCTTCAAAACCATTATTCAGCCAGTGGCTTTGGTTCAGCCAGCACCAGGTTACAGAGCTATGGTCTCATGTGTGTTTTCTGTGCCTCAGCAGGGACCCAGAGATGGTGGCTGCAACAGATGTTTCCATGTAGTAAATCGTCACCTAGGGTATAATTTGCAAACATAAGACAAGGTGATTCAGATCTTAATGTTTGCTAGGGGAGGGGGAGTCAAGCCTCTTCATATTCAAGCCTATCCTCATGGAAAAGAATGGTAATGTTTTCCCTGCTATTTCTGAGGTCTATCTCACTTTAGGTTGACCCACACGCAGGCCTGGATCTTGTGTTTGCTAGTGCTTAAGGCACATCCTTGGAAATGGAGTGAGATCTCCAAAACAGTGCTGAAGTGCGAGAGCTGTGTACCAAGCATCAACCTTGAAACAGCAGCACGCATGTAAGAAAATATGTCTCTTTGTGCTGGATAATTTATTTCAACTTGAAAGCAAACCAAGATTAAAAGCAAAATCTCTGTAGGAAAAAGAAAATGAGGTCAGAACCAAAAAAAACACTCTCAACATGGAGGTGAACTGAAAACGGCAACCCAAAAAAATCCAACCTTAGCCATCCTTTCTTCCGAGGAAATACGGGTACCCAACCTTCTTCTTTGTTGAGATGAGCATATAAGAGGCTTTCATCTCTTTCACAGTCTCCCAGCTCAGCTGAAAATGGAGCAGAGAAGGTTGCTATTCACCCTCCCCCTTCCCCTTCACCTCGACTCTGCCCTCAGCTGAATGGACGGCCATGCTAGCCTCTTGGGAAGAAGGACCAGTAGGCTCAAACATCCTTGGGCCAGAAGGATTTACAACCTACATTTAAGATTTTAACCTCGCTTCCTCCTCCCATCACATCTGCAAAGAAGAGAGGGGCATCCAGACCCACATGCACAAGGTTGGCACCAGAGCACAGGGAACGATGCACCCCAGTTTGGCAGAGATGCTCCATTGTGGCTGGGTAGGTGTTAGGTGCAAGGTGGAGGGGAGGCAGAAGCTCTGGGCACTGCCGTCTCTTTGGCATTTGAGATTGGCTGCGTCAGGGCTCAAAGTGACGGGTCCCAGTGGAGCCCTCTGTGCTCCCCACTAACCCCTAACTCAGCACTGTAAGTGCCGCTCCAGGAGCTGAGTGCCAACTTTTAGGCATTTCAGTGTGACTATCACAAAACCTGTTGTGTCAGTGGCTGGTAGTTAAGGAAATGTTCTGCATTTGACCTGGCATACTGCCTTGGCATTGGCCTTTCCAGCAGAAGTCTACTCCTCTCTGCTTAGGGTACAAAAGTCTACAGAGACACCAGTGACACACCTCAGTCACACAACCATAGCCATTAAAAATCCTACAATTGAAATACGGGTTTTCATCTCCCTTACAGATGAGATTTTATTTAAAAACAAAAGGTAGAAGAAACTCTGTGATGGCATCTGTCTAAAGAAAGCCTGTGATGCTTATTGCAGCTGAAGGCATTTTGCAAATCATAGAATCATAGAATTATTGAGGTTGGAAGGGACCTTTAAGATCATCAAGTCCAACCATTAACCTAACCTGACAAAACCACTTCTAAGCCATGTCCCCAAGTACCACGTCTATCCTTTTTTTAAACACCTCCAAGGATGGTGAATCCACCACCTCCCTGGGCAGCCTGTTCCAATGTTTAATAACCCTTTCAGTGAAAATTTTTTTCCTAATATCCAATCTAAACCTCTCCTGGCATAACTTGAACCCATTTCCTCTCGTCCTATCACTTATCACCAGGGAGAAGAGGTCAGCCCCCATGTCTCTACAACCTCTTTTCAGGTAGTTGTAGAGAGTGATAAGGTCTCTCCTCAGCCTCCTTTTCTCTAGGCTAAACAACCCCAGTTACCTCAGTCATTTCTCATAAGACACGTGCTCCAGACCCCTCACCAGCTTCTTTGCCCTTCTCTGGACACACTCCAACACCTCAATGCCCTTCTTGTAGTGAGGGGCCCAAAACTGAACACAGTACTCGAGGTGGGGCCTCACCAGTGCCGAATACAGGGGAATGATGCTTTATCTTGTTTTGCTTGTCTCAGACAATACAGCAGGGGCAGGACTTGTCACCCCTGAGAGGGATGTATCCACCTCTCAGAGGCAGGAGAAGGGATAACCAGGATGGTTTCCCTTGAGCCTGGTGTCAGTAAGAAGTCTGGAGGGCTTAGAGGAACCCAGGAGTGAGCCTCTTCCCCCAACTCCACCTGCTCACAGCTGGCACTGCCATCACCTGCGCGGTTGATGCCCAGTCGGCAGCCGCAGCACTAAGAGGGATGTGCCTGGGTTTGCAGCAGCTCTCCTGGCCCTCCCTCTACTCTTTCCCTCCGCAAAAGCAAGATGTCCTTCCCAAGCTGGCCTCAGCATGGGTCAGCGACCACGGCCAACCTCTCCTCCCGCTTGTAACAGAACCAAAGCAAAACACGAGGAAATGAAAGACGGCGGCCTTGTTTGAGCTGCTTTTAAGGGTAGTCCGTGGCCTGCGCTACACCTCAGCCTGTGCCTGGGGACCGTGTAGGAGGCTGCTGAGT
Organism: Anarhynchus alexandrinus; assembly: GCA_008711295.1. Taxonomy (NCBI): domain Eukaryota; kingdom Metazoa; phylum Chordata; class Aves; order Charadriiformes; family Charadriidae; genus Anarhynchus; species Anarhynchus alexandrinus. The sequence continues at coordinate 2,655,999 of VUYV01000086.1, read as the reverse complement.
GGCATTGGCACAGCAGGCAGGGTGGCATGGGCATGTCCTGGCCTGTGTAGTTCAACAGCGCAGGTACAGTGTTCACACACTAGAGATAAAGTCCAAGCTACCCAATTAGGCAGGCTCTACCAGATCCTCAAGAAACACAAACAAACAAGCTAACAAACACCTCCCTCCCAAAAAAACCCTTAGGGTTTGTATACAAGGGGACATGCTTCTGGTGTGAGTTTCCCCATAACCTTGTGTTGGTGTAGCCATGATGACACCCAGGCAGATTTCTCTGTGCCAGGTTAATTTGCCTCCTGTGTGAGATATTGTGGCCATAAGCCACCCAAACTGCTGTAACTGTTCCTGAGGGGAGGATGTTCCACATGCAGTGTCGCACCATATGCAATATCCTACCAGCCCATGCTGTTGCAAAGGGGATTTTAATGGACGTCTCCTCTGTCTACACAACTGCAAAACATTAGCATTACCCAAATAGAAAAGATAAACTTTGGGAGTTTGCCAAAGACTTAAACAATTAATAAGCTAAATTTCTTTCCCTCCCGCCTGAGATCCCAGTGTTGTCAGAAGGGCATCAAGGATTTCTCTTTGTTTATTGGAATTAATTTACTTCTTCCCCCAAATGACAACTGCAGCATGGTTAAAGCAGTCAGTCTCACACTAATTTATTTGTTCAGCTCCCCACAGAAGTTACCAAATTAAAAATTGTCAGTTTCTGTAATGGCCTGACCTTTTCAAGCTGAAAAAGTTCAAAGTCTGGCCCACTGGGTCCAAAAGGAAAGCTGCCAAGAGCAGCTGCCCGCGCTGGAGCATCAATGTAAATGTTCCAACAGGTAAATAGTCATCCAGAGAGCTTGGGAAAATATCTTGCAAGTTGAGCAAGAAGACAAGGTGTCATGTGTAGAGTAAATTAAAGAGGAAATACCATTTTAGTGATATATCCTAGGGAAAAGACAGAGCTCAGGTATCTATCTAATCAAACCTAGACACTGTAAGTTAATATATTTCCATACTCCAAATTCAAAAAAGGGGACTAACCAAAAATCCAAGCTTGCTTGAGCAGAAGCTATTAACCCTCTCTTGCCTGCTTTTCCTTTTTAATCATTGTGTTTATTCACTAGTTATCTTTAGCAAGCTTATGCTTCAGTAACACTCAGAGCCATCGTGCTATGGTCAATGCAAATATTCCCTTGGAGACAAGCAGGGTTTGTGTTTGCTGCGGTCTCGCTGCAAGATGCTGCTGGAAGAGATACCCCCAATCTTCCCTCTCCCCTTGCTCCCTGGTGTCAGGCACTTGAGCACCTGAGGGAGTGGGGGTCAGCTTGAGCCCCTTCTCCAGGTCTCCCAGTGTTTGCCACCTACCTGGTGACCACACGACTGCTGGCTGTGGTGTGGGGGAGGCCATGGGTCAGGGCATGCAGGCAGGGGAGAGCAAACCTGGCCTCTCCCCTGTTAGAGGACATCAAGCATAATATAAAAATACACCCTGGTGCCCCAGTCAGTTTCCACTGAAATACATGAGCAATCCTACACAGAGCCAGGGCCAGGCCACACAGCTGCTCACACAAGGGCAGGATCAGGGCTGGGTTTTAGCCAGGCACAGATGCAGTAAATTAATGCAGGAAAGGATGGGGACTAGCTAAAGCAGCATGTTAGGATGCAGAACTTGGGCTGTTTGCTGTCACTTGCTCTAATGTGGATTTGCTGGAAGGGTCTGGGATTTTGTTTTTCTGTTTCTTTGCAGTCCTCAGAAGTGCCACGTGGGACTCCTGTGACTCCCATAAACAGATGACTTCCAATGTAAACTTACTGACACATTGCAGCGTATAATTCGTTAATGGTCTTCCCACTAATGATGCAGATTAAAAACAACAGCTGACAAATCCTTGTCCAGAGAAAAGGTTACAGCTCTCGCAAGCCAGCAGGGCACAGAGAGCAAATCTGAGGGACAAATTCATGCAGCTGTTCCTGCTTCCCACATAGCTGCAGCAATGATGGGGTTAACGCACACAGCTTCTTGGGATTTATCTCACATCTTTGATGAGCAGAGAGAAAGAGAATGTGTCCTTCTTCCCTTAAGTCCCTGACAATTTTCTCAGGGACTAAAGAATTTCTTCTGGCCTCCTGGCTTGAGAGTTACCACAGAGTTTAAATAGTAATTGCTCCATGGGATACCCTCTGCATGGACAGAGAGCAGCTTTGGTCCCTTGGATTCTACTTTTTTTAATCAGACATTCATCCATTTTACTAATATTTAAGAGGCAGAGTTGAAAGCTACATGACTATGCACTGTAATTACACTATTTCTGATAACAGTGGGGGTCTTCACAGGTTTAAGTATTTGAACAAAGGTTTGGGGGGTTTTAACAATTTTTGCCAGGAAAGGGAGGGCACTGAGAAGAAAGAATCAGCAGAGACCTTAGTGATTAATTACAGCTTAGACAATACTGTTCCTGGTCCCTGAGATGATTCTGTTTTGATTACTGCACTTCAAGACCGCGTCACTGCCCCTACAGACCTCTCTGAAAACATTTTTCCAGTGGAATTAGGAAGTCAATAATTGATGTCACCAGGCTCCAGCAATCCCTGCTGTCTACCTGGCTTTTTTTCTCCACATGCTTGAAAGTACTGAGTACTGTTAGCTTTTGCTTATTGCAAACGTTTTCTTCCTGAAGAATCTGGTTTTGCCTGCCTCCTACATCTTTGACCTGGTGTCCCGCAAGCCCCTCTCAGCTTCCCTCCTCCCTGCTTTGTGTCACTGGAACTTCCTCCCCAAAAGTGGGTCCAGATCCCTTCCACTCCCTCCTCTGGGCCTATTTTGCTGTGATGAACAGTAAAGTCAAACCAGAAAGTGGGTGGGTTGCAGGGAAAGTCCATCGTAATTTTGTGCATGTGAATGACACAAGGCCTAGAGAAGTTTTTAGTGTGCAGGGAGAGTATGGAAAAACATCCCTGCAGCGCACCCTTCTTCCCATCAGTGAAGCTGCATGAAGGTAGACGTTGTCTCTGGAGGTTTTATTTAATTCTGAGGTTTGGGTGGTATATCAGGGTATACTTCAAAAACCTCCAAGGGATTCCCCTGATGGGTGGTGCGCAGGTACAACACGTGTGATTTTTTTCCATGCTGCATCTCTCACCTATTTTAGGAAGACCTCCCCATCGAGGGGCAAGAAGGTACTCGGGGTTTCAGGCAGGTTGTCTTGCTCACTGCTAATTAAGTCTTGAATTAACTCTCCACTGAGAAGCAAAGTCAGATAAATTGTTGCAGACCTTAAAACATCTGTCAGCTTGAGTTTCCTTTCCTGGGATTTTGCTAAGAGCCAAACCCATGCACTAGATGCGTGGAGCAACCAGAACCCAAAATTCCCACTGGGCAGAAGGACTCCCTTGTCCCCTCAACCCCTCTCCAGAGTCACCGCATACCTGTGGGCAGGCAGCTTTTCCTGCCTGCTTTAAGAGAGAGTGTATCAATATTCAGTCTGTATTTACAGCCTTGGCATGGAATGCATCTCCTCATAGTGCTGTATTATTTATAGGCTAGGCCAAACACCGGGATATTGAAGTAAGGCTACGAGACTTTTTCAGTTTCAGAAGCAGCTCATAAATAAGAAGTTAAGTCTTATATTTTAAGAAGAAACATTAAAGTTCTTGTCCTTGAGCTTTACAGGAAAAAAGCTGAAAAAATACACTCCACAATACTGCCAAAATCTGTTAGCCTGATTCTTCTCCATCTCGCCTCTGCTGTAAACCAGCCTGATCCCGGGGATGTGCTGCCAGCAGAAGGGAACCAGGCGGCTGCTGCCCCTGCAGCGAAAAGGGCAAAGCAAGAAGGGTGGTTTCACCCCAAAAGTCTCCTTACTCCTTCTGCAACAGCTCCTTTCTCCAGCCATCTCTTGCTCACATCCATTTCCTGCTGCTCTCCACTAACTGACCTCATGGAGAAAGATGGCCACCTAACTTTCACCTGCTACTTTTATCCTCTTAATCTGGGATTTCTGGGGGACTGGTTTATGAAATTGACTTTTGCTCATGATGAAGGCTGGCTTGCTTGCAACAAGTGAGGACTTGGGGTTATTTACCTCAAAATGGCTTTGGTATCTCTGAGCACCAACCCTGGGTCATGTGCACACTCTCAGGGAAAAACACACCACTGTAGCAAGGTATCTCAGTTGATCCCACTTTTTATGGCTTCTAGAGTGGTTGCCTCCTCACTCACGTCCCCCTACTGCAGACAACCAGTGAAGTAATTGAGCCTGAATTCTTGCATGCTACTGAAATATAAGCATTAAATCATTGTAATTATACCTTTCTGGCAGCTGCTAGGGTGGCAAGTTTGATTTTTGAGCTTCCAAACCAAAACACAATTAATGAGATTTTTGCAGAACTAAAAGCCCCCCCTTCTTGACAATCTCCGCATGTAGCTCAGCCTTGCTTCCTACTGTGTGTAAATAACAATGTGGCTATCAATGCATTTTTGCTATAATTTTTAAATGCAGTTGGAGCAAATTAAATCAGAAAAGGAAGTTTACAGCACTTCACATTTTTCCATACATGGTTTCATGCTGTTATACACAGTGTTCATCACATTCTCCGTACCTTATTTGCTGTGAGATATCTGAAATTCTTTGTCTTATCTGATCTATGATTTAAGAGTCTGACCTTTTCAGCTTTCTGTAATTTCACTGCCAGCTCACTCAATATGCCTTTGTTTATAGCCTTACAGCAGAGAGACCAAGTGAAGACGGGAGCTGCTTATGCGCTGGAAAGACAGAAATTTCCGTTTGTCAAAATTTGTGTGTGAAAGAGGGAGGCAGCAATATAATTTCAAAAGTTTTTAAAGAATCTGAGAATACAGATGAGAAAGGGCATTAAACACCCTTTCAGTATGACTTTCTGCTAAAAGAACGAACCAAAAAGCAATACCTTTCTGTTTATGGCAACCTGTGTGAAAAGCAATTTCAACACTAATAAAAACTGATTTTTCAGCTCCATGGCGAGAGCAGCAGAATGGCAGCATACATCTCAGCACTTTCATCAAAATGGTTGGGAAGGCAAATGAAGCCTTTATATCTGCTACTGGGATGTTATGTCAGCGTGCCTCAAGTTCTGCTCCCCCACTGCCTAGGCAGGTTGCAGAATGAACTCTGGGGACACTAATCTGTGCTGGAGAATAGCTGCTAAATTATTCATGGACATGGACAGTGGAATCGAGTGCACCCTCAGCAAGTTTGCCGATAATACCAAGCTGTGCGGCAAGGTAGACACACTGGAGGGGAGGGATGCCATCCAGAGGGACCTGGACAGGCTGGAGAGGTGGGCCCAAGCCAACCTCGTGAAGTTCAACAAGGCCAAGTGCAAGGTCCTACATCTGGGTCGGGGCAATCCCAAGCACAAATACAGGCTGGGTGGAGAATGGATTGAGAACAGCCCTGAGGAGAAGGACTTGGGGGTGCTGACTGATGAGAAGCTCAACATGAGCCAGCAATGTGCGATAGCAGCCCAGAAGGCCAACCGCATCCTGGGCTGCATCAAAAGAAGTGTGGCCAGCAGGTCAAGGGAGGTGATTCTGCCCCTCTACTGCTCTCTTGTGAGACCCCACCTGGAGTATTGCATCCAGCTCTGGAGCCCCCAACATAGGAAAGACATGGACCTGCTGGAGCGTGTCCAGAGAAGGGCACGAAGATGATCCGAGGGCTGGAGCACCTCTCCTATGAGGACAGGATGAGAGAGTTGGGGTTGTTCAACCTGGAGAAGAGGAGGCTCCAGGGAGACCTGATCGTGGCCTTCCAGTACCTAAAGGGGGCCTACAGGAAAAATGGGGAAGGGTGTCTTAGAAGGGCATGTAGTGATAGGATGAGAAGGAATGGCGTTAAACTAGAAGATAATACATTTAGATTAGATATTAGGAAGAAATTCTTTACTCTGAGGGTGGTGAGGCATGGGTACAGGTTGCCCAGAGAAGCTGTGGAAGCTCCATCCCTGGAGGTGTTTAAGGCCAGGCTGGATGGGGCTTTGAGCTACCTGGTCTAGTGGGAGGTGTCCCTGCCTATGGCAGGGGTTTTGGAACTAGATGATCTTGAAGGTCCCTTCCAACTTAAACCATTCTATGTTTCTATGATCCTATGATTCAGGGTACTAAAGACAAGGGCTGAGTGTGAATTGCAGAGGACCCTAATGACACGGAATGACAGCAATAAAATGATAGATGAAATTCAGCTTAGATTAAATTTAAAGAAGTGAGGCATGTGGGGGGGAAAAGCCAATCTTTCCATATACCATGCTGAGTTCTGAGTTGGCTATCGCTACTTGGAAATGAGATCTTGCCATTGGAATAAATAATTTTATGGAAATGTCAGATTTGTGCTCAGAACTGATCAGAAAAATCCAAAACTCATTTAGAGGGAATATTACAAAAGGAACAGTAAGCAACGTGGAAAACATCACTCGTCTTCACCATACAAATTCTCAGTGTGCTCGTGTATTGAGTACTGTGGGCAGCCCTCGTCCTCCCATCTCCAAAGAAAGATGTAGCAGAATGAGAAATGCTGGAGGCAAGCTCAACCAGGATAATCAAAGATGTGGACGCTTACTGAACAGTCTTGCACTCTTCTGCCTGGTACAGACACATAGGAGAGAGATACAAATGATACAGAACCATGAAATCAGGAGTTGCATGAAGATGAGTAAGAACTTGTTGTTCAGTGTCTCTTCCAATGTAAGGACTAGGCATGCTTAAATGAAACTAGAAAGTGTCCAACTTGAAACAATCAAAAAGACATAGTTTCCTGTTGTGTTCATGAAACTTTCATCACAGTTAAGCTAAAAGGTACCAGAAGTTCATACTTGAGTCCAAGGAGCAACTGGGTAAATTCAAAGTAGAAAAAAAGGTCATGAAAAGCCCTGTTAAATTCAGAGATGCTAAATTTGGTCAAGAACTCCTTGACCTGAAAATGATTGGCAGCTAGGAGGCAATTGATCAAACCAGAACAATGCTTTCCTGCTCTTACAAGAAGCCATTTGGGCCACTTTCAGAGAGAGGATGCAGTTCTAGTTGGCCCTAGTTCAACTCTTCCAAAAACTGTTTTTAATGAAAATCTTTATAGTTTTCTTCATAGGATGTTGCTGGCAGAGGGAGATGAGCCAGGGAGGTTTCTCAGTTATGCTAAAAAGGTCACTCTAAGCTTGGGCTCATCCAGTAGGCATGGCATCAAAGCAGATAAATTAAGAGTCTACAGATACAATTTATCTGCTTTAGATTTCTTCAGTTTACCTCTGCTGTAGTACGCAGAAATAAAAAGGCAGATTAGTATGTCCTGGAATAGGTAGGTGTTTCAGGAGATGAATCACCCTCTACTAGTGCCTATATTTCCCAAGCCTGGGACCATTATGACTCAACGAGAGTGCATATTTTGCCCAGGAGTACCAGAAATACATATTTCCTACATATTCATTCCTTCAGATACTTATTCCATTTCGTGATTTATTTAAATAGGTTTAAATGTGGAATAAACAATGTTGACTGATAAATTCTCCTTGGAGTTTATAAATAAAGATGCTTCTTTAAAACAAGATCTAGCAAAGACAAACCTGGCTCAGACCCAGGAGAAATTTAAATTCAGCCCATGATCTGCTGAGCTAGCTGCCCAGTTCATCCAAACAGAAGATGAAACATCCTATGATTGTTTATCTAAACCTTTTATAAACTGCAACTCATTTATTTGCCATTTAATTCTCACAAACATACAGCTGAGTAAGCCTCTGGTTGTACAATTTAGATGATCAGTGCTGAGGCCCCGTCCCGAAGTCTTGGTCACCCCATGACTCACTACAACTGGGGTGGCTGTAGCTTCCATTTAACCCATCTGTTCTTGCTTTCTTTGCATGGAGAGCAGGATGCTTGCAGGGGGCAAAGGTATCCCAATCCAACCCCCCCCCCGCCTCAGTATTAAGCTGGGAGCCAGAAGCTGTGAAGACCTCCCAGTTCATGGAAAGCCACAGGAACTAAGTGCTTGTGTGAGCATAACAGGAGTCAAAGGGGTTCAAAAAGCAAAGGAGAGAAAGCAAGGAAAGCTTTGAGACCAGCTAAGGTCTGAAGAAGCTAACTTGAGATAGGGACCTGCTCCATGGTTCATAAAAGCAGCTTGATGATTCGCTGGAAGGAAGCATTAGTCTCCCTGAGAGGGCATTGACACAAATCCTACAGCATGCCCAAGAATGGTGGGGGACCAGGGCAGGGATTTAGTATTTCCTATTCTACCTTCATCTCTGAAATGAGTACTGTCTTAGAAATGTTCTGCATAACCATTTGCTACCACCAGGAACCATTTAAAAAGAGTAGAGAGAACAGAAAGCTCATGCGGCTCCATCTCATGGATGGACACTCCCAAGCCAGCAAGCCTATGCTGAGCTTCTGGCAATACTGCAGGTGAGGAAAAGCTCCTGCTCTCAGCAATTTGTGCTGGATGGAGGACCTGATCGCTGTATCTGGTCCTTACAAAAAAATAGCCCCCAAAACAAAGGCAAATGCATGTCTGGGGTCCCTCTGACTAGGAATCCAAAGCATATGGGTCTAGCGTGTCAGAATCAATCCAAACTGTACGCAAGTGGCCAGCAGCGGTATTTTGATAGACACATCATGTGTGGGCACGCAGACACAAGCATCCACACACACAGAGTAACCTTCAGTCACTCATGAGGAGAAACCCCACCGCTCCCCTGGAGCACACCTGGAGCTGTGCAGCATTAAAGTCTTCCAAACTGTTCATGCTTTCTTGGCAGAATTTATCTTTATACAATCTCTTTGCTAAAACCCTGTCCTGACCAGAACACCATGCACCTGCAGGCCACTCAGATTGCAATGTTAATTATAGTAATGATAAAGTTTTATTTTGGTCTGTTGCTGATGGATTTCACCTAGGTTTGTTTTGGTTTTCCTATTTAACATCCAGCCATTTGTTAGCACGTGAATTCCTGCATCCTGTCAGTCAGAAGCATTTTCAGTTCTGTAGCTGTGACGTTATCATAAGCATCACCAGTCCCAGACTTCCACTCTCACAGCTGAAGTAGCAAACCTAACTCTAAACTTGCCGCAGACAAAGGGAGACATCGCTTGGATTCTGCGTGTCTGTGTGGCAATAGAGGGCTGCGTGTTTGTCACTGGGATGTCGCGCCATGGCAGTGAAATCCCAGAGGGACTGCTGGGTGACCTTGCCTACTTTTGGCAGAGCACGGGCGGTTTCGTATGACCCTCGCAGACCCTACCTCAAGATGCTGGGCCTGAGGATGTATTAAATACTCCGTATAAAGATTTCTGAGTAAGACAGAAATCCACCAAAACTGACTGCCAATTATTTCCTTGAAATTTGCATAGCTAAGCAGATTTTTCAGGGGATCTTCACACCCACGCTCGCCTTTTGCAGTGGGTGTCTCTTTGTCTCTCTGATGCTCACACGCCTCCCCCACTTCTCTCCTATTTTTTTGTTACCTAAATCATTACAGGGGTTTTGATCACCATCTTTGCACAGAGGGCCCCCAGATCATCTCTCTCGGTCCTTAATTCTTCCCCTTTGGTCTTTGTCTCATCTTCAAATGTCTTTAGACCTATCCACTTGGAAGCCTTACTTCCACTTCAAGCACAGTCTTTCCAAAAGTGAAGCGCTGCCCCCTCGTCCCCTTTCATGGCTGAGGCTTTACCTCCTCTTAAGTACATTCCGGGATTTTTTTCCCCCCTGTTTACAAACAGAGAGGGGAAGAAGCCATTTCTGGGATGAGATTCTTCTTACACCATTGTAAATATCTAAAGCAGGCCAGATGCATGTGCCCTGAAAGTACATTTGCCTCCATCGCCTGTCAGGAGGTCCCCGGGGGTGCACGGGGAGGTTGGCTGCCAGCTGATCTCTACTCACGTGAAGGGAATCTCACTCAATGTTCCGTTGTGAAGTGGCGAGCTGCGTACCCAGTGGACAAATTCCTGCAGTAGCCCCCTTGTCTGAGCAGGGCAGGCCTTATTTATTCTCACCGTTACACATTTTCAGCACTCTGTGCTTTTACAGGGCAGTGGGATTTATAAGTCCAACTTACCTCCATGTTGTCTAATCTCACTTGCTCATATTCGGAATTTTAGGGGCATGCTCACAAATTTCTTAGCAAACGCTGAAAGGTGTCACACCTCATATAGCCTCTGTAGCTAAAATAGAAATGAATGCGAATGAAGTCTTAAAAATCAAAGCCTTTCTCCAACCATACATAATACAGTCCAGCAATGCTGAGTCTCACTCTTGCTTTTAACTGTGCCATAAACTGCACATTACAGTATAATTTTCTGATGTATTCCTTGAAATGTAACTATGTATGTGGGAAAAAACTATCTGTCTTCTGGTGGCAAAATCCATTTCTCCTTTGCTATATAGTAATATTTATCAGCAATACAGACATTTATTTCAATTACTATCTTGCTGCCCCTGCTTCATAACTGCTTTCACCAGAGTGCAGGACCCAGAAATGTAACAACATTCATTTTGCTCCCCTATCACTCACACTGCCCTGCAGTGCATTTTATTTTGTGCTCACAACCAGTGATGACGACGGACTCTCAGCTACCAGAGAGTGATGCCTCCAAATGGTACAACCACCGTGGGAGCTACTTGGATTCCTAACTATAACTCTCTAGGAGACAGACTGTTGTTTAGAGATCTGTAGGTATCTGAGACATCTGCACAAGGTTTACAGATATGACAAAGCATCTATTCTGAGACCTGCATCCTTTGAGAGCAGCAGCTAGAGGTCATGCAGGCAACTTCAAGGCACCATAAACAGCACTGGACAATTCTGTTTAGCAGCCTGAATTGCTTCCCAGGAGTACGAACTCCCCATGCCATCTGACCTTCACTGTCATGGTCCAGCCTTCATGTCCACTCAGCCATCAGCTTCTAAGCATTTGGTTTCAAACAATAGTATGGGTTTCCAGAGGGTGACATCTATCTCCCAGGAACCAAGCTTGTTTCAGAGCAGCAACCAAGCAAGCAATGAGATGCTACCACCACAATCTACAGGAATCTGAAGATTACAAAGTCCTCCAACCCTTTTGCTTCCCTAAAATGTTATATCCTAACATAGGTACAGGTGGCATGAAAATATAAACTTGCAGTGGGGATTTCATTAATAGCACTTAAAGGGGCTACAAAAGGTTATCTGACACAGTTCCCTTGCAAGGCATATGTATAATTGTACCTAGTTCTTCATGATTATTAACCTGGTCATACCTGATATATTAAGAGTCAAGATGGATATACAGACACATATATTAAGACTTCAAGAGCAAACCAGCAATACAGATTAATTCAGTGTTGAAGTGAATGGAGCTAGAGAAATAAAAAAATGGGAGACTGATGTGAAAATGAATTCTAGAGAGGTGCTGATTACTATAGGCTTGAACGGCCCCTGCTTACAATGGTGCTTTTTAAACAGTAGCTGTTTGAGTCTAAGGTGCTGTGAAGAACAATTAAGAAAAAAACTAACCAGAACCTTTGAGAGCTTCCTTTCTTCTGCAACCCTCATCCAATGCTCTCTTTGTTGTGTCCCAAGAGTAATTTCTCATGCAGACTATGTATTTCTTTTACCATTAATACAAATTTCCACAGCACTTAGCAGAGGTCAGTCGACTTTGATCAAAAAGTGGTGGGTCATAGTCACTCCATCCTAATTTGCCACAACAAATGGTCTCTTTTAACCAGAGTAACCTCCAGGGATGTGGCACGTCTGCAAGGCTTGTTGTTGGGAAAATTGAGAAATGTGAAGAAGTTTTGGTCTGATAGAACAGGGGCCTGGACTACTCTTGGAATGAGCAGACCTAACAGAGGGCCTCAGCTACCCTGTAAAAGAGAGGTGAGTGTTTCCTCCTTACTCAAGTCTGTCCATGCTGCTCCATGCTCCCACCCATGTCCTAGCTCACTGTATTCACGCACTTACATTGAAATAGCACGTCTGAATAAGCCATCAGCTCCTCCCAAGGTCCAGGCACCCTCAGAAGACATAAGGACACACATACAAGGCTAACGGTACAGCAACAGACTGCAACTTCTCATTCTTCCCCACAGCAGCTCATGAGATTATCCTGGCAGTTTGGACTGCTCCTCAGTGCTGCTGGAGTAGAAATGAAGTCCAATGAATTAAAGTACCACTATTTGCATACTTAATTCAAACCAAGTATGGAAATTCTGACACTGGGGTCACTTGAACTAGTGCTGGTGACTATTCAAGCCTTGAGTCTCCTGTCTCAATTCAATCCGAGATAAAGCCCACCAAAGTCAATTGGAATCAAAAGATTTGGTATTGGGCCCAAACATAATTAAAAACTAAGTTATATTAACATGCTTTTCCTCTGTGTACATTTTGTTAAAAACACATAATCATGGTCACAGTGGATCTTTACTGATGCTTGAAACTGGCCTGCAGATGCATTTTTAGTCATTTTTACAGCTGTGTAGATAAGACGGAACCTTTACTGTTTCAAAAACGCAAACAATGTTTATTTGTTGCTCATAAGTAATTCATGGACCCAACAATATTCAACAAAATTTCTTCATTTTTAAAAGATTTCTTAATGAGTATCATTTTACAGAAAACCACCAACAAATAAATACATGAAAACAATTGTTTTTGACATCACAATGGTTAAACACATTAAATAATTCATTAAATTGTGCTTTACATCAATGAAAATCCCTAGGTCTACAAACTATCTTGTCAATAGGAATAAAAGTAGATATGGTTACTCACAATACAATCTCTTAGTAGCAGAGTTCACACACGTTATTGCACATAAACAGAAGGAAAAATCCTAAAGAATAAAGTAATTTACAGCCTATTATTTTACCCTTTCATCTTAAATATGGCAACTGACGGGAACTGTTGATTTATTTTTTTTTCACTTCCAACATTTATTTGAAATCACAGAGCTAGTGATACGGCTAAGAAGAGAGCCAAGGACATCGTAGGTTATGGAATCCATTCCCTCCACAAAATATCAACAAATAAAGTATTACAAGAACCAAACGGAAAGAAGTGTTTCAGTGCAAACTGGGTACCTTTTCCGAGTATGCTTTTGCCACATGTAGGGAGGATACAGCAATCTGCTCCAGCAGAATGATTTTATTGTGATTGTTCACCTCAAACAGAGTAGTCTCCACCAGCCTGGAAACAAGATATTCGTTATCCCAGACCAAAAAAGAATAATTCCACCTATATCAGGGGAACAGCAATGGAGGGGAAAAAAAAGTGTCAGTGAGATAGGTTTTATAACATCAGTGCTCATAACTGATACAAGACTGCGGGTGGGAAACAAGAACCCACTAGTGCAGAAGTAAGTATGTGTTAACGAGAAGGCCAACTTGAGAAATCTTGGTTTAGTAGTGGATGTCAAATCTGAAACATCTCCAGATGCAAAGGTGATGTGATCTGCCATTTGGTTTGGTTGAATGGATATGCTGCAGTTAGGAAGTTTGGCTCTGGATCTGACTTCCATCACTCTTTTTGTTCTGTTTTTAGTGAACTGCAAATAACCACTGCGTATTGGGCAGAAGCCCTAGCAAGGCTATTGCAGCCTCACTGTTAACACAACTGCAGTGAAGAATACCCAACATCAGAAACGTGGGTTTTTTTTCTTTCCTCGTGGTAAAAAAGCTTTTTATCATTAGCACTGATGAGTGGGGAAGAGAGGACAAATTTTCATTCCTTAATAAAGTATGGCCCAGAGGCAATGGGCTGAGTTCTAGGACTAGACATCGAATTACCAGGAACAAGTTTTAATGACAAAGCATGTTTCTCTGTCTGCTCCAAGCCTACAGTGAATTATAACTGGAAAAGGCAGCCAGTGCTGTGGATGTGATGGGTGAGATTAGCAAGTACATCTCCATTACAAAAGAATGAGATTTGTTTCAGCACCACAGTAGCAGAAGCCAAATTGCCTTGTTTAAGCAACAAAATAATGCCAGCAAGATGGACAGAAATCCTATAGCGTTGTTGCTCATAAAGGTTTTGAAAGAAACATGCTGCACTCTGATCTTATATGAGCCAGTGTAATTATGGTGAAGTCCATGCTGTCAGAGCAACGAAAACCTGCAGTAACAGAGATATGAACCAGGGCCTTTATTTTGCTTTTGCGTTACATTATTTCGGGCGCAGCGCCCAAGAGGAAAAAAGCTGCAAGCCTGTGTCTTAGAAGTCAGCCTGAAAGTACTTCCAAACTGCTTTATTTGTCATGTGCCAGGAAATTCTGTGAAGAAAAACAGTATTGTTGGCGTAGTGAGTTTGCTGGATAGACTGCTGGAGCTGGGGAAGGAGATGCTGGGTCTTCAGTCCCAGGGGCTCTGGGCAAGATCTCTGCCGCTGGCTGTCCCCTCTCCTCAACTGCTCCTGCACAACCAGGGCTATCTGCCACCCAGGCTCCAGGGACAAAAAACCCAAGAAACCAACTTCAATTTTAACTAAATCCCAAGCGTTAAGGCAAATCCCGTTAACATAGATGCTACAGCACATTAGTAGCTCCTCAGGACCCTAATCTTGTCTCCTGGGAGATGACTGAGGAAAAGGTTAGGCATCGCATTAAGATATTTCCAAACTATTAAAGCTAATGTAAACCGCCCAAAGACTGCTTCGATTTTCCTCATTAGGCTTTGTTTTGTGTCAGGCAGAAGGAATAGTCTGGAGAACAGTTGGTATGCTTAGACAGCTGAAACGGATACTTACAGTCACTGGTGAGGCTGCAGGGAACAATGTCTGAGCTCTCCCCCCTGAAAAGGTAACACTGCATTTTCTAAACGAAAAACGATGCGCCCATTGCCGTGAGCAGTGCAGAGAGGTGGCCTGCTGGGGAAGAAGGCAGGGACAGAAGGAAGGGGACCTTTTTGTCAAGCTTAGGAGGAAGGGCTCCTAAGATCAGAGGGCTGGGGCACCTCTCCTATGAAGACAGGCTGAGAGAGTTGGGGTTGTTCAGCCTGGAGAAGAGAAGGCTCAGGGAAGACCTTATAGCAGCCTTCCAGCACCTGAAGGGGGGCTACAGGAAAGATGGGGAGGGACTCTTTATCAGGGAGTGTAGCGACAGGACGAGGGGTAATGGTTTTAAACTGAAAGAAGGGAGACTTCGATTAGATATTAAGAAGAAATTCTTTACTGTGAGGGTGGTGAGACCCTGGAACAGGTTCCCCAGAGCAGCTGTGGATGCCCCATCCCTGGAAGTGTTCAAGGCCAGGTTGGATGGGGCTTTGAGCAACCTTGTGTAGTGGGAGGTGTCTCTGTCTATGGCAGGGGGGTTGGAACTAGGTGATCTTTAAGGTCCCTTCCAACCTAAACCATTCTATGATTCTGTGAAAAAGAAGGGACACTTTACAACAACAGATGGGCTGGGACTGATACTACTTCCTTGCTCATCTTCTTCCTTAATGTGTATTTGGCCTTGCACCTTTCCTCCTACATGGCTGGCTTCTCTCCGGCGCAGCCCTGCTCCTGCCAAGACCCTGCCCTGCCTGCCAGCCCTGCCTCTCCTGCACGTCCCACACCACTGCCCACCCCACCTCTGCCTCTGCTGGGGGGTCCTCTGGGCCCCCCCCCAGCACCCACAGCCCCCCTGTGCTCACAGAAACAAGGAGTGCACCTGCAAACCCTGGACATGGCATATTGGGTGCCACAGGCATCCTTCCCCTCTCTTGCTGCGGGGTCTGCAGCGAGATGCAGCAACAGGCCTGGGAACGGGGAGATGCAGCAGCTCTCCATCATCCCTGCATCACCAGCCAGAAAGCTCCTTCCCTTCACAGGGCCAGGTCCAGGTCCAGCCCAGCCTGAAGCCCCGGTGCCAGCAGGCAAGATGGCAGCTCGCTGCGAATTACCTGCACTGCACCAAAGGTGCAATAATACCAGTCAGGCTTAGCTCTTCATGGCCTCACTATCCTGCAGCCAGGACAACCAGAGCGAGCTTCAGTCCTAGACCGTAAACATTTCAATTTAATTTCACCTCTGAAGGTAGGTGTCCATACGTGAGCGAGATGCATCTGAGCGCCTCTTCCAGGCGACGGGGATCCAAGCAGCATCGTCCGGGGAGTCTAGAGAGCTCCTCGCTCTTCTCTAGGGCAGACTTCCCATGCTCAGCCAGGAGAATAATGATCTGCAGTCCCACGTTTTCCCTTCTGAACATGGAGGTGGGAGGAGACGTACATGACCCACCACTGGAACAGGAATTAGGGACTAAAACCCACTGCTACTCACCCCAAAATTAGCACACTGACAATCAGGAATAAAGCAGCATATTGCTACTAAACTACATTGATAATGAGGCATCATCCCAGTAGCCCTCTTCACCACTAATAGCTGTTATAATATTCCATGTTTAATGCATTATTGTATACATTAACTCTCAACAGGATTGTTAGATCATATTCTTGATATTGTGCATAGATAAGTAGCAATAGCATTGTCGGAAGAAAAGACAATACAGCATGCACTAAAAAAAAAAAAGACTTGGAAATGAAGGGACAAATTTGCAAATTCAGCCCCTTTTTTCTGTAACACATTATTTTTTTACCGACTGGATGAAAACTTTGAATTTTGAAAATAAATGAGAAATGTGCATCCGCATCAGGTACTCCGGTATTTCTAATTAGCAAATCTGTAAGGTAAAAGCCATTCATGCATGCAATAATATACTTTCAGCATCTCGATTTAGCAGCCACGTTGAGGCACTTAGAGAAATTTCCTCCTAATGCTTTACATTTATGCTAGAAGAAGAAGGAAAAAAACTCTCTCAAAAGATCTATGGTGCACAGGACCCTCTTTTTAAAATTTCACTATTACGAATGGAACAACATAAAATCTTGGAATAAATAGGTGCAATTTAGCCACAAGGATGTAACGTGTGGAGGAAGAACCCATTGAATCTTTTTCTAGACAAGGAAGAAAAACAGATACAGATCTCTCATCATGAAAACAATAAGTTTACAAAGAATCTTCATACAGAGTAATAAATATCAAGACTTTCCACATATCCATTATGTATCCTATAAAAATGAAAGCTGATTTTTTTCTAGCCACTACTGTAGTTAGACAGAAAACCAATTTAAATGGTATTCACTTGGCATCAATGTATTTTAACAGACAATATCATAAACCTGCCTACCTTCACAGACAATATATCTCCAGGCTTTTACAGCAAATCTGGAAAATGTCACACTAATATTTAAGCTTTTCCTGCTCTCTCTTTCCTCTTCCCTGTAGTTTGCTTGGCCCCTCTTCACCTTTTGTGAATGTGAAGGCTGATTTCATTGCCTCCAGCCAGATAATCTCCACGACGTGTGCCCAGCTGCCGTGTGGACCTCATTTCTCAAGGCTTTCCCTTTGCCACGCGCACTCAGAAAGACAGCTGCTACCTGGCTGGGCACGGTACTCTCAACACCCCCATCACTTCATTTATAAATCATCTCCGATTGCTGGCTAACAGAACAGAACAAGCTATGCCCCAACGCCGCATTTCCTTGGTCTTTTTTAATCACCTCAGCAAATTCTTCCCTTAATCAAAACACAGCATGTAGAAGTTTGAAGGGCAATATGCTTTCCTCCATTTCATTCACTAGAAAGCTATGGACTGCAGTTGCAAAGGACAGTATGAAATAAACCAGCTCTCATGTCACAGAGGAACCAAAACAGATTTTTTTTTTTTTCCAATTTTTCATTCATGTCTACACAAGTTTTGGTAGCTCAGATTGTATAGGGTACATCTGTTAACACTCTCTCTTCAACCCATCCTCATAGCTTAGGGCTTTGAAGGAAGTCTTTTTGGACAGGAATCTATTCTACTGTCATTTAATAACACTAATTAATGCTGACTGAGAAAAAAATACATTCTCCTCACTGGCAGAAACCAAGAAAAATGGAGACACGGAGGGGTAGTTGTCAGATGCAGCCTCATTTACCACAGCGGTAGGCCTTCCTTGGCTGATTCCCAGGTAGCCAAGTTGCACAAACTCTCTGATCCTCTCATCAGTTAGTCAAGATGGAGGAGCATCACCACCTTGACACCTGACTATTATAATCTTCAGTAACTGTTACTTCTGCTGCCTCTTCCCTTGGCCACTGGTGAGCTCTCTGCTCCCGCAGCAGCCGCCGCTCCTCTCGCCTCTTTAGCCGGTTCTTCTGATGCTCCTCTTGCTTGGAGTACTGGAAGCGCTGCAAGAACAGGTCCTTCGCATATTCATAAAGCTGCACGTCCAAGAAATTCAGCTCCTCTATCCGTTGCCGCACATCCTCACCGATGTCCACATTAGAGGCCCGCGTAACATTGAACTGGGTGAATGGAGAAATGAATTTCAGGTTGAATGTCCTCTCAAAGAGATACTGCGTTTTCCTCTGAAATTCCGTGAGCCCGAAGAAGGCCATGTTTTTCAGATTGTTCTTGGCGCTTTGGAGAAGAATCGTATTTCTTTCACTCTCATTCATAAAAGTCAAGTTGTAGCATCCCACCAGGCTGAGGTCTGCCAGCATGCGCACCTGGCGGTTGTTGGCCAAGTTGTAGCTACAATCCATGAATTCCTGTAAACTGACTCCAGACCAGTCGTCTCCTTCGTAACAGGTAGGCAGCTCGTCTGGCGTTGGGCTTCTTCCATCACACATATGAAGGGAAGTTTTCCACGTTGCACCCCTCTGGACGTGCTTCCATTCACTCAAATATCGTGACACCGGATCCCTCAGCATCGTGATGTAATAGAAATTCCTGAAACATATCATTAAACACAGTTTTAAAATTCAGTGAATGTCACTTTTTTTTTTATTCTCCAATAAAACGATTACCAGCCACCGTCACCACCCCCTTCACTTTTTCCAGTGTAATGTAGGCACTTTAAGTGACTACTGAGACAGTAAAAAGCTTAAAGCTTCACAAATACTGTGAATAAAATACAAGGTAAATTGGGAGAAAGAGAGAGAGATCAAAGGAAACAAGCAGCTATCAGAGAAACGAAATTACTTTGACCTATCAACTGTTCAGTGGTAGTTACTTTATGCAAAAGCCAATTAACCGAAGTGTACTCCTCCCTACTTTGAAATGCTAACCCTCAGTAATATCAGAAACAGGAGGAAAAGAGATTTATCTAATCTCGCCACCTCTTTTCTGGACTGAGACATGCATGTCTCACAAGATGCACAAGATGATAATCCATACAGCGCTTGGTCAGAATATAAGAGAAGGATGAGCAATTTCATGTGGATAGTGCAAGTGCTAAAAATATCACCATGTGGAAGACTGGCATGAGCCACCCTATTATTAAATGGGTTGGAGTGAAGATAATGAGAGACCCAAAATCCATTCATATGACTTAATTTTAGACAAGTGCTTGATTGAAATTAGTTATAATCATGTAGTACAAAAGCATTTGTTGATATAAAGATTATCATTATTCAACATCACCTGTCAAGAATACAAAAGAGACACCAAGAAATATTGATTTGAAATAGAGCAAATAACTTCAGAACTTGCACTGTCAGTTCATCTTTCAGCTATTGAATTCAGTTTGTACATCTATTTATGGCAATCTGAAATGGACTGCAATCGAGTGTGCTTCAAGCAGGCTTTCACAGATTGAGTTTTTTATGTTTTATTCAATAAAAACTTACCTGAATTACAGGGTGATATCACAAAGACAAAGCAAAACCAAAATACTTATGATTTCTGTCAGCTAGAATAACCAGCAGAAGATTCATGACTAAAATTAACACACGGTCTGGTACCAAAATAGGCTCGTGAGTTTGCATGACTCATCTGACTGCAAACAATACATTAATAAATCATGAGCCCTAAGATTTCTTAAGAAAAGTCTGATCTGAGTACTCTTTCTTAAGCTTAGAGAATGATGAAGCAAGTAAGCAGGAGGCAAACTTGCTGCAGACATGTAACCCTGTAAATAAACCAACACTTTTTTGAGGGCCATCTCATACAAGAGCTAATTCAAGTTGAACGAAAAATCTCGAAATTGCTAACAATCTCCCAGACAATTATCTTTCTTTTTCATATATTACCCATTTTCTGCCACTAAAGATTCCCCATAGCTTCTCCATAAACCTCAGGTTTGTCATAAAGACAGATATTTTCTCACATATTCCTAAAAATGCAGATATTTTCCCCAGTGCAAACTAAGCAAAAGGAAACAGGGCTGAATGCTTTGTTCTTACTCATTTTGAGTTCTTCACCTAGAGGATCTATATCTTCTGGAATAAGGTTATGAGGCCAATCTGCAAACTATGTTCTGCTGTAGGGTCATTTCTTGAACTACTATCTAATGGAAACAGCGGCTTCATGGATTATTTCACAGCAGAAGGGTTACAGCTGGAAGGATATAAACTAGGGAGTGCCATGGATGTATTTTCATTATCGCTTGCATTGCGAGCCATGATTTGTGTTAGCATCAAATGATACTCTGAAGGATGGTATTTCCAAAATAATTTGGGGCTTGGGTTTTCTGGCTGTCGCTCACACGTGATCAAACTGCACTTCAGCTGTTTTGATCCACTTCAGTTACTTACACAGCTGTAAAATCCCTCTTCACTACTCCTGCAGAGCAGGAAGGATCAGAAATCCTCTTGTGTGCTCTGCAGTATAGTCCCACTGCAAAAAGCACCATCTTTAAGCACTTCAAGCACAGCTTTCCCTTCTCAAATTGGATGCTCATCTCACTTCGGCTCTACCTTGCATGTATGAGAGCACATTAAGAATTGCTTTCCAACTAACAGGACAAAAAGTGGATGCATTTCACTAGTGCTGCACACGTAAAGCAGCCAAACTCTCAAAACAGCCATCAGCTCTGAGCGTAAGACAGAGTTGTTGCAAAATCCAGCAGGCACTGATAGGGCTGTGACAGAAAATGATTGAAGCTCCAAGGGAGCAGAAATGAAAAAAAAGAAATGGACAAAGATTCTGAGGCAGTTGTCAGCATCTACATTGACAGAGATGTGGCAACGGCTTAGTCCTTGTATTGTTGCCCCTCCCCTCTTTGGATAATTTTGGATGTTGATATGTGGTAACAGATGGGTTTAAAAGTTGCTCAACAATTATTTATACCTCTAATAATAGTTCTGTCTTTCCTCACCCATTTCCAGCAGTCCCAGTCAGGCATGGCTCAGAGCAACAACAGTTAAAAAAAAGTACCTCCTTTGCATCAATCATTTCCATTTCATCCCTGGATATGTAAATGTGTTTCATGTGCAATAAGCGGGAGTACGAAGCAAATGCAGGGAAATGAGAACGGCGCGTCCCTGCGTAACATCCGCAGCTTCCCTTACGCAGACTGGGCGAGAAAGTTTTGCCAGTCTGTCGCCTCTCCTCCTTGTGCCTACCTGACTTCTGCATCTGTTTTCACTATCCTGACGTATTTGCTTCTGGTTTGTGCATCCTGCAGAGTGTTGCCTTCTCACGTTAGCAACTGAATGGCTTCTTCATCTGGCAGACAACCTTTAACAGCAGCCCGACACGCATTTAGTTTCCGCGGCACTAATAACTAAGAGTACAGCCATCTCCGCTGCATTCACAGTTTACAACCTTCTGTTTAACCTTCCGTTCGGGACTCTCCGTCACCCTTTTAACCAATCTGAGGTTGGAAGACTCTGAGATTTCTTCTACCTGATCCAGGCCACCGTCCAGATGACACTGTTTCAATGCTACACAGAAGATTGGGGGATGCTGCGCAGCAGTCATGGCAGAAATTTTTTTTTTCAGGGAAAAGGATGTCACGTCTCTAGAATAATGATATAAGTAAAAATACATAGGTCATGCACATTTGTTTCAGTTGGAAAATTATAAAAGTTATCTTAGATTTTTTTTTTCAAATGTCAACATTTATGGACTAAATATAGCAGCATTTTAGAGCTCTCAGCACCTAATACACAGTGTGCAATCACACTAGGAATGGCTGAGGAGTCGGCTCAAAATAAAGACAAAAAGTAGCTCATAAAAATATGAAAACGGGGATGGCTTTCAGTCTCTGCTTCCTTCACTGTTCAGTGAAAGAGCATCAGTTCAGCTATATAGTGAATGTGCCTGAGCCACTCTGAATACAGACGTGCACTTGTTCTCATCGGTGTAAATGACCCCCTTGCATTGCCCGCGCTTGTTAAACTCCACTGCCACCCACTGTGGGAAATACTCAGCAAAGAATTAAGTAATAACTTCAGTTACCCTGTTTGACCAAGCAAACTCATCTCAGACTTATTGGCTTCATTTCAACAGACTCCCATCATTGATTACTCAAACTGCTGTCACAGACGGCCTCGGTGCTTAAAGGCTAGCCAAGCAGAATACGCTGGCACGGCAGTGAGAAGACGTTTTACACAAAATATTCAAAATGAATTAAGACCCATACAAATTATATCTATATCTATGAGCGTGCGCGTGCATGTGTGTGTGTAAAAATGTACATGGGAACCTGGCCGTAAGCTGCAGTTGTCAAAGAAAAATCATAGTAAATACATAGTGTGTATTTGCCAATGTATCTTGTGACTGTCTATATAAACACGTAGACATGATCAAACACTTTAGATCACGTTTCAAAGAACACCAGCCCACCAATCACGATGTTAGCTCCTCCTGAAAGGAAACTTTATACAACGTCCACAGATTAAAGCATCTCGTTTTGAGCATAATGCACTGCAATTAATGGGTTATCAAAATCACCACTATGGGACAGTTGATTTTTTGGACAGATGCTAAGTACCGTGATGGTCAGGGCACGGGCCTGATGATCCATGCAAGAGCCCAAACAAGCACCGTGGTGAAGCATGGGCTGCACACTACTGTTTACACTAGAATTAAAAAGCACTTGGGAATTCAGAAGGCTCTAGTCCCACCGGCATGAAATCCAGTCTCTTCATTAGCATTAGGCAAAAAAACCCCTTTAATTAACAGAACAGCCAAAATGAGCTTCTAGTTATAACCTCAGAACATGTATTTCTTTCATATTATAAGGTATTTTAATATAAATACTCTAATCTTACATTAATCCTTCAATGGTATTGCTCTGGTTTAGAAATTAATTTCAGAGGAGCAGACTCTGATGTCAGTGGAGGTGATCCCAAACCAGGGCATTTTGCCTCTTCTATCACCATGGAACAGACATCCCGGCTGAGGGAGATTTACTAAATATGGGAAGGATCACCGCACATCGAGAACAAAAACATCCTCTAGGGCCTCCTGGGGAAGAAGGATGAATGGCATCTTCTCTGTTGCTCGCACTCTCGTGTGGAGCAGCCGGCACAAGCAGAACTTATGCAGCTCTCTTGGAGGCTCAGAGAGAAGAAAAACCAAGCTATCCCCTCTTCTTTCAAAGGCAGGACCTTACGTGCAGGGAGTGATGAGCCTCATAAAAGGAGAACAGCGCACTCATAGCAGCTGATGCAGAGACAGAGGAGTACTTGAGGTGGAGAAAAAGAGCCACTGGAGAATATTTTGGAAGACACTAACAGTCAGAAGAAAGAAGAACCAAAACGAGTGAAAAACCCGGGTGTATCATAAAACCATCCACATTCTGGTTCTTCCTGGTAGCGGGGAAAATAAAAGCCCTGGTCAAGTTTACGACCCAAGTTGAGATAAAAAGTTAGCAGCTTTAATCCTGGAAGTGACTGTGCTCTGGAGGAAAGGTCTGAAATACCCAGCAGAAGCCAGCCTGGCAGCACGCTTCTGCTAACGACAGAGGTTGTGGCAAGGTGAAGGGTTAAGAAGGATCTGCATTATGTGGACAAAAGCCTTATGCGTCCCAGTTTAATCCTGAAGTCCAAGTTCTCAGAGGCAGTAACAGAGTTAACCACCAATCAGCAACCTCTCTTTAGGCCAAGTGTCATCAGTATGGGTAATGGTGAAGAGGGTAAACAAATGAAACAAAAATAAGGATAATGCAATACATGAACAATTAGGGAATAGGAGCATGCAACAAGGATGGTAGGGGGAGACAGAAAGCAAAGAAACACTGTTGGGCTGACCTGAACTGGTCAAAGTCATAGAATCATAGAATTGTCTAGGTTGGAAGGGACCTTTAAGGTCATTGAGTCTAACCATCAACCTAACACTGCCAAAACTACCACTAGACCATGTCCCTAAGTATCACACCTACCTGTCTTTTAAATACCTCCAGGGATACTTAAACACTCCAGCACTTCCCTGGGCAGCCTGTTCCAATGCCTGACAACCCTTTCAGTGAAGAAATTTTTCCCAATATCCAACCTAAACATCCCCTGGCACAACTTGAGGCCATTTCCTCTTGTCCTATCACTTGTTACTAGTGAGACGAGACCAACCCCCACATCTCTAGAACCTCCTTTCAGGTAGTCGTAGACAGCAATAAGGTCTCCCCTCAGCCTCCTTTTCTCCAGGCTAAACAACCCCAGTTCCTTCAGCACCTCATAAGACTTGTGCTCCAGACCCCTCACCAGCTTCACTGGCCTTCTCTGGACATGCCATCTTAGTCATCCTAGCATAATGCAGATGTATCAGCTCATGGCTGGCAGCATTACTGTGCAGAGTGTCACTGCATCTATGCCGTGCTTAATTTACAGATGACCTGCCCAACGTAACAATAACTGACTGCACGCTTCTTATTCAGAACAACAGTACTGTAACGAAAAAGCTATGAAACGGTGAACAAACGATATGCATGTCCATCTGGCTGCAGGAAGCATCATACAACTTATCCACCAAGTCAGGCAAACACTAGCTAGCCCACAAACTTTTGCGAAGATGATGCAGCAACAGGACATAGGTTTCTTAAGCTTAGCATCTGTCACAGGATGCTAGACCACTGTGATGGGAACGGTTTTCTTAGACATCCTTTACAAACATTTGTGACCTTAATACTGTTGGCTGTCCTCTCAGGTTTCCATGGGTTTCTTTACAAGTCTTTTACTGAGAGAACAGCTGTCACCATTAAAAAGTCAACATTTATCCAATCTTACCACATACATCACCCGTTCAGCATGTAGGAAAAACAATTGGCTGTTTTTGCAGAGGATCTGAGCATCCACCACTTCTGCTGTTTTTAAATGCGATGATGACACTGTGCGTACTTAAAACAGTGGCTGTAATGTCCTACAGACACTCAGTTACTCCACACTAAAAGAGAACTTTGAGAGAGCCATTGACTTCGGCAGAGTTAAATTAAAAAAAAAAACCAACTTGCATTTTGAGGTACAAAATGATAAACTTTTTGCTATGTCTCATGATTCCTCTGGGATTTTGTCCCATGGCTTTGAATTCAATCAGAAAGAAACTGGCCACTGTTTCCTATTTCCAAATACACCATGAGTTTCTGTTGGTTAACTACTCTTTTTGCTATCCCAGTGACATGCAGTGCAGTAAATCTGTAGGACATGCCGGCCCAGAGAAGGGACTGGATACTACTTCCAGGGTAAGACATCTAAATGCAGTGGGCTACATATAAGCTACATGTCTAAGCAACCTCTGAAGCCAGCGGGAAGCTGTTCAACAGAGGCAGTGCTGTGTGTCCAGAGAGTCACGCAGCTGACCAAAGGTAGGTGCCAGCTCTGGCATGAGCTGTATCACTTTAGAGGCTCCGTATGCATTGCACTGCGTACCTTCACCTCAACAGGAGCACAGATACCCACCTAACTTGGAGATGTCTACATTGTAGGCACCTACATACAGGTGTTTCCATCCATAAGGTGGACCCCATGCCTGGAGTCCAAGGCTCCCTGCCTGCACGGATGTGTTCACAGAGCACAAGCTTCAGGCCAACCTCAAAAACTAATTAGTAACATAACATTTTATAACGAGTGAGAAGTAACTACCGAGAACCTCCATTTCATGACTTTTTGTACCAATGATATATATACACCAGTCACGTTAGGATATCTCTTTCTAAGCGTGTTTTTAGAGCTGGAGCATTCCCAAAGTAAACAGAAGTTTTAAGTTGTTTATTGTTTCACACATATCTCCAAACCAGCAGTTAGAAAACCAGCCTACCATAATTTTGTTGTCCTTGCTGATATATCAGTATATCTGCGAGACAGGGGGAGGGCTTGGAGTCAAACAGCTGGGATTGAATTTCTGGTCCTGGAAAGCAAAGGCTGTTGGGTTGGTTGCTCAGGAAGTTACTTGTGATGATACAGTCTGTTACAGGCAAGAGAAATGTGGTGTTTGGGCACTGGGAAGCACTTAGGAAATGGGAAACCTCACATTTCGTTGCATGTTAACAGGGATACTCCCTGTCACCAACTGCAGTTTCTTTTACATTAATCTGTTGCTCTAGGATTCATTATAAAACTCCTCTGATTTTTCTGTTTGGAAATTGCAAGTCCTTTTTTTTTTTTTTTTTTTAAATATCCTCTGAAATATCAAATTAAATTCTGTATCCGTGCTAGCAGAAAAAAACCCAGAAAAGCTTTGCAGCACTACTTTATTTTTTTGCATGGCTGTTGATCAGAAGATTAGTGTCCCACACCTGATTAAAGAATGACAGATGACAAAGAGTGTCTTTAGAGATCCCCTATTCTTTGACAACAAACAACTTTTAACAGCAGTGATTTAGGGTAATCCAGAAGGGTAGAAGAAAGAGAGTGAACCTGTGGCAACACAAATGCTGCATGTACACCTAAAGAGTCTAATTTTCCTTGAGCATGTACATTAGAAATTTTTCCACCTGAAGAGTCTAATTTTCCTTGAAGTGAAGCTAGGGCAAATTCAGTAATAGTGTAGAGCTATACAAGCATATGAGAAGAGTGAGATTCTAGGTAAGCTATTTGAACACAGCACTGGTTTAGATTTGTATTACATAGAAGAAAGATGACTTTCAAAATCCAGTGCTACATCTGTACTGCAAACAATGGTAAAAAACACATTTGTGGAGACAATATTTTTTTTTCTTAAATACTTTAGAAATGAAGACAACTGGCCTGGGACTATGCAAACTGACAACTTTCTTTTAAAACTGTAGGCTTTTGGAGTTCGAACCTGTGATTTTGTACTTTTTTCAAAAGTAATGAATAACCATTAAAATAATAATCACATTTTTTACGTATCACATTGCACACGCCCTTCAAAATCATTAGTGAAAATGGATCTCAGGACCTATTGCTGCAAAAGGAAACTGGGAGTGCTGAGACTTTTTTTCTTGACATAGGAGTATAGAAATTTGGGAGGATGCAGATTTTAATGAGGTATTTCAAAGACAAGTCTAAGACATTAGGTGGGGACCAAACAACAGCCTTCCAGTACCTAAGAGGAGGTCAGTGAGAAGATGAAGCCAGGCTCTTCACTGATATGCATGGTAGGATAAGGAGAGACAATGGTCATAAATGAAAAAAGGGGAGGATACACAGAAAATAATTTTCACTATGAGAATAATTAAGCATTGGGAAAGCTTTGTCTGAAGAAGCTGTGCACCCTCCATCCTTAGAGGTTTTTAAGACCCAACTGGACAGAGCAGAGCCCTGAGCAACCCCAGCTGCGCTCAGTGGTGACCCTGCTCTGAGCAGGGAGTTGGGCTAGGGACCTCCCGAGGTCCCTTCTCACCCCAGGGCTTCTGCCATTCTGTGTGACAGTGCACAGCCTTCTGTCACCAAATGTACAGTCTTGTCAGAAAACACATCAAACCAGAACCAACACGTCAACTAGATCATACTTGCCCTCCCTTCTTCTTTCCTGGCTACCCAAGACAGAGCACAGGGAATGTGCTTTGCCTTTTATGAGATAGGGGTTTTTTGCATGTGATTTTAACTAGTGCTATAACACTCTGAGTCAGCACACCCTGAATTATTAAGCAACTTCATGAATATTTATTTCAATGACACTTTGTTCAATACAGAGTCTCTAGAAATTGGGGAGGACAGTGCAGCAACTACATGTCCCTAAATAAATTAATTCTGTTCACAGGTATCAAGTCTGGATCTTGAACAGCTCCTAGACTAATAAAATGATGTAGCAACCCATAGTTTTAATCCCAGTATTTTAGAAAGTGCACACAAATAGCATATGAGTATGTGTGAGCTTTCAGAGCTAACACAGTTTTTTCCTGTGTAGTTGCCTTCAGGATTTAGGCATAAATTTTCAAACACAGAGCATAAACTTAGGCACCTAACTCTATGTTTAAACATGTAGAAAGACCCAACCTCATTGCCAGTGAAGAAAACACACACAGGAGTAAGAGGTAGGGATGCTCAGGTACCCAGAAAACATGGTCTGCTGATTTATATAGCAAAAGGAGACTCCCAGAGCCATCTGAGTGCCCTTCCCTGCCAGCACAGAAAACAGCACTCTATTAGCCCCTTCAGAAAAAATCATAGCCCTTTTTGAAATATCCTTTTCATGCCACTGCTCCCATTGAAAAGAGCTTGTGAAGGTTGCGTCTCACAGTTAGGAACATCAGTCTCATTCCCAGACTAAACCTGGTCTTGTTCTACTTACATACAGTTGCTCTTGGGTTAACAGTGCAAATACATCAACAGGATTTATAAATATAACATCAGAGAAGGAGAAATGGCATTTAAGTCGGAGATCAGAGAGCAGTCACACCTCTTGGCTTTCATTTTACGAAGCTGAACTAGTTGTTACTGTCTCTTCTGATAAGACAAGCCAGAAGCGACCACTCTGCAGTCCCCCACTTACATCACTTCACTCAGAGGTGCACCCTGAGTTTTCCAACATCTCAGCACGCCATACTAGCTTTTGATAGGAGGCTCATGAAAGTAAGACGAGTTGGAAGCTCCTGAGATTGGTTCTGGTTTTTGACCACCCAAGCAGTCCTTTCCTGGCATTTGACCTTGCACGACTTCACATTTCGCTATACATGGCAAGAATCGGGCAAATTTCACATAAGGCCTCACAGTGCCTTGAACATACAATAAGTACTTCTTATCTCCACTGGCAATGTATTCTCTTATACACCCTCACATTGCATTAATTTTTTTATGGGGCCACATAACTCTGGAAACTCATACTCACCATGTTACTGACTAATACACAGAGGTGTCTCTGCTCTTCCCATTTCAGCTGATAAGCACTCAGTTGATAGAGGAAATCTGTTTCTGCTGGCCTCAAACGCATGATCTTTCACTCTGCCTTACCAGACTTCATTCCACCTCTTCTGCTGAAATCCTCAAGGCCATTAAGCAAATTCCATTAACATACTTCAGCTTTTTGTGCCAACATCGTTAACGAAAACATGAAATAGGATCAGAGCTAAGACCAGCCCCGAGGAAATTCATTAATAACTTTCTTTTAAACCAGAAAGTTTCTCTTCCAGCACATCCCATTTTGTTACTAGCTTCTTGTCCACCAGAAAATTCTTATGCTCAGCCTCATGTTTTCTGCCTTGTATCGTAACTTCGCAGATGCTGCTCTATCAAATACTTTATTGAAAGCAAATTTCCCTTCTGCTATCAGAAACAGATGTTGGGTATTTACATGTCTCAGCCCAAAGGCTGAGAATTGCGGCCCAGCTTTGCTGTGTCTGAGAACATAGAGAATGGTTAAGATGGGGAAATGACAATTTATTTGAGAGCAAAGTGGTCTGGAATAGAAATGTACGATTAGGCGATTTGATGGAAAAACAAATCTGCCACTTTCCATCAAACAACCTTGATACAAATTGTAAATCATTTCTTGATGAGACACAAATCTAACAAAGTTCCCTCCAGAGATTTTTGTTCTTTGCCTAAATTATATCAAGCTCAGTTGTTCTAAGTGTTCTTTAAATTGCAGAAAGGAATGAAGTAGCAAGAGTCTTGCTGAAAGAAATATAAATATAAAATGCGATAATAAATCAAATAATAAGAATTTGGTTGTTTTGTGAAGCACGTGCGTAACAAAAACCTTCTACCTTGTATGAGACAGTGTATGAGCACACATAGGAGGAAACACTAGTCAAAACCAATAAATACATATAGTGTCCATAAGATTCTTTATAGATACTGTATGCAAGACCATGCATACCTTTGTGCAGAGAGAATAACAAATCCTTAGTGGCCAGGACTGGCAAAGGAGGAATCCATTGCTCATATCACCCCCATTGTAGCTCACTCCTATTGTGCAGAGATCATTGCTGTATCCTACAAGAACCACAAAAATCTGGGGCATGTGTGACATCTTTCCTCAAAAAGGTTGTTTCTCCCGTGTTAAAGAATTTCACCAGACTGTGGGTACCTCTAGGTTTGCTTTATTAACAACTCAGAGCTGGGCCATCACCTCAGTGAGTGGCAAGTGGCTAACAAAATACATCTTATATATATATGATTCTAGACAACATTACATAATTGATATTTCTGTCTGGCAAGCTCTCAGTGTTTCTTTAAAGTCTCCCAGTTCTTCATTCTTCAGTAGTTCCAAAAGTTCATTAATTTTCAGCTGACTCTTATCGTTCCGTTCCAGTTCCTCTTCTGAAGTTGTAGCTCAATGGTCATATTGTCTTTAAGCACCTGCATTCTATTAATCAACCTTATACAATTACATCTATTCTTTAACCATTCCATGATTATTCTCAAAATATATGTAAAAAATCTAGCAAGGCCTAAGTTACCTAAATCACTTAAAAGCTTATTTTCTTTTACACCCGTCTCTGCCTTTGCTATGCCACTGAATCGAAGGGAAAATGAAATAAGGATGTTGCACTACCGTATCACCTGCCTCCTCCCAGAGCTGCCCCGAGCCCCAGCATGGGGAGGAACCCGAACCTGCCTTTCTCAGAGAGATGTTATGAGTACAGGAGAGATGAGCTAAGGGGATGACCTGCAGCATCAGGCGGCAGCAGAAAACAAGGGCTGGCCAGAGAAAAGAAAGGTGATGACAGGTAAGGGACGAGAGAAGAGCAAACCTGGAGACAGCGCAGCAAGAGGGACCTGCAGCTCGAGCTCGTTTTGCCAACTGAGCCTCCAAGGGGTTACAAAAACCAGGTTGGGAAGGGACCCTCATGATCAAGTCTGATGCCTATAATCACAGGTAATGGTTTAGCACAACAGGATTCATAACATATCCCTTTTGAACATAGGACAAGCCGCAAAACCTTCCTCGCTACCAGGCTGCAGTCTCTGAGCAGCTGCCAGCAAGGTTTAGAGCAAGTCCCTCTTTCAGGAGGAGTGTCCCCAGAGCGGGTTATTGCCTGGGCGATGGAGTGAGCATGCAGCTCTGATGGGGAGAGGTGGGGATGCAGAACTCCCGCCTATTCAGTAACACAAATAACATGAGGCCTTTTGTAATGGCTATAAAGAAAAAACCCAACACCCTACCTATTTTCACGCAGAATTATGAGAGATCTGTTATTGCAAGAGTCCTGGCTGCCAACAAGAATACACCTGATTGGGAAAATTCAATTTCAAAGAACCCCTGAAAAAAAGAAATAAAAGGTAGCCAGACCCTTAAATCTTCTGACATTTATATTTCTTCAGTCAGATTTTGTTAGGTCTGAAACGGAGCATAATATTTATGTTAAATTCAACTACAATGTTTACTTTCATCCTCTTCCTTGTTTTTGAAGGAGCTGTTGCCATTCCATTTCATTTTCTGGCTAGGTAAGACAAGCAGCACAGGAATCACCAGTGGTCCTCTATAGCTGGCTGGCTTCACTGGAATCCAGTTTGTGCCACAAATGTCATGTACCAAGGGCCCCTCCCTAACCAAGCTGCCTCTGATTTCCAACTAATAACTCAGATGCTGATGCTCTCTTCCAAATCTGGGATGCTCAGACGAAAGTTCTGTGGGATTTTTCACTGCAACTCATTTTGAATCAGTACAGTAATTCTGCTCAATTAATAAAGTAATTAACAATAAAAAGGCCCAGTAATTGAGATCCCTTTGAAAGTACATCAATTTATTCTCTCTCAGCTTTGCCTCAAGTCTTTATTAATTCTGACATCAAGCATAATGACCATAAATTATAAACGATCATCACAAAATCCAGGCATCACAACCATTTTCTTGTCCTACATGCTGAGTCTCTAAAATATTTAGGTTTGGTCCTAACTTTTGAGATTTGTCTCTCACAAGGTAAACAACATGACAATATAGATATTAAAGAATTTCAGGTGATTCTACGGATGAAAACACTGTAATCATAGTCTTTCCTATTAATTCATTGAAACAATTCACAAAAACTAAGACAATTGCTCAGTTGTAAGATGAAAAGGCTAACTTTGTTTCTCCTAACGTTCCTCTTCTTGTGATGCAACTGCAGAGATTTTCTTGTAAGACATTAAGCAAGCAGATGACAGGGTACTTCAACTGAATACCTCTGAGACAGACCACTGACTTCCCATTTTACACTGAACTTTGTGTTTCTACAATACTTGATAGAATTTAACCAAACCCTGAAATTTTTCCTATGAACTCAAAGCTATAAACAAAATTGCCATCTTCCTTCTCCATTGACCTAACAGATTTCTTCCTTCGTCCGTTTACACTATGTGTATATATATGTACATATATATGTATGATGTCCACAAGGGGGCCCTCTTATCTTCCCCAAATCTTAGCCAAAGCTTAACTTGCTTTCCAAAAATTTCTGTCATGAAGTTTTTGTCTACAGATACTATGGTATCTTAGAAAAAAGGTTTTACCGACTAGAATTGAGTTTATGATAGAATTTTATACAACAAAACCTGTAATTTGAAAGACAATCAGTTTTTATCTACAATTTCCGCTATATACCTGGCATGCAAAGAACTTTGATAAAGCTCTCCAAGTTCACTACTTGCAATAATCAGCCAAAATGAGACCTTTTACACACA
This sequence comes from Anarhynchus alexandrinus, assembly GCA_008711295.1. Classification (NCBI taxonomy): domain Eukaryota; kingdom Metazoa; phylum Chordata; class Aves; order Charadriiformes; family Charadriidae; genus Anarhynchus; species Anarhynchus alexandrinus. The sequence goes on along the minus strand of VUYV01000086.1, from coordinate 2,623,251 downwards.
CACACACACACACACCCCCCAAGCTCACACTGTCATGGCGAGGCAGCCTCTGAGATGCAGCAGTCTGGCTCTATGTTATATTGTAATTTGTAGGACAAGCCCAGGATAAGGGACTATTAGTGATTTCAGCTCTGCGTGAATGCATCCCGTAGGCACCACAGCTAAGGTACAAACGGTATTAAAGTTATTTGCACTGTCCTCTCAACTCCCAGCAGAAATCAAAACCAAATCTTGTTTGGGATACCTTGTTATTTGCTTTAATATTCTGAATGTTTTATGGAGACAGTGTTATATGCCCTCATCTTCCTAACTCAATTGTAGCTCTGTGAGGTTTTTATTATTTACCATACCTTTGACCTTGGAATATCTAACAGAAATCAGACCATCTCCTTCTTCTGACCTCAAATCTTAATGCATCAAGGCTCTGACACACATGCCAGGCTGTGCACTGCACTGTACCGCTATCAGCTGTGGATGCTATGCTCTGAGAAAGAAGGTAGTAAGACGAAATAAAGAACCCTAGACTTCTAACTGCCAACTTTTATGAGGGATTCTTTACCTTTCAGGAAAACCAGCAGGCGATTACATGAATTCAGCGCAAACCCGCCAATCTGTTAACTCATTCAAGCAAATCTCTGCACCTTGACCTGCAGTGCAAACTTTAAGCAAAGTTTTCACGATCGTGCAGCAATACTGCAGTATGATATGGTCATGTTTAACTGCTGCCGATGACAGAGTTCAGGCTGCTGCAATACTTGTGCATTCAGGTAAAAGAAAATACCCAAGGTGCTGATGGGACTCCATATGAATTACTGGCTACAGCTAGTCATCAGGGATGCCTTTGGCTCTGCAACCCTCCTCTGGAATGGACAAATCCTAATCAATGAAGCACATCTGTACAGTGAAGGAAAAGCACTTCCCAATCCCTTCAGGCCATGAACTGACTACTTGAAGCATGACATTTGATTAGCCTTATTATCTCAACTCATTTATATAAAAATGTTGTTAGGAGCCATAAAGCCATCCAGTCCTTATTAAAAACCGGCCGCAGTCTCTGAGCTGATGTTCCCACTCTTCTTTCTTTCTGTCTGTAAAAACAGTAGGAATTTCTTTTTTGAACGGCAGGTTATCATCTTTGCAATTTTATTATTGTAAAATAACTCTCTCCTCTTACATTAGTGCGGCAGACTGTTGCCGTACCCCCTCACATATGCAAATAGGTCAGGCTTTCTAGTCTTTCCCCACAGAGATATTTGACAATGAGACTCAACATGATCTAGCATCCTTCTGAACTAAAGGCCAGGGGAATAGTGTGCAGGACTTTATTTTCAAATGTATCTCTCACGGAAATTAATGAACATCTGTGCAGAGCCTGAACGTGAATTCAGGCAGCAGAAACAAAACCCATCTGAAATTGAGCGTAAGGTCTAGGAATACCTAATGGTAAGGATCTTTATCTTTGCAAGCTGAGGATTTCTTCCCTTCCCTTTGAAGAGCCAGGCTGCTCTTGAGGTCACAAACTATCTTGCTCTAAAGGAAAGTGGATGATATAAAAGATATTTCTGCATTAGCAAGGAGCAAAGTTGCTGATGTGTATCCTAAGTAACACAAAGATTTGAATACGAAACATTCATTAAGATTCCTTTATAGACTCCATAAATTGCTTTCTGTTTCATACAGAACATTACTGTCAATACAATCCAGCAGTGATGCAAACAGGAAAGCAAAATTCAGGTTAAAATGTCATAATATCATGAACATTTTTATACAGTTGTAATGATTTCAATGTTCCTATCTTTTATCTAATGGAGTAGATTACTTAGTCTGGGTCAATGTTATTTTTGATACATGTACTGAATATTACATAACTTTACATAAATTAATACCTGTGAATTTAAAAAAGAAATCTCATCACAGTTTCCTGAGCAACTGAAGATACGCTACCTGCCCAGTAAAAACAGCCCAAAAAAGAAAAGGATGCAAACTAATCTGGTTTTGCTTTTTTGCTGAGAAGATGTTCCTTCTCAATGGGATTTTTCTAAGGCAAATTTTTTGTTTCTAATTGTAACACACACACACACCGACAAAACTATACAAAACTATACATCCCGATAGACTCCCCACGTGCTGTTTAGCACTTGTCTCTCCGCTCTCCATCTTGCGATAGCAGCTGCTGTACGTTCAGGCTAAACTACGGCTCTGCCTAGATGAAAAGGAACTTTGCATGCACATAGACCTTTGTTCGCGACACTTTAATTTGCTCCGTGGCCTTAATAAATACACCAGCATTTAGCATACTCATGCAAACCACAGCTCTAAAAATAACTCGCTTCAGACATTCAGACGTTTTTCCACCTTGTTTCCAGTAACACCACTCTTACTGCCAGGAACAATCATTAGCACAGGCAGGGATTTACCATCAAAAAAAAAAAATCACACTCGGAAAAGCAGCGGGGATCCTCGGAGGTGTAGCAGGGACTAGCCGAGGGGTCACATTAGTATTCCCTGAGCATTAATGGGAAAAGCCCGGCAGTGTAGCCGGGCCGCTGCCGTGAGGGGGGTGAGCAGGCACCGGTACCCCTCCTTATTCATCATCGTGGCATCCCACAGCCTGGCCCACCGCGGAGGGATGGGGGCAGTGGCCACCAAGCGGCACAGTCTCTCCAAAGCCCCCGGGCAGACATTTCACTCAGAGGACAGAAATCCACCTCCCCCAGCCCAGTACCCCTCCCCAGACCGGAGTCCCCCCCAGCAGACACCCCAGCCCACCTTGTCGGAAGAAGAGGGGCCAGTAGGAAGGGATGGTACGGGCTCCTCCTTATCTTCATAAGGACAATCACAACCTGGCCCTAACCTAATTGCTTTTGCTTTTTGTCCTTGTATTCTCAACAGAACAGGAAGGTGTATTTATGACAACTGCTGCACAATGAGAGAAGAATATGCCTTTTTCTTGAAAGAGCTTTTTACTCTTAAATGCAATTCTCTTTATCTCATCCTAAAACACACCTGCCTTTATTGTAAAAAGGCAAGAAAATGGAATATATAGAACAAACCAATGGCCTACAAACACACATAACCCAGAGACTGAACCTTGAATATAAGAAAAAAATACCTGATTTTAATGAAAAATCCAGGCTAAATGCCTTAGCGCAAAGGATCTGGGGATAAAATTCTTAAACTGGTGAGCCCTCAGCACAATCTCAGTGCTCAAACTGGGAAGACAATGTTGCGATTCATCAGAGCTAGGAAAACTGCAGTGTTTCTTATTATGCATTTACTATGCATGCATTTTTCTTCTTCTTTTCCTCCCAGCTTCTCTCTCATTCTTTGGTACTACCTTTTTTTTTTTCTTCCCCCCCCCTCCTGTATTTCTTGTCCTCTTTTTCCCCTCATTATTTGTGCTCTCACACAGCAGCAGGATAACTTTGTGCCTGGAGGAGCCGCAGAGGAAACAGAGCCTTTCCACGTGCCATGGACTGCTGGGCTGATACGGAGGAAAACCGACTTTTTCCAAGCTAGGGTTAAGCCCATTTGCTCCTGCACCAAATTTCTCTGCACACTGAGCTGGCTGCAGACAAAAAAACTGAGTGGGAGTGGGATGGTGTCACTCAAAACCCTCGTCAGCCGCAGTGCTGTGCCTGCAGCGTGCCGGGGTCGGAGCAGGGGCTGCGCAGCCGACTCACGAAGCCAGGCTGAGGGCAGGTCCAACCCAGAGATGTACTGGTTTGTGCACGGGGCTGCTTCCCCACAGGACATCTTCACCACGCTGCCCTCATTTGTGTCTCACCTTCTACTATCTACCAGGATAGGGATTTTTGTTCAGCTTGGGTTTTTTTTTAATTTTAGCTGACTGAAACTGGATCCACCCAATTTTGGCATCCCACATACACAAAGTCTCTGAGGGCTCAATTTAGATCCTTCTACATTACTGTCAGTTCAGGTTTTCTTAACAAATCTGAGAGCCAGAAATTATTTTGAAAGCCCCCGTGCAACTTTCAGTGTTGGACATCATATAGCTGTTATAGTATTGCAATGGGAGTTTGCTCTGTTAAACTATGCCTGAACTTGGCTTTGGCTTTCTAAAAAGGCTTTAGAAAAATCATGTTCTGTAAAAACGGCTGAACAAAAAATGTCGTATTAAAAAGGGGTTCAAGAAGCTACTTGACTAGTTCATGAAATATAAACCCATCAAGAACTATTAAATATAGAGACATCTCCATTAAGCAAGAAATTCTCAAGCATTGAATTTTTGGATCAGAGGAGTATATTCAGTGGCATCATTATTACATACTTGCCTTGTTCTTGGCCTCCTTGGACAACTCCACTGTTGGAGACAAGGTATTGGGCTAGTTGGACCTTTGGTCTGACTCAGCTTAGCCATCCCTGTGCTACTTCAAGCCACCCACATAGTCATACTTTTTTTTTTTTTTAATGAACATTGATGAGAGAAGTATCTCACATGCTGATGAGTTAATTCAAAGAAAAAAAAAAAGACAAAAGTTTTGTACAGTTTTAGTCATAAGTGTAAAGCAGAATTTGGATGTCATGCTTGCTATAGAAAATGTTCTCTCACCTTCAATAAGAAATCTGTTTTCTGTTTTCTTAAAAATGGATCTCACAATGTGGGTGTTACAAACGGCAGTTCTTTCTCCACTGCTTGTAAAAACGAACACTTTCCATTCATTTACAAAAAGACTATCAGAAAATATATTATTACCAGGTGTTGGTAGGAGGCAACATCAAACAGCGTGTCAGCTCTGAAAGAGAAATGGAAAGGGACTGAATGCAGGAACCGACCACCGAGGTTCAGCACGCAGGAGAGGAGCATTCCATTGAGGCCACAATGCAGAAAGGGCGGCTGAGGAGGTCTTCAGGTAGGCTGAAAGACAGCTCACCCCTCTCCTGACAACTCCACCGCCGTTCAATGCCAGGTTTGCGTGTGGCTAGGTGGCCTGGCAATGAAAATATGACCCACAGCAAACATGGGCTACACGAATAAGCCAGAGTGAATGATATAGTGCTCATGCTGGTTTTACGTGTTCGCATGTGCCAGCAGTGAGGGGAAAGATGGTATCAGATGGGGCACAGGGCGATGCAGAGCCAAACCACCTATGCTGGCACAAAATCTTCGGGCACAAAACCAATTTATCGACTTCTCCTGAACAGCTTGAATTGGCACAGTGAGTTTATGCCAGAGTAGAACTTTGCATCATTTGTTCACCCCGCTTTTGAGCAGGTACTAGGAGATCTAAAGCCAGTTTGACTGTATTGTCAAACTAAGGCCTCAGTACCTAACCTGCTACAACTGCGCAGGAGTTAATTTGGATTTATGAGCATGCAGCCACACCAGGATGATCTGCTTAGTTTTGCTGCCCGGTGCACTTCTTCTGTACGTCTGCCCTAACTTACCTAACCTCTGCGATTCTTTCCAGATAATACACATTTCCTCGCTCCAGTGTACTAAAACTATATGAACAAGAAGAAAGTAAATGACACAACTGAAATACTAAATTCCTTAAATGTTGAATACCACACATAAAATTTAAAGGAGTACAATATATTTAATAACAATACCATGTCAATTCCACAAGAAAATAAACGTATAAAGGCCTCTATTACAAGGTGAAATATTGCCCTCAGAGTTAGAAAATGCCAGAAATAATATTATTTGTGCAGCTTTATTTTGCCATTATGGTACCCTACTTGTTTGCAATAAAAATTACTATTTTTCCACAGGACCCCTGCTTTGTTCAGTGCACAGAACAGGCAGTGCTCAGCAAGTGAGATGCCTGTTCAATATTTCTTTTTAACATCATCTGAAAGCAAGTAGTTCAGTGTTTTATTTACAGCCTGTCACACAGACTCTGCTCAGGGTACACAGAATGTCACATTTCCTTATCGCCTTTACTATCACCATCATCCTTGCAATACATTGTACTTAATTTTTTTGGCTTTGTATTTCCTACAACTCCTATTATAGCCATATCCTCACGCTTTTGCCCACTGAATCTTGATTTCATTTGGGCTGAAAGGCAACTGCACCAAACCAAAGGCTGGGGACAAATTCCTTCCTCAGGGAGGCAGGAGCCACAGAGCTGCAATGGTCTCGTGGGCAATGGGAGAGGCATGCTCCAGGCCCTCAGGGTGAGGAAGAAAATGAAGAAACATCTCTCACTTTCTAGACACCACCCCCAGCTTTTGACAAAAGCAGCTGTGACTACTATTTGGTGTGGCATTCACCTCTGCAGGTACTACGTGCGCCGCAGGGCTCCTGAAGCAAGGCGTTCCCCACTCGTGCTCTCTGAGAGGGACATGTGGGGCTTCCCAGACCCTCCCAAAGCAGGCAGCTGTACTGCACTTCCACAGTAACACAACTGGAGACTCCTAAGAAACCTCACTATTCCCAACCGAGGCTTCCCGTGACAGTGGAATCGGGCAAGGTTTTGAGTATGAGACTCCCAGCCTTGGTACTCGCTCCTGACGGCTCGGGCTCTCAGACTACTTCATTAAATACCGACATCTTTGGAAATCAGGCCACCTCTTTCCAATTCCAGCTGAAATCCTGAACTTGAGAAACAATAACCTAACAAGCCTAAACCACGACACAGCATCTTGAAGATTTAGTAATTTATCTACTTTATAGTCTTGCTGTGTGCCCTGATGGCAAGTGTGCATGGCCCAGGATGATGAAATGGTTATCAGTATGAAAATACCATTACTACTAAATGATCCATTCTCTCTCTCTCTTTTTTTTTTTTTTTAATGGCTGTCTTATTTTTCATTGCAGCTTTCAGGCAGCACAATTCTTAATAAGGAAATGACTGACATTAATAAGGCAGTAATGTGTTTTTGGAGCCCTCACTTAGTGGCAGATGCTAGGAATAACTAAGACACAGGTAACAGACAATTAAAAGATGTTCACATGGCATGCCTTATTTTTGTCCATATATTTCTCATCAAGAAATATATTCTTGGATGCAAGAACTGTCTCCAAATAGTTGATAGTGAAAAAAACGCCTAATACAAAAGGAATATTTGATATATTCACAAATAATATAAACCTTTATTTTTAATCCAGAGGACATACGGACACAATATATTGTCAGTCAACCAACAAGTAACATAACATCCTTTAAAAAGAAGTACATCTAGGCTACATAGAAAACTCTATTTTAAAATAAGCCTACCACTTTATACTCACTAACAAGCACAACTTCACAAGCAAAGTTACTTGAAGACAAAAATAACAGTTAAAGACATAAGATGCAACTTGAGGACAGATAAGTTAGATGGGCCTGTGCACTTTGCTGAATAAAGCCAGGCTTTAACTGCCTTGCTGAAACAGGATTTAAATTATTTGTGGACATTTAAAAAGTATTATCTAATTCATTATGCAGAGAGACAGTTGTGAGCACAGTAAATTAGCTGGATGATAGGTGGACTGTACATGCTCTGAATTAAAGTAATCACAGTTTTATTTTCTCCGACAGGGATTTGTTCAGTCAAAGCGCAAATAAATGATGTAAATACGGGTAAGCAAATGCTTATTGCAATATTGCTTCAGTTCTGGAGATGTTTTGCATTCGTGTTTGAAACCTGACCGCTTCAGACCTCCTGAGTCTGTGAGGAGACACCACAGCTGACAAGTAAACATCTAGATAAAATCGATGTTTTCTATCTTTAAAATATGGAAATATGCTCAAAATACAATCATATGACTCTCAGTGGGATACAATATCAATGATTATGAAAAAGATTATATATGATGTTTGATTTCTTCTTTTTCAATGACTAGATATATCTTTTTCAGACAATCAGAGCTTTGGAGACTCTTTGGAGCCAATAATTCCATAAAATCTTTGCATTCTTGTATTTCATCTGGTCTTTGAAGTCTGTAGGACACTACTGAACTCTTGAATCTCTCTTTTCTTCTTGAACCTTCAGTAAATTGAGATACTGATTTTTGTGAGATCTATTCTAAATAACCATCTCCCTGATCTATAGAGTCTTGGCCAAATTTCCCGTTACTCTTCCCAGTTGTGACCTCAGAATTGCCATGCGTGTGCTTTGCCATGAAGCACTGAAATAACTGGTCTCTGTAAAACTGTTTTTGGCTTAAATGTCCTTGCTCTGGAAGCCTTGGGAGTGAACTCTGCCAGCGCACTATGGTGTAGCACAGACCTCGATGGTTTGAGAACAGCTGTGTCTGGATTTCCTTACCCTGTTGACATTTTATTTTAATTTAATTATGTGGATAAAAACCTTCCTCTGGGGAATTTGGCACTGGGAATGGGAACATTTATCTGAGAGAGAAAACATGTAACTAGTACAGACATTCGAACACAGATCTTTTTCTGAGCTCTCTCTTAAATGTTAGCTTCTCCTATTTCTAACCTATCTTTTAGGATGAAAATGGTAGTGTAAACACATTCAAAGTATCTTCAGTTTAACATACTGCCTTTTGATGTCTGCTGATACTTACTTCCTCTGACAGGACTTTTAGGTAAGACCTATTTCACCTGCTGTCAGCCAATGTTAAATATCTAGTCCCAGTCCCAGTCACCTCTGCAGTCAACAGAGGAAGGTGGGTACCTCCAGAAATGATTTATCCCCTCCTAAGACAGCTGTCTGCAAGACATGGAATGAGGTCGCCTCTGAAGGTGTGCTCCAGTTGAGCTCCATAAAATTAGACTCACTTTTGCCTGCAACCCCCTGCCACAGCCACCATCACCATCACCCCATTCTTGATGTCAGTGAGGTTAGATCAAATACAACTCAATGACTGACACTCATCACACTGAGTACTTAACTGCCTGCGGTTGGTAGATGCTCCTTTCTTTTCAGCAATTGGTGAGCAACACGGCAATCAGTCATAGTGTTTGATGATCAGCTGGCAAAGACATTTTCCCCAGATGATGTGCATTACATTACTGGAAAGATTACTCGGTTCCATCACTTCTTTTACAAAATGCTGACTTTTAAAAGATGGTTATCTCTTTAGCACGTAAAAAAGTTGAGTGCTATTGCCGTGTTTCGCTGTTGTGTTGAGTTCTCCAGCTTCGTAAGTGGGGCTGCTCAGTGATCCATTGAGTCATTGGTTTATTGCAATATCATTCAAAATAAATGATGGTCCAATTCAAACTTTTTTTTTGTGTTGGAGCTTTTGCCAAGACCTGTTCATTGCTGTCAGTTGGCAGAGGACATTATGATGCTGTTTGGCATGTTCATGGTAAGCGTGGGATTATTCGGTCCCTTCTACTTCTGATAAGAACCAACAGCATTGAGGGATTTCATCGAGAAATGCAGTGGTGGGTTGCCTGAGGTGAGCGCTTGATAAGTGATAGCAATTTTGCCCATAAATTGTAAGCTCAGACACCAAACGTTTTAGAAACAGGGGATGAAAATTAGGCTTTTAAAGGTGTATCTAGATTCCAGTAGAAGGTGTCTGACTTCTTGCACAGCATGAACTTGCAGGGATTTCAATCACCACAGTGCAGGTATTAGAGGAGTGCAATCAATGTATACGAACTGCTGTAAAATCTAATATTGTCCCATAAATCCATGAAAAAAATGTGAACATTTCTCAGCTGTTGACATGGTCATATAGACTGGTAATTAAATGATGGGGAAAAAATAGAAATTAACGTCAAGTCTGGAAATACTGCACGGAGGAACGTATAAAGGGTGCTACTTTGATCAATGTTGTTGGATGCAATGTTATCTACTGTAACATACTATGATTAAATACTTTAAGATAAAAGATACCAAGTGCACTAATTAATTATGATGATGACACTAAGTTGGAAGATGCCAAGTAACTGCATGAAAACAATATAAAGATACTTAGAGAATTTGTTAAAAAAAATAATAGAAAATAGTATGGGAACACATGAGAAAAATATAATCTGAAACAAGTATTTTATGGGATGGTAACATTTTAAGACTCAGAAATATGAAATAATATGGGAAGTCCTTTTAACATATACACTTTGGGGGAAAAAGGGAAATTTGTCACTTCACACTCAGAAGTATCCCATTGTATGGTATCACTTTGCTAACTTAAGCATATTAATGTCCGAATTAATTACAATGTTTTGGGAGAAGAAAAAATACAAACACACTGGAGGGAACGGCAGCAAAGTGTTGACAGGACAGGAACAAATCTATGAAGCTCGCCTATATTAACTCTTTCTTTTTGAGCCCTGAAGATAGTGGAAGTCAACTACAGAAGTTTGCTCAGGACCATGTCCAGTTGGGTTTTGAATATCTCTGAGGATGGAGACTCCACAACCTCCCTGGGCAACCTGTGCCCATGCTTGGTCACCCTCACCATGAAAAAGTGTTTCCTGATCATCAGAAGGACCCTCTAGAGTTTCAGTTTGTGCCCATCACCCCTGGTCCTGTCACTGGGCACCAGTGAGCAGAGCCTGGCTGTGTCCTCTTTGCACCCTCACTTCAGGTATTTGTATGCATTGGTAAGTTCCCCCCTGAGTCTTCTCAGTTCCAGGTCGATCAGTCCCGTCTCTCTCAGCTTCTCCTCATATGTCCAGTGCTCCAGGCCTTTAATCATCCCAGTGACCCTTCACTGGACTTGCTCCAGTATGCCCATGTCTTATACTGAGGAGCCCAGAACTGGGCCCAACAGCACTGAGTAGAAGGGAAGAATCACCTCCCTTGACATCAATGGTTGTAGGACAGGGTCCCTTAAGGATGATGCAATTTAAAACTATCTAATTTAAAGGATACAAACAAAGCAAGGAAAAAAACGAAGTAGGGAAAAGTAAATGGCTAAACATTAAGGAACGACAGGACAACAACAAAAAAATCCTGTAAATTAAACAGAAGAACAGATACCTGGATGGTGGAAGCACTATTTGCTCTGAGAAATGATGGCAACCGTACTAACTTAAGTCACTTGGAGTTGTATTAAGCATAGCCAGACCCAAGCGCTGGGAACAAACACTGGCACTGGCAGAGGGAAAAACAATGTTAGAAAATGCAATATGTCTCTTCCATTTTTAACTTCTAGGAACATGTGTTGCGTCTTTTCTGAATGCTAGCAGATGTCAGCGCCCTGCAGACTGGTTCCTCAGCGGAGGAGAAATCAGAGTGGATATACTCTAAAGGCAAATTGAGTAATTTACATTTAGACACTAATCCCGGAGCAGAGATTGTCATAAATAACACGCAGGCGATCCCTTCTTTCAAGACACTCAGCCGAACCCCAATGCCCTGTTCCCAGGGAGCAACTTCAATCAAAGATATCAGCCAAAAGCAAACTCTCCGGCCTCTCACACAGCGATGCCCTCATCAGAAAGGTGTATTAAAATGTCAGCAGGAAGGAGATGCCAATCTCTGCATTTCCTAGCACACAGTGACATTTTGAAAGCAGTGCCACCTGGTGACACCTGCCAAACAACACTCTGCTGCTCAGCAGAGCGTACGCTGCCTCAGAAATACCTCAAAGGAGGATACGGAATTGAATGAAACCAAAAGAAAAAAAAAAAAAGTGGATTTTTTTCCCTGTATTTTATTTTATAATTCCTTGTCAAGTTTCCACATGCAAAAATCTCTTCTTTTTTTTTTTTTTTTCTGAATAGTGGTGAGAGCAGGCGATGGGTTTAATCACTGGCATCAGTTCCTGCCTGCTGGCACCGTAATTTATCTCAGCAGAGTGCAGCCCTCCCCTGTGAGAAGCTGCCGTGCTATCACGAGTTACGAACACTCTCGCTAACAGGGAGGCTGACCCATAACCAACAGTATCCATGCGTGGTACAAAGCGGGTTTTGAAGCACAGTTAAGCCGACGCAGGAGTGATCACGCAGCCTTTAAATGGTGCAAACACCCAAACACAGTCTGGAGCAGCATCTCCTCCTCACATGGCCAACACCACGGTTTTGTGATGCTGGCCACCGCGACAGCGAGCCTTCTGCATCAGGAATGGGCCCTAGACAAATCTGTACATTGGGGTTGGTTTAGAGGAGGTAGGTCAGCTCTCTTCTGGTTCAGATGCTACTGTCAGAGGAAATCCCACCCTCATTCGCTGGTATTCATCCCTCTCTCTAAAACAGCTCTTTTCTTTCCTTTTTTTTTTTTTTTTTCAGATTCAGTTCCACATCAAACTATAAACTGTAAGTATAAGGGAGCCAAGAACCTGCAGGCTGAGAGGCAAGCCAAAGCAATACCTTCTCCACAAGCATCTCCAATACAGCAGGGCTGTTACACAAAGCAAAAAGCTATTGCTTTAAACTGTCATATCCTTCAGCTGCTGTAAAAGTAGTCTTTTATCTGTCCTCTGGATCTATTTTTACCTGCCTATTCCCAAGTATCAACATTCAGCCAGCAGAGAGAAATCTGTTGCTGCTGAAGGACTGTGCAACTGAAATTCCCCTTAGGTCCTACGTATGCCATCGTCTCTGTCCACTGAATGATTGACATTAATTACTTCAATCACAGCATGGACACTAGTGCTGGTGAAAGGGAAAGGGATTAAAGCACGAGCAAACGGAGGAAATTTTCTGTGGGAGGATGCAACACCTACAGACTCAACAGCAGCTTCTGCTGGTGTACTGCTGGTGTGTTGCTAAAATCAATCCCCATGCTAGACCTATTTGGATATTTGTATGCGTCCAGCCATCACAGTGTTTCAAGCCCAAGGAATGGATGTGTCATCCCATCCAAGTAGGAATATATTATCATCCTTGCCTTTAGAGAGAGAGAGATTAAGTAATCTCAGAGTCACACGAGGAGCCTGCGGGAGATGGAAAAACTGTATCCAGCCTCCCTATGTCTCTGGTCACTCCTGATCCATCAACACGTCTTTCCAAAACCAAACTGTCAACTACTTACGGACAAAAAAGCTGCTTCTACTTCACAAATTCCCAACTAAAGAAGAGACGGTAGGTGAGTGAACACTGAATATTCACACCCGGTGTATTTTCCTTGCACCGTTCATAGACTGGCATGAAGTCAAAGAGGCAGGCACCACCCCACCTCTCTGTGTTCGTACCTATCACATCTAATAGATTTACATGTCAAGTTTGAAACACAGAAGAAAATGTAATTCGCCTAACCTATTTCTCCCTGCCCTTTAAAGACAAAACTGTAGAAAAGAAGCTTGCTAAATGCGTCAGGTCGGTTGGTGATTTTTCTCCATCTTCCAATTTGCAAATCAACAGACTTGATCATAAAAAGATTAAGAGCAGTCCCTGAAAAACAGAACACCCAGTACACATGCAAATAATAATAACATCAGAAAAGAAAAAACACTTGTCAAATTTCCCTTAGACTTCTGGGTGGGGTTTTCTTTTGAGAAACAAATGTTCATTGAATTGGATCTGGGAGGTGTGTTTGATGTATGTAGCCATCTAGCTCCTGAAGATGAGGCTTCTCTTGAAGCCAAGAGAAGCCAGAGTACCACCATGAGAGGTTCAGAGCTCTTTAGCCTTTTTCTTGTTTCTCTTTAAAATGGGGATTTTTCTTCCTATTTAAAGAGCTATTCAAACAAAGTGAGAGCTAGTGTCAATCCATGCTCTGGATCTAAATATTTTAAAAGGCAAGCAATAACACTGAAAATATCTTGATGCATATATTCCACCATGAGTCATTATATTTTAATATTTCGGTGTCTGGCAAATCACTGAGTGCATCACTATCTACCCTGTGAGATAATTAAGTTTAAAAGTCATAACAAATGTAAAATACCACATAATGAAACAATCCAAAAGCTATGCATTCACATTTTCCTTGGAATATTTTCTGATTACTCTCTTGCAAATTGTCAGCTACCCAGAGATAGTAAAATTGTTTGAATAATTTTAAGAGAAAAATCAAACACATTAACATTTAATAATATTTTATGAGACTCATAATTCTTTGGGTTGTAATAACCTTTTATCCTACTGCGATTAGTCACTTGGATCCATCATGTTGGTCCCCTGGTATTCAAGACAATATAAATTTTGAGTAATACTGGAAAAGGTAATAAAGATCCAAAATTAATACAGTCCTTTGTGCTTGTAATGTTATCCCTAATGGAAGCTTTTTTTAAAAAAAATTTAAAACTGAACAAGGAAGCAAATTGTGAAGAGCCAGAAGATGACATAATTTGCAGGAGACAACACTGTGATGGGACCCTGGTACAAGGATTTAATTATTAACTTGAAAAATCACCATTCTAATGATAGTTGTCTGAAATGACACTAGACACTGAAACTCCCTATTGTCAGGGCCAGCAGCAAGAGGCAGGAAGACAGTAAATCCTCAATTTTCAACTTGACGGAGGAGAGGGAAATCTCACGTGAACGTCAGCAGCCCCCAGCTCACCAAGCCCACCATCCCGGGCTGTGGAGGTTCTACACGCAGCACAGAAGACCGCCGTATTTCTCCTGCCTTCTTCTCATTGGCACTGTTCGCAGTCACGTTTATCAATTTAATACCTTGGCTAATTTCACCCCAGAATAATGTTTGTTTACATAAATCTATTCTCCATGGTAAAATAGCTAATGCTTGAGCGTTTCAAATGTTACCCTATTAATGGAAGACAGGATGGTGAGAGCAGACGTCCTATAGAAAATTACCACACTCTCCAATTGCCTGTGTTAGTCCTGCCTGTCGGTAAGTGGTGATTAACACCCCGCTGGCTGCAGCTGTACTTCTCAATATAGCTTCTCTGAGTAGGAGGATGCACAGAGAGTACCTCATTACTATGTCTTTAAAGCTGTAAAGCAAGGAATAATGCAAAATAAATCCTTTAAACTAAAGGTCATAGACCAGAATATGTCGGCAGGAACACCTGCTTGCACTTTTTTCTGATAAAATCACAAAGATAAGTGATTTATCTGCTTTTACTCCATTCCCTTTCATTGCAGGTATGCAGAGGCCACACAACTGGATGTTAATATTTCTCAGCCATAGCGGTACGCTTTTATATTATGCCAGAAGAAAAGCTTAGGAGCTTAGCTTTGCTGGCTGAGACAGCAGAGCTGGCATTAGCTATTTCCCCTCCTTGCCCCAAGCTTTTTATTCATTGCAGACTGGGGGAGAACAGACCAGCCATCCTGTTCCCTCCACGCTTCCAACACTGTAAAGTTTGTCCCAATTCAAGCCTCTTTTGTGTGCACGTTTAATCTGTAAACCGACAGGTTAAACCTGGCTGTATTGCTAAGATGTAAAACCCAACAACCACAGACTTACATGAGAGAAAATTATTGCCTCACAATGCAAAGAAGTCTGCATGGTCACCCCCTCAATAGATTTTGGTCTCCTTGCGGATAACGCTTCTGACCAGAGAGGAGGTTGGTGGCTACCCTCAGTCTCTATCTCTTGGTGTCTCTCACGCAAGTTACACAGCCAAGGGCAGATGACACCGCCTCATGTAAAACCTAGCAGCATGCTGGTGTGGTCCCATCAACTCCCTTTCTAGCTGGAAATAAAACCTTTGCCTTTTTGCCAGACACAGCACTACGCTGAGCCCCAGGACACTGCTGGGTGCTGCAGTCCAGCCCTGGCATGTGGTGGGGTCACCACCTGGCTGAGATCAGGCACCCGGTCCTTTTCCAAAGGATCTAGCACCTCTTGGAAAATCCAGTCTCAAATCTGAGCAGGGAACATACCTAAATATACACCCATAAACAATCAAGGTACAGTCTTGTTGCCCTACTGCCTGCCACGGGCGTGCTGGAATAGATGCAGCTTCCACCACTTCATCTGCCACAGAGGTGAAAGTCAGTCTTGGGCAGACCTCAACAAAGAAAAATAGAAACAAAAAGAAGAAAGAAAACCTGACTGTTGCTGGCGGAAGAAGTACAGGCTGATTCAGAAGTACTTGGATGTGAAAGATTTTTACTCAAGTGAGTCACTGCAAAGCAAAGCAAAGCGATCACATCTCCCACTGCCACAGGAACTGAGCACAGCATCCCTCCCGATCACAAATGCCTTCTAAGACAGATATGCAGACTGAGTTGTCCTCAGAAGACACCACCTCTCGCTGCACAGAATTATCCTCCCAGGCGCAGGGCTCTCCCACGTCCAGTCTGGCCGAGCAGCCTGCTGAGAACCCTGCCAGGAGGGGAACTGGGAAAACATCCACCTCGCAGTTCGGTGACTGGAAGAAACTGTATGATGGAGATTGAGCAACAGCTCTGAGAGCTCTGCAGAGCTGTGAGATGATTTCTTAGGTCCAGGTTGGATTACCACAATATTTTGGAGTTGAGGGCAGATTTCCTGCGCTTCCCTGCTTGTCTTGCTGCTCAACCAAAAAGATGCCAATGATACTAGTCCTGACAGGCTCTGTGATCAACCAACATCTACCTTCCACCGTAAAACCCTTTGTAGTATTATCGTAACTTCAGAAATTACCATGTTTCTATAAACTTCACAAACCACTGCTGAACATAAAAGCTGTGCCTTTTGTTTGTTTCTGAACTGGCTTGTTCAGGGTCCTGCTGGGACTAGGGATTATTCTTTGTCAGCTCTTGGGCTGAAGACTTTTCCTGAGATGAAAGATCTCCTTTCTACAGCGGAGGAAAATGCATCCTGCTGGACCTCTGAAAGACCAGCTTCTGCCATCTCCCAAAGTGCCGTTGGTGCTGCATGAAGAACAGCCAGCAAAAGTCAAATTCAGTAAGACCGAGATATGGGCTGAAAGAAAATAGGCAGTGCCCTCAAGAACTCAAAACTGTGGAGTTTTGAAGCTGCATGTAGGACATCACTCCTTCATTCAGTAGTTTCACTGGCAGATCCTGGGACCCTTGAGGAGCCACAGAAGCCAAGGGCACCATGTATGACTGGAGACTGGCAGACTCTACTGCCCACCCAGCCTCTTGGCGCTCCCTGCCTGTGCTGCCTCTAGGCCAGGTCAATGCAGGTCTCCTGTAGGTAAGGAGCTTTGCTTTCCCCTTGTGTGAAACCGGGCAGCCTGGAGAGGACACAAGATGAAAAAGTTCAAGGATATGATGGAACCACCATTTAGGCATGTATTCTGCCCTGGCAAGCCATTCGGTGTGTAGCGTGATTCAGCTTTCCGAACTGACATTTAATATTTGCATTTCCCTCTAATGCACACGGGATTACGCCTGGATACCTGACAAGTCACCTTGCACTCCGTAATCACAACTGCCCGTTAAGATAATTAAACTGTCACCTAACAGGGGGAAGCTTATGAGTGCAGGGGGCCAACCTTATGTAAGAGCCAAACCTGGACTACTAAACATTTTATTTAACTACTTACTTATTTTGTCAGAGATAAGAACAGTCATGAAACATGTGCCAAACTGCAAAAATTTAGCACAGCTTTCCCTCAACGTGTCATTTACAGATAGAAGCACAGAAAAATTCATAATTACAAGAACTCATCACATCTAGAGAATTACAAGAAATAGAATATTTTTGCTTTCAAATACTTGTGGGACACTCAGATACTCTGGTTATGTCAGAAGGTTTTAGATTAGATTGATAATGCAAATATGTCAAACTTGCCCACCTGGAGAGATGAAGTACAACTAAGATTAATAAACATGTCACCAGGAAAAGCTTATGTACCAGAGTCTGCAGATTTGCAGCTCGAATTGTTGAGGCATTCTTGGGGAAAATATCCTTATAAAACAAAAACGTGAGAGAAGTTCAGAAGAGAGAGTCCTGACCGCAACAGTCCTTTATTTATGCCCAGAAGTATTGCGGGGGGAACACCACCTGTTCCCCAGCACTGTTTTAAATCTGGAGGTACCAAGTGGGCCTCTGGGCCGTTCCCAGGCCACCGAATTTACCTTCACCAAAAATCCCTGCCCCCTGGAATGCAGAAATCTGAAGGAAAATCTGGAATATGTATACTTTTGCATGTGTTTTGGCTGAAATGGTAACTAAAGAGAGAGAAAGTCCTCAGGCAGCAGCAAGCTCCTTCCTCCCAAAGATGATGCACAGCAAGACAGCAGAACAGGCTGGGAAGTCACCCCCACTACCACCAATGGCCAAGGCCACTAGAGGGTCCTGAAGAGAACTTCTCGCCATCTGAGGCAAGTGGAGGAACATCAGAGCAATCAGTCACTGATCAAGGCAATCCCCTTCAACCCCCACCGGCCGTATCGCTGCATTATGGGCCTGTCTTGCCATTGTTGTGTCAGAAACGGGCTACTCCTGCTCGCCCCTCGGCCAGGGTCTGTGCCGGGGAGGGATGCCAGTCCTTCCTGCGCCCAGCTGAAGTTGTGATGGCCAAGAGCAGTGAAGACAGCCATGCTCCTCTACCCCACACAACCTTGCTGACGCAGTGTCAGACCAGGCTGGCAAGAATCAGGACAGACAACCGAAAAGAGAAGGATGCTGCCATCCCTGTCTCTCAGATGTATTTTTTAAGGCTGGTTGGAAGTACATGCCAAGGGCCTCCATCAGGCAAACTCAGGTCCCTTCTTCCACGTCTATTCTCACTAGGTTCAACATCCAGAAAAACCCCTTTTTAAAAAAAAAGCAGAGGCTGTGATGCTGTCAGTGAATCTGAGCCTCAACCACTCATCGTTAGGATAATCCTGTAGGGTAACCGCAGTCAGAGAGGAACCAGCACTGAGGAGGTGCCGCTTCAACATGAGCCACACTGGTGCAGACTGTGTGGAGATCCTGTTACATGTACTTAATGTATATTAAATATAAGTGCAACATCTTTGATCCCATAAAGATTGATTATGTCTTATCACATTAAAGGCATGGTTTGCCACGAGCCAGCTTGAAGATGGGCCGAAACACTTAAATCACACTTGAACCATGACATAATTGCTGCTTTTCTCAACAATCAGAAAATGTTTAATTAACCATATATTTTTTAATTTTTAAATCAATTAGCCAAGGGAATTTAATGTTTTAAAATATTAAAGATTATAGTTTTTTTCCTCAGATCTATGATTACAATTTCAAATTAAAAAAGGGAAAAGTGTACAATTTTTTGAGTGCTTCCATAATTTAACTTAGACCCCAAAATAATTAATGACAATGCAGTAAGTTACCTTGGAGTATGAATACAGACCGTCCAAAACAGTTTAACACTTTTAAAGTCTTCTTGATACTTTCATAGTCATTAACTATAATTCAATAGTATGCTCCTGGGAGCTCCACACCTAATTACCTTTAATATGTAAGAAAAGTTTTATTTAAGTATTCATACTAAAAGCATTCTCTCATGAAAGAGTATGTTTCAAAGCTACGTTAATGCAAAATATGTACAAATAAATGCATCTGTGTAATTCGTGGTGGCTTTTTGAAGTATTAGAATGAAGACTACAAAAATCTGACATTTTTCTTGAAAAGAGGTACCTCCAGAATACATGCATAGTTAATATTCTCCATATGCACAGCACTCAACTAAAAGATTTTCAGAAACAGCCTCATTCTATGTCATGGCAGGAAACAATACAAAACATATTGGTTATCGAACTGCTGGCATGAATTTTTACTGCATATAAAGAAGCATTAAATTGCAGCATGTGAGTTACCCAGCTGCCTTAACAAGAAAAAGTGCGTACGATCACATTATTTTAATTCTGCAATATGGATTCTTCATGAAGCCGTTCTGCACAATGTTTGTTTATTCGTGCCGTACGAAACACAAAACTTCCCCTGATAAAAGGAAAACACTGTTCAGAAATAATTATGGTTCACAAAGTTTAAAATATCCTTTAATCAGATTTTATTTAAACATACTAAATTTTGAAAGAGATGCCTATAATCTGTTTGGAAAATTTTGCGTAGTGTCTAGTACTGGACCTTCTCACCACGAGAGGAGCAGTCAGCATGATACAGGGGATCAGACCTGATCAATCCAGGCGATCGATACAGCTGTAATCCTAATGGTTTTTTTGCAGCATGTCCTGCCTATGTGAGAACAAACACAAACAGAAAATGTAACTTCCAAGCAATTAATCGTATAGAAGGGGCAAGCCGCTTTCCTACTGCTTTCCAACTAAATTTCAGAAGCTTTACTAAGTCACCACAGAAAACAAAGAGATGCCGTGTGGAGCCTGCTGCTGGGCCAGTGCGGCAAGCAGGATTTTGGTGAAGAGGCTGAAGGGACAGGGAAGCACTCAGTAGCGGATCCATGCTGTGTAATTTATCACCGCACAGCCACAGGCTACGACGCATGGTGCTCTCAGTGAAGCACCTGTAGGCAGCTTGGTAGGGTCCTATGAAGATCAATGATACACCAAAGAATACCATTAAAAGACCCATTCATCTTCCCCTAATCAATAACGGCCTTAAAATGATCTCCGTTACACACTATTCTTACAAGCATTGCTGCCAGGCTTCTTCAGCTCACTTGTCATCCTCTGGCTCAAGTCTTATTACTGGCAACTACTTCACACGCTCCCCTTTGTGGAGGAATTTGGCTTCCACTGAAACTTAACAGACAGAATCAGGAAATATAAAAGTGGCATCGAGTTCAATGAAGGTACTGAAGCACCTTCAGTCTCTTCAATAACCTCTGATGCAAACAGGGCACGTGGCAAATGACTTTTTTTGTTTATCAGACCAAATCAGTCTACTCTTACACACCGTTCATAGATTTTTGCAAGCCATTGCCAAGGGGATGCAGAATTAATGAAAAGCATCCTCAGATCTGAATAAAAAGCTATTAAAGAGAAAGAAGCAGCAGACTAAAAATGCAAAGCTTGATTTATGTCTTTGCACAGGCAAAGTGTTACATGAATTTGTGTTCCCTCCATCGACAGGGATTCTTCCCCTCCTGGGATGAGCTTTATCCTCTGCGCGGAAAACCGAGGGACAGCCCCTGCTGCAGGGATGTACTGAAGCAGCATCTCAAGGGTTCCAGAGTCACGTATGTTTGTTGATCAGCCTGACCAGTGCCCAACCTCCTGCACGAACTGGTACTGCTGGTGGCCTGTGATGGCTCAGCTGCCTTCAGGGTTCTTACTAGTGGGCTCCCTACAGCCTCCTGGACTGCAACATGAAAGGTGTGTCTGTGGTCAGGGGAGCACAGAGAATGGCAATAGTTGCCCGCAAACCTTCCTCACTTTTTGGAAAGGTAGATAGGCAATTCCTTCTCCCACACACAGGCGTCACTGAAGCAGAGAGGATGCCCATGGGTCTTCAACCCTCTCACCAGGAAATGATCTTTCTAGGCAATGCGCTATTCATTCCCTGAAAAGAACAAATACTATGGTTTTGCTTTGGCTGAGACAAAACAGATGCTGCTGTTGGCAGGGGCAAGGGGGGTAACGCAGGAGTTAACACATCCTACATAAATCACTTTTATTTTTGCTGATCCCTCTACATTGGCTTGACCAAGCTGCTACGACAAGGTATCTTGAGCACGAATGTCAGAGTGACATTGCTCATCTGCCTTATAACATGCTTGGTCAGCATTGTTGAGCAGAGTTTACCATTGCAGTTTTGAGGGCAGTCACTCAGAAGCCATTTAGGAAAGGCCTCCCACAGTCAACGTCCATCAGTAACTCTAAGAGACCTCCTGCACCTATGACACACAATTATCCCTAAGTTCACCACGTCTCATTTAGTGCTCTTTAGTGCTGTCTCGAGCACGGATAGAAAGTCCTCTGCTTTACTACCCGACTAGAGTTTAGTTCTGCTTCATTAAAAACATCACTCTAGCTAAATGAACGAGATTTCAGTAGGATCTTGATAGATAACCGTTTGGTAGGGGGTCACAATCATGATAACTACTTTTCCTGCACTAAAACATAGTTCCACCCAAGCTACAAAGTTCAGATCTGAACCCATTGTGCTGGGAAATCCAAACCCCATGTATATATTTTAATTCAAAGGTGCACTTGAGAAAAGTACTGCTACGGACCGAGCTGACAGGCTACACCCCTACAGCATCCACAATTAGCAGCTTTGCAACTGAGCCTTTGCCCGAAATGATTCTCCCATCTGATGCTGCAACTTGCAACTGTGAAAAGGTTTATATATACTTAAGAAACAATTACAGCTAGCGATGCAGAAATAATTCCCATACCGAAAATATTTCCGAAATTAGGAGAAAATAGAACTTAGTTTTGATTATAATTAGGTTTCCTGTGGTTAGTTAAATGTTTTCTCATTTACCCTTTTGTTCTACCAGTGTAATCAGTCACCTGGTTCTTCATGAACTATACACCATAGCGTAAAGGCAAAACTGGCTGGAGATAGTCTCAGGACCAGCTTCTGCAAATGTGATGCCCCAGGCAGGAAATAAGCATGGGGCACATACATATTAAGAAAAATAATAATAATAGTAATTAAAGAACAAAGCCTAGCTCCATTTTATAGCTTAAAACTAATGTAGTCATTACACTGAGCAACAGGACTTTTAATTTCTAATTACGGTATTTATTTTCCTAAACAGATTTCAAAGTTGTTGCAAAAACCTGGGTAATTGTTTCACATGAGCAATTAAATATTAAAACTAAATAAACAATATTCATTGGATAATTATGTTGAACTACGTAATTGTTTAGGAAAACAAAAATTAATCAGTATTTTATATTTTCTAGCCTTTGGGGAAGAAACCATTTTTGGACTTTCTCATTAAAAGTGGAAGGAATTTTCATATCTTGTAAAATTCAGACTTGAGCTAGTTAAGAGAGCTGTTTGCAAACTGGACCTGTATTTGCAAAAAGGCAAAAAGTCCAAAGAATGTTTTTCAGTGCTTAAAACAAGCTGCTTTAGAGTATAAGCCTCCTCGGTGAGATTTTATTTTCCTTAAAGGGAAAGGAAAGATTGGCGGGGAAGCTGAAACAGGGTACAACAAACACCATGAACTTCTCCAAATCTTTCTGCATTTGGTTCCCTTCCATTCCAGCTTCCTTGCTTTGCAGGATGAATCAATAAAAAATATTCACACCTTTAAAGGAACACAGAAATGGCGCAATTCCAGCAAGCACCCCATTTACTACCGATAGGTACATTAAGATGGGTCTTTGTGATTAGATGCTTCAGGTAGGCTCTCACTGAAGCTCACCGGCAGTTCATTAGCGCTGCTCTAATTCCAAGACCACTATCTGCATTCCCACTTTTAAGTGCCCACAGTTTTAAGTACTTTCTACTATGCTGTTCTTCACTTTAAGCATTCAAATAGCATTTTAACCTGAAGTGTTTCCTAGATCAAGACATTGATCTTTCGCTGTGTTTTATCACTTTGAGACTGGAAATAAATGAAGCCTTTTTTTTTTTTTTAACCTTTAATTGTTAGCTGGCATGAGAGTAGCATCATAAATTCATGCCAACTATTCCCTAGATAATTCTACGTATTTGTGCATCCATATGTGTTCATTTCAATACATTATCAGTATTAACCAGCTGTTCTCTTTACTAAGTACAGGGAATACAAGCAATACTCTAAATGTTGATGTTGTCACATCTAATTGCCCAAAATAAACTAGACAGTCTTCTAGGGAAATGACAGGTATCAGTACATATGCTCATTGAAGGATGTCTAGTGAACACTCAAAACAGAGCTTGGAATGGCAGAAAACACCAGTGTTCCTGCCCAGGTTTTAAATACCACGGACTTTATCAAAACAAGTGATTGCAAAATTTTGAGCTTATAGATAATCCTCCTTCTTGGCTGCATGTGGATTTGTGGCTCCATATGAGCATAGATGAGCAATTGGCTTGGTATTTGCAATTATTTTTTTGATGAGGAAAAAAATTTCAAGCAATGCAAAATCTTACAGAAAAGGAAAATTTTATTTGGAAGGCATACATGACAAAGCCACTCATCCTCTAGAAATCCAGGCATGTTTTATAACTAACAGCTTTGTAAAAAGGAGGCAAATTTCAGAGCCAGAAACCCGTGAGCACAAACAGTCCCAGACAATTTATAATTCTGTACCATAAATAGCTGGTCCATAATTCATTGACGGAGAGTTAATGAGAATATTTGTAACTAATACCCATAAGAAAGATAAGGGGTGGTATAATGTGGTTTACACTTTCCTACAATACTTTTCAAGGACAGCGGGGAAAGCTTCCTGACAGCAAAAAGCAACAAGAAATATTGCACTGACCTACCGATTTCCTACATTCCCATCAAAGTAATCCATGTGTAGAGACATTAAAGAACAATTTGTCCCAACTGACAGTTTCCAAATAACTAGATGCCTTATAATTGCTGGCATCATTAACCTTAATAGTATAATTGTGTAGCTCCAAATAATAATAATAGTAATATAATTTCTCCTCACTTCCAAATCGTTGAGCAAAACCAGATAAAAATGATGCGCAGAAAAAATTCTAAGAAGGAAGAGAAAGGGAAAAAGTTCCTAACAGATAAGAAGAGGAACTTTATCAGTTTTATCTGCCACAGCTCACAACCTTTAAGGAGTAAGTATCTGCAGGTAAACTTCTTTAGACAAGTAATAAATATTAATAATTGCCAACTGCCTATAGGTTTTAAGTGACCTTTTCAAACAACATGTCAGCTCTCTCCATTCTGAGGACGTACTGTTGAACATCGTATAAAACCAGTGTTGTCTTGAATGATTCATTCCTGTGCACAGCCAGGCTTCAGCAACGCTACCTGCTACAGTAACCTCTAGTGAAGACACATTGACATACTCTTTTATTGATAAGTTTAACTGTGCATACCAAAAAAAGGAAGTATGTTCCCTCTTCCTAAACAGTCAAAAAGGCCTTTCCTACCTTGTCTGGAGTTCCTGAGACATGCAAGGTTGGATACTGGTCACCACAAGTTGCCCCTGCATTCAGAGTGGGAAAGACGGCTCTACAAGGCAATTAAGGTTCAATTATCTAATGACCCTCTGGGGGGGTAGTAGATGGCTTAGTCTACACCTAGTGGGAGACGAGACACATTCAGATTAGAAACATCTATTGTGTTTTAAACAAAATAGCACATGTGAAGGGAAGGGAAAATTCATTTTGTCAGAAAAATCTGACTCAATAATTGTCATTGGTATAAAATAACCAAACTATTTTGTTTTTTTTTGCCATAATCATCCTCATGGAAAGGGAAGAATAGAATAGATCATTTTGTTCTTCCACATTAGGGAGTGTAATCTGGCAAATGTCGGATTCAGCACATAAACATCTGGGTAAAGAACACCGGACTTCAAGGGGAGACAGTTGCTCAGTGGTTAAATACATGCATAAGTGCTGTATTAAATATAATCCCCCATGCTTTGTAGTTCTCTCTGTCAGTGAAAAACACAGAACTAAAGGATATAACTTGAGTATTAATCTTTGGGAGAAAACCTCATTAGAAAGCAAAGACTCAGGAAGAATAGCCTCCTTGATAATGTATGAGGCTGGTCCTTGGCTCTGTTCTTATTTTGGCCATTGTTATACTCTTCCAGTTGTCCTTTACCAGTCTCTTCATCATCTCTTGACTCTTTCCTCACACACAAAACAGGGATAATGATCTCAGCTCCTTTAGGTAGTGCTTTGAGACCCATTGATAAAATGCTAATCACTACAGTGAGGTTTTCTACAGTAATTATAATTGTCCTGAAGGACTAAAAGGTATACAAAGAGGATAGTCTTCAAGCTTTGAATTGTAAAGTATGCTTTGCAAAAATAATTATTTAATGAAAGTGTCATTTCTTAAACATTTACAATTCAACAAAGCTTACAAAATTTCTGATTCGCATACCTTCAATTCTGCATTAGGTACACTGATTTTTTCAGTGAGGAGTCGCATCCAACAGCAGTGAACACTTTTTTTGAATCTATATTTTCTGATGAGAAGTACTATACTGTTTCCTGCAAATGTATTTCCAGGGAAAAGTCCAAGTTTATCTTGCTTGAAGCCCCGATCGATTCCTATAATATCCTTATACTGCTGAGTTTGAGTTTGGTGTGACCCATGCTGGGGCTTCTGTGTCCACCCTGTTCTGCTGCACTACGGCAGGCAACAGCTACTCTCAACAAACCTTTCTTTCCTGAAGTAGAGTATAATGTGATTGGAAAAAACTACACAGGGACTGGTGTACCTTCAGATGCGCTATTTTAATTCTTGGGACAAAGGTGATAAGCTTCAAACTTAGCCACAGACATAATGTCCTAACTAGGAAAGCTGTAGAGTGGTTTGAGGACAGCTGTATGCACTATATCAAGTATTTCGAAATTGGGCACTTTCGCTGAATATTGCATTTTCCTCCCCACTCTATGCTCAGAGTTGATGCTTACATAGGAATATCATATTGTGGGACAGATCTATCAAAAATCAAGATTTGATTCTTTGCCATGGTATATACAGTTATATATTTTGATTTAAAAGAAACAAAACAAAACCAAAATTTGAGTAACAGATGTTTCCATAAAGGCTCAGCTCTATCAAAGCTATCTCTAGTGCACTATGAATATTCTTGTTAAAAGGGACATTTAAACACTGTGGCTCTCTAGAGCTGCCTTGTT
Source organism: Anarhynchus alexandrinus (assembly GCA_008711295.1). NCBI lineage: Eukaryota > Metazoa > Chordata > Aves > Charadriiformes > Charadriidae > Anarhynchus > Anarhynchus alexandrinus. The sequence continues at coordinate 2,596,878 of VUYV01000086.1, read as the reverse complement.
GAGATCTATGTAGCAGGAGTATTATGTGTGGAACTCCCAGCAGAAAAGTTAAAAGCTTGAGACATCCTGCAGACAACCAGAAGCAATCATGTCATCAATCATCTCCAAATTTTATCCAATGCAACTCTCATAAACTGTTATTTAATATGGCTTTGTCTGGATAGAGTTCCTAGGAGAGCTCCTGCTTCCACACAGGGAAAGAAAAAAAAAAAAAGATCTGTTGTTAATCTTCCATGCTAAGAAAACAAGATTGAACTAATAAAATACAATTAGCAAATCTGTTCAGTGTAGTGAAATCCAGTCAAGCCTGCTGCATTAAACTTTCTGCATTTTTGTTAATGCCAATGTTTGTCTTTCTCTTGCATTTTTGTAAATTCCGAATTATTCTTTTTTTTAGTTGCATGGTTTATGTATTCTATTAGGATAACTGGACGGGCATTGGAACATAAATGTTATTCACTGAAAAACTCCGGAAAGTTGGGGCAGATTGCGTTTTTGCTTTGCCACTAAAAACCTCTTTTGTCTTAATCTTCTCTATAGACACCCTTAGGGCTATGAGAAGAAAATAATCAAAAAGAAACACACAGGTTGTCTCTTAGAAAATGCTGATATCAGCAAAGCACAGACTTTTTGTACATGCAGGTGATATTTTCATCCATTAATACCTCAACCGAGTATTATTGCTTTTTGTCACCTATAAAAGTTATGCCATTTTTCGGCTGCAGACTAGCAGTCACATATTGGGAGATAGCTGTATAAACTGTATTTGCTACATGCTGCATAGCAAGAGAGTTGACATTTCTCGGGAACAAGTCACCACACTCAGAGGGCTCTGTGTTAGATTTGATATTCAGAGATGTTGTTCATTAGGTTGTGACAGCTGTTGCCAAGCCTTTGCTTCAGAATGCACTGTAAGACTGAAAGCATACCAAGATCAAAGGCAAGCTTTATAAAAAATTACTGCTGTCGAACAGTTAGAAGAGAAAAAAGTTTGGCTACTAAAATCACGTAAGACTCCAGGACCAGATAACTGAATCTCACCTTAAACAAACTTATCTTCCCTGAGATGAACTAGAAAACAGACTTTTTGGGACCTCTGAACTGAAAAAGATTCTTAACTCTGCGAGTGATGACACAAAAGGAACTCTGGAGGGATAATCAAGATGAAAAATACCTGCTCTGCGTAAATGAAGGTGATACCATGACTGGCATTAGTTAAAAACATCTTTCTGGCAGTTATAGTGACCAATGAGCAATTCTGCTATCGATGTACTTTAAGAAGCTAGTAAGACTAAGACTTTAAAAGGGAGGCTACAAACAGGATTAAACATTGTACACTTCCAGCAGCTCTTGCTTAATTTGATAAGAGCTCACGAACTGTTCCTCTCTGGACCACAGCAACAGATTATTTGACTGGGGCAAGAGTAATCCTCAGAGTCATGTCTCCTGCCTTTGGGACTTATGTTTGCTCATTAAAGCTAGGAAGGGTTATTCCACATAACTCTTCAGACAGGCCTAAATAATTGTGCCTTTCTGTAAAGCTCTTACCAGGAAAAAACTGCAATTTATAAGACTGACTGAGTCACATGCAGTAGTTTAATCGGTGTCTTACTGACTGATAATTTTCTTGACTTGTGCTGCTATAACTAGATTTTTCCAACTTCTTTTCTCCTTTGGCACATGGCTGTTACATATCAGTTTATCCAAACATACATATTTAAACACTTGTGAAGAAGTACGGTTTACATTTTGATGCTTCATGGATCAACCCCTTCTGTAAGCACAAGGTAAATGTGTTGTAGGCTTCTTTACTTAAGCCAACCAGATGGCCATGTTATCCAATTCACTAAATTGTTCCTACGTGACACAGAAAGAGAAGATTGATAAAAATGCAATACAGAAAATGATGATGAAAGAGGACCTAAAGAAAAGAAAAAATGGTTTATTGTTTCAAGTTGTGTCCAAGAGAATGTTACGTCCATTTGCCTGCGATCACTTATCGTATGAAACTGCACAGCTGTGATGTGGCCTGCTAGTCTCATTATCTATTGGCATCCCTGTGTTGGTTTGAACTTCATCGGGGACGGTACATCACTTCCCATCCACACCAGTGGGCCAGTAAATAGCAAACATCTCACAGTCCTAAAAGGAAGGCCCTCATTTTTGAAAGAAGCTTATTTATTCCTATGGAAATACTGGAATATCATTTCCCAAAAGACGTATTAAGCAATTATCTTCAGCCTACTGTATTCCAGCTAAAAGCTTATTATATTCAGCTCACAGGTTCCTTCTCTGTCTTTCAAAAAATATGCCTACTTCCCCTAAGGTGTTTCAAAAACAACAAGCTGTTTACAACAAAAACCAATGTCCCTTCAAGCTAAGTTCCGTCAAAAGACCAGTCAACTCTCAAAATCACTCAAGGTCAATGACATTATGAGAAGTTTCTTTATTCCAAGAAGCAGCAGGTCATGAGCGTGATGACTTCTAGAGCTGAACAAGAATGCTTTTCACTGGGAATTGTGGCTCAAGTAGCAGTCAGGCTCCTTAAAAAAGTTAGTAGGTCTAACAACATGCATGAAATGCTGTCTGTCCAACATACAAAGGATTCCTATAAAACCATCTGCCAACTCTTGGAGATTGGATCATACAGAGAAATAATGTAAGGAGAATTAAGTGGACCTCCTCTTTTAAAATTGAGTTTATGAATTCACTCCAACCGTCTGCTCCTGCTTCCATTTTTTCTGCCAGGAAACGTATCTAAGTCAAAAGGGAGGAATTCATTTCTATGGGCCAGTGTGACCCTGTTTGGTTTAAAAGCTTCTGCTCTGTAAAAACCACAGTAACAAAACACACTACGTGGTCCCTGTTTACTTAATGCACTATTTCCCCAGGAATTCTGGTACTGTCATAAATATAATTTCTTGCTTTTATTGCTCTGGAGATATTTCCCCTTTTCAATAACTCTAACAGAACTAAATTGTTTGCATAAATTTTGCCTTTTTTCCCACTAATGTTACCAAGGCTTATGATAGTAGGCAATGTCAACATTTTTATGAACCTTGTTCCTCTAATAAGGCAGTGCAGGCAGCACTTTGGTCTTCTGAAATAGGCCAAAAATTAGACTGTTCAGGGAAGAAATATCTGGCACTTATGTGCATCAGGCATAAACACTCTCCTTATTTTTTATGGCCGCTATCAGCCTGACAGAAGGAGCAGAGGGGCAGCAAGCTCCTGTGCACCCCCACCCCCACCACTGTGGGGGTCCACAGGTTCTCCTTGTCATAGAACTGCCGTGGTGGGAATGGGTTTTGCCGAGGATGCATGCATGAGGCCACATATTTTTGAGCAGTTGGGCCAAATCCCTTTTCAAGACCTACTGCTCCTTTTGAAGCTGGCTCAGGAAAGGACACAACTCTATCTGGCCACCTGCTAGATGTGAATATTAATCAGGAAGCCTCTATGGCTGCTGGATTACCTTGTCTACTGCTCTTCTGGAGCTAACATTGCCTCAGGTTGTCCCATGCCTGACCACAAGTGCCAACCTACACCTGAATTCTTCAACAGTGCCTTGAACTTTGATTCTTCTCACCACTCAATGAGAAAGGACTAGGCACTACTTTTTCCTCTGGGGTCGAACATGTCCAGCTAGGCAGGGAAATGCCTATTTCAGGAGTGCACCACCAGGACATTGGCACCATCTGAGTTATGGCTTCGCAGCAGCGCCGAGGTGGATTCCACACTCCCACCACCACAAAGGAGCAAAGGAAGGCTGAACGGCAGCAGCACGTGAATTACACAGCTTAGCACCACTGCAGAGCCACATCAAAACTACTGGGAGGAAATCTAGGTACACCCAACAGAAATTTATTACGTAGCATCATCACAACGCCACTTTCTTTTTTCATTTGGATAACAAAGACAGGAAGAAATAAGAACAACCACAGTGTATATTTTTCAGTCTGTCCAGAGGTCACTCTGCTGTTACATTTGCTTTTCCTAACTTTTAGACAAAGTACTGTGTCATGTCCGAGACCTGCATAAGAGTTCCTGTTCACTTGGACGAAAACCTGAAAAAAGCAGTTCTTACTGTATGGCACTGGCAACTTTTTATTGACCTTTTTCTAGGGAGGAAAATAATTTTAAATGTTTCTGTGACACCACCTTCCTATCATAGGCAAAAACCCTTAACTCTTGTGTCAGTGTGCTCAAACCTAAGCACACATAAGGCTACTCCTCTGGCTATACAGTGTCTTATCCAAGCAGTTTGCTTCTTTGTAGTAGATGATACACTCTTTACAATAGGTGTAATTTCTTAAGACCTTACTTATTCATTATTCCTAAACAATATTTTTAGTAGCAGTTCAGACACTTGTTCTCACTGATTGGGTAACCACAGATTCATGCATCTTTCTATGACTTCCTCAGTTGCAAAAAACCTGTGGGAATTAAGATCCTACTATGGATGGGGCAGAGCGGGGCTGGAGACAAAGGATGTTCCTCCAAAAGAGTTTAATGGCCCCAAAGAGGGCACAAGGAGAAATGGCTTCTCCTCCAGCTCACAGGTTGAAATACTACCACCAAAGTATTGTGAACACAGAGCTTGAAATTCTCATTTAGTTCCCTACATGAAGTCTCCTTATCCTTGACTTGAGAAGAGCAAGATGAATTTCACTGATGGAGAATTTCAGGACAGTGCTTGATGCATACTGGCTTTATAATTAAAAATATACAACTGAAGAAAAGATGGTCATAAAATGTTGCCTAAGGCTATATCTAATACATGATGGTGTTTCAGTTTCCTCCTTACATTATATTTTTATCATCAACCCAGGGAGTTCATTAAATCTGTAAAGCTGTTGGAAGTTATCTGACAGCGGATTGTATTACTAGAGAGAACTATCGATCCAGGCTACTCAATCCCATTACAACACACTTCCATAAAGCTTGCAAGAGGCAGCAATCTGTTGCTTCTGCACTGACTACAGTTATTTCTCATGGATGGAATAATGAAATGTTTTCTGATGTATAATCATGACAGATTTTATCTGGAATAAGTAAAACAAGTAAGTCAGTCATAAAATATAGCATGTCTGGAATCAAAGGAAGCAAACTCCTCTGCTCTTCCATCAGACTGACAAATAACTAACACATTGTGCAGCTCCTTGTATATGACATTAAATCTCAATCAGTTGTTTTCCTACTGTGAGATTAAAATGGAATTATTTATCTGGAATATCAAAAAGGGCACTGCATCACGAACTCTAAACTTCTTGTTTTGATGCAGTATCTTTCCCAATGAAGACTAAACAATGTCAAATGGACTCCCTCATCACTGAAGATGTGATATATGAAACCTTCACCAGGGCAGGGAACCACCACTTGAATCTTTAAAACAATTATTAAACAGGGCTTCTGTCATACATAATTCTTATAACTGGAATTCACTAGCCTGAAATTCACGAGGAGGAACTCAAAATGAGCAAATTTGTAACATGAAGGACTCGGAGGAACTCTATCAGCAGGTTTTACATAATGAAATACCAAATTATATGTACCGGTTTATGTTACCATATTGACAGCTGACAGAATTATATCCCACTAAAGCAGTGTCATACTTTCATATGATCATTTCAGTACTCACAATTTAATAAAATTTGAAATTGAATATTTGGGGGTGAGATTTTCAAAGGCTAAAGCTTTTTTTTTTCTCCTGGAGAGTCAGTGTTAGAGAAAAAGATTTTTTCTATTTTCCCTACTATCCAGTTCATGTGTAAGAATTTGGAATTCACATCATGGAAAAGCCTGAACATGATCATGCTTTGGAGCAACAAACCAGAGGTTAGCTGCTCCCCTAGTGCCAAGAGCACATCCATGTTGAGGTGTTATTTGGCCATATTACACCATTTCTGCAAAACAGTTTGTACATGCCAACACATGCAGGACTGACTACCTTAGGGGAGGGAAGGGCAGTGGCAGAAAAAGGTCAAGGAAAGACTGGGATGATGCTTCGATCCAGAATTTAAAATTTAAGGACCTCTCAGCAATGCTCTGCTGTTAGGTGAGAGACCTGGGTAAGCGAGAACCTCACAGTCCTTCAGCCTGGCCACCGGTCCACTCACTAGCAAAGAGTTCCCTGCTGCCTCATGAACTGAAAAGGTCTGGTCCCTGCTGTGGATGCAAAGGAGTCTTCTGCACATGATTTGTGTGAGACAGTTTGCATCAAGTGATGTATTCTGGCATCTTGTCCCACTATCTTCCTTCCCCCTACACTTCTTAATCTTTAAATAAAAAATGCTAAGATGGCACAGTACAGCTGGTGAATCAAGAATTCTCCATGCAATAGATCATTCACGTTGTTACATGGATTTGGTCCTTGTGCACTATCTCACTATAATCAAAAAATAAGCTGGTGTCAGGGTGAATATATGTAATAGGCACCTGTCAGTCTAACATCTGGATTATAAGTCATACATATGAAAGAACTAAATTAAAACAGCATGAAACAGCCTTGCCTCTGGCATTTCTTGACTTCCCCAATTTGACACTGTAATACTCTTCTGAAAGCCTTTTTTTTTTCTTGTGTGCATACATGTCTACCTCTGATACTATTACAAAGTACACTGTACTTTCATTGTATCCTACCAATGTCTGTTCAGTATTTGAGTACTGCTTAGAAAGAAGCATGACAAAATGCAATTTAATTTGGAAAAGGATGCTCTATAGATGCACTGTATGAAAGGAATCAAAATGCAGCAGAAGATGCCCCATGTGAGCCTGTGGCATCAACAAGCAAGAAGGAACAGAAGTTGTACATCTGGGCAATGGTTCGAGCTCCAGCTGCATCCATTGCTTATGGTTAAGACAGGCAAAACCTTTCCCTTGTTCTTTGCTGGGAGGAGCCCACACTGCAGACCTTCCAAGCAGAGCTCCTCTACCCAGCTACTTCACTTGCATGGGGATAATAACCTGAGACCTTTCCACCTCTATCAAATTTTTCCAGCAGATTCACTGAGGAAAAACATGCAGACAAACATGGCACAATCACATAACCTGGAAATACTAACAGCATCCTGAAAATTACTTTGATGTTGACAGCTGAACAGAACCAGCATTCGATAACACAAACACTACCATTTGACAAGCAAAAGACACACAAATTTGACTTGAAGGACAGTTGGCTGCAGAGAGTTCATAGGTACGTTGTACAGCATGGTCAGTTCTATAATAGTTCTATAATTAGAGAAATGGAGAAACCTCCTTTATAAAGGTGTCCTCAGATGTTACCAAATCATTTCACAAATGGCTTTATACTTTTGCACAGGGTGGTTTCAGAGTTTAAATCACTATATCAGAGCTTATTTCTGAAAACTTGACCTCAAACTCTGTGGCTGCTCCCCACTGGGCTTAAGAATTAGCTGAAGATGAAGCACAAATAATTCTTGCAGGTCTCCTACTGGTAATAAAGCAAAAGCACATAACACAGTAGATCTTTTCTTGCCATTAAAACTGCCCACTCCTTCCATAATCGCCGGACTGCCACATTAAATTTTCATTTTCTTCTTTGGAATGTAGCTTCTTTGTTTATTAGAGGCCATATAAAACATAGGTAAAATAAAGTGGAACTCTCCCCTTCCCTTCTCCAAAAATTAATGATATGGTCTCCCTTTTCTCTCAAAAATGGCAAATAAGTTGGACTGAGAGAAGATGCGACACAGACAATGCAACAAAGATATCAAATGTAACCCTGGGTTGGATAAATGGAGCAACAATTAAGAGAAAGATAACTTTACCTCTAAATATCACATTGATGGGAGCAATACTGGAACATCACATACCATTCTGCCATTTTCCTTTTACAAGAATAAAGTAAAACTGGAGAACCTACATAACACTTAACCCAGAGCGGGGAAAAGGTGTTATAGTGAGGGATTTAAGAAGTTAAAACTGTTTAGCTTTTCAAAATAAGACCAAGAAGAGATTTGATTACAGCAAAGCTGTACCTTTTCAGGGAGAAAATGCCGATATTAAAGCCCCATTTAATCTAATGGGGAATGACATAACAAGAACCAATGACTAGAAGCTGAAGCTAGATAAATTTAAATGAGAATTAATGCCTCTGCTTCTAGCAGAGAGGGTGATTAACCTTTGAAACAAACTACCAAAGGAAGTGCTAGATACTCCATTTGTTGAAATTTTGGATTAAGATTGTATGACTTTCTGGAAAATATCCTTTAGTCAAACATGCCAGTGGGCTCCACACATAAAGTCTTTCTGTGACTTCCTTAAGAGTGGAATCTGCTTCACTTCTTGAATGACAGCACTACAGCCTTACACACTAGCACCCTCACTTTTATAAAACCCCAGTTCCCTCCAGAGTAAGAAAAGCTTCAGTGTATTTTACAAAGAGATTAAAGAATCTAAGACTAAATTGCTCCTCTTCCCTTCTCTCTCCACATCAAAAGCGAGGCAGGATGTATCTCCCATTTAGCATTTTCACTTGGAGGGCACATCACTGAGCTCCCAATAGAAAGAGCACGTGTTCTGGGTGGATCCCACACTGCTCTTCGATCCTGGTTCTGCCCAGCCCCATTCAGCCACACACCTTACTAAAGGGTACTGAAGCTCTCATTACAACGGTTGGAAAGCTACACAGTGGTGGCAGTCACGTAAATTGCCCTGTTGCCTAAACTCCTATTCATGCCTCTGAACGTGCACTCTCCTCCATGTGGAAGGGGCTGCGGGTGGTTTGGGAATAATGACGATGCTCACCAGAGTGATGGCAACTACGGCTCCGATGCATCCTCCAACCTGCCACAAGATCCAGAAGGACAGAGAGGCAGTTAAGTCAAACGTTTTTAAAAGTGTTTCATTTAATAAGATACAGAGGGGTTGACTCTTGAATTACCACTGTATCATATGACATGAAATTGTAATAAATTTATGCATGTTTCTTAACAGGATAATTAACTGGTTTTCCCTATTAGAAAAAGGTGGCATCTTAATTTAGGTGCAAATTATGTTACGCTCCCACCGTGACATCACTAAGAATAGAGTCTGTACATTTTGTAAGGTAATGCATATGCAAACACAGTCACCACACTCAAGTCATAGCCACCTTTCCATCCCACCCATCCTGATCCTTTCACTTTTGTCTTCTTATGCTCCAGAGCACAGAAAAACTTTCCCCACTTCTTTCTTATACTCTTTTCCACCCGAAAGCCATCCTGTCCTCACCTACAGAGGTTTTGCTCCGTGAAAAGTTCATGTGAGGGAAAGAAAACTGTTAGGTGACACAGTGCTGTCTGTCCTTGCTATCTGCTGGTTACTTGGGTGACTTTTACAGTACATAGGTAGTGGGCTGGCAATGGAGATTTCGCCATCAGTCACACCTCTCCTCTCCTACAAGACACTGCACAAGGCTCACAAAATTGTAGTTACCCAGCCCAAGTGTATTTATTCCAAAGATGTCCATTCACTGCTTCACTTTCTACTGCTGGCTATGTTGCATTTAAAAAGTCCACCCCACTCACAAGCTATTTCTGATACTCCCTATATTTAAAAGGGAGGGAATTGTCTTTCCACGAATCATACAAAATATTTTTGTATTCCTCACTGCAAAATGTCAAGTCCACAGTTTTCTACGATCCCTAGAAAATATGTTTAAATTTCTCTTTGTTTTATGCCCATTTTAGCGCAGTATGCTTCCCCCTACTTTGGCTCAGGCTTTTCAAGTTAACCTTAGTTGGCTATTTTGACAGAGTAAAAAACCCTTACCTGATCTGTCACAGGCAGTCTTAAGGATACATCGGCTAAGTTTATGTAAATAGTACTTCCACCCCAAATATTTAAATCGCAAGTAATTAAACTGCTATAATAAAACTGCCTGATCCTGTCAGCTCCAAAGTTTCCAATGCAAAGAGTGCAACTGAGGGAAAGAAAATTCTAATAATTAGGCCAAAATACTCTGCAGTTCCAGCATCAAATAACTGTATCACAGTTTATACATGACCCCCACAACCCAGAAATAGATATGTAAACTCGAACTTCCTTTGTGACACAGCTGACTCATTGTCTCTCCAAAAATCAAATCACAATGTACGTCTACCAGGTTTGACTAAGTTTTCAAGGTGTTGCATTTAGAAAGTCTTCACACTTTCTTTGAGGTATTTTTGATCACAGTGATATTTCCTGCAAGTATAAAAAGAGATATTGCTGGGAAGAAAACCAAAATGGAATATTTAAGTGTATTCATTTACAAAGTCTCCTTCAGCTTGGCTGAAAAATCAAAATGCTGCTTGCCTTGTTGTCGAGACTCATTTCTTTCAAACTCCTTAAATATAACCGAAGAGTCAGTGCCAAGTACACCTCTCTTAAACCACCACAAACTCTGACCAGTGATTAAGGGATAGTTCAACCAACCAGCTCCTTTCTCATCCACACACCCAACTTGAAGTATCCCCAGAAATACATTTCTCTGTGGTCTCACCACCCCCTTCAAAGCCATGGCTTGACTAGGAAGTTCGTTGAACGTTCTCTAATGGGAGAATGCCACTCAAAAATTCCAGCGTAAAAATTTCAAACTATTTTGTGAAGCTGTCAGTTTTAATGAGGCTCCTGAAGGAAATGTGAGACTCACCAGTCTGCTGAATTGTTGTATCCAGCTGGCCCACAGTCCTACATGACCACCCCAGTATATGCATGGTCCTTTGCTATGCATTATCTTACCTACAAAACATCTCCTAAATATCGCATCTACACTCAAAAGATGTCCTGAATGACCATTTCTGCATCTGCAGGAACAGTTCTTACTGATTACGGGCAAGTGTCTTGTCTAGGTACGGTGTGGTCAATTCTGCAAAAGGAACTACCTGGGGGAGTTTCATATGACCAGGTTCTCCACCCAGGATGTTAATCAACAGCTGGACGCCCAAAAGTAGTGCGTACCAGTTGGCAAAGACATGGCAGGAACTGTCTGGGTGAATTTATAGTTCTGAAATTCCCACCTGGAGAGCTCCTGCACCGATTAGTCAAATACTTTGCTGTGAAGGTGGCTCAGAGTTGAGTCAATCGCCTTGTCTCAAGTTGGTCCATTGTCTCAAGCTAATCCACTGTTTCATCCATGTACATGACTAACTGGGGAGCTCCCAGCACACAGGAAATTATTAATTTGGGTGTGTACACAGATGCAGTCCTGACACACAGCTACACCTCAACTATAACTATAGGACATGCCTTAATTTCATCCTTGCAGCTCTCTTGTAATTTACACTTCACAGCTCTGGCCACAGTGGGAATCGCCCCAAAACACAATACTTTTAATCTAATGGAATTTGAATAGTAAATGATATTTAGCTTTTACAGAGTATGTTTCACCAACAGAAATCAATGGATTTTCATTATTTTTCCCATTTTACAAACAGAGTTCACAGGTAACTGTAGAACAGCAAAGAGACTACCTCAAAAAAATCCTCAGCCCAGCACTGATACAGAAGGGAGAACAGATGTAGCAGAGTAGGGTAGCAGGCTTAATTTCTCTCCTCTCAAATCCTTCATCAAAATGATGAAAAAAATGCTCACCTGAAAGGCTGATATCATCACCTCAATTCAGCAACAAGGGGAAAAATCCAGGAGATGTCAAGGGATCTGACGAGGGAACTTGTGGCTGAGTCACTGAGACCCACATTTTTACTGACTCTGCGTTACATGCTTTTACTCACTAAGCATTTTTCCTACATATAGTCTCAGAAAATACATTAAGGATATAAAAATATACATGCTATCCATTTGAGTATAAGACAGACCAGAAGCCAGCTTCTCAGATTTATAATCTTGCCATCACTGAAATGAAGGAACCTGGAGACAGAATACACACAAAGAAAATCATAGCTTTCCTTAAAGCAAAAAACACCTCCTCACCTTCAAAATGTACCCTTTAGGATGCCCCCCTCCTTTTTAAACAAGAGTCCAGGAACAAAACCCGTCATGATTTAGAGGAAGCACTGATAAATAAATTACAATTCGGCCCTACCATTTTTAGGATGCATGGTTCTTTTATTAAAATCAGCCTTGGAGCACTAAAATGAGAAATCACAGGAAATTAGACCTATGTTTCTGCTGCACTGCAACGGCTCTGAAAATACAGAGCACTCGCTGATTTACAGCACTGACATTGCCGATCCCACCAACTGATGACTACCTACAGGCTTTGCTGTTGGTTTGAAATAGCACCGAACTTTAGCCAGTGCGGGAGTTTGATTATGGAGGTAATCTCCTCTTACCCTATTCATTATGCTGATAAAACAGCAGCTAACACTTCACATTAGGCAGAACTTCTACTTTAATTACAGGATTTTTACTAAAGCTTGTCTTTCGGTGACATTTCAGGAAAAGTGGAGTCTGCATGCGTAATGTAAAAACAACTAATTGATTCTGTATCACTGTGTCTGCATTACTACTTGCAATAGATTATGTTTCCTGGTATTTTAAGTGTGGAGAGGTAATAAACTGTTATCCACTTGCTACCTAAGTAAATATTCTGTACGAAAAAAGGCCTTTTCCTGGATGGCAATGCAAGCAAAGAATTAAGTTCTTTCATTATATCAGATAAAAATTTATATTAAATATACAAAAGTTTGATTTGAAGAATATTTCAAAAAAATGTTTATCTATAGATGGTGACAGATTACTCAAGTTTAAAAACTGAGTCAGGTGTTGAATTTAATCAATACACGATCGCGATGGCAAAGTCAGATTCATGAACATTATTAAGAACAAACCTGCTAGGAATAAAAACTGGGAACAAGTGGCACCTCACATGAATGCTGATCTTCCCAGCTTTATCAGTGATCAGAAAGAAACACAGTTAGTAGCACAGCATTGCAGTAAGCCCCCTCATGGGCCACTGCATTCCTAAAAGTCTTAATGAAGGTCACAGGCTATGGGACATTACAAAGACTTCTAAAATTAAGTGATTTTTGTTTTCTTTTCAGGCATCAGCTGTTTTCAGGAATCAGTTTTAGTCTCCTTCATCAGGAGTCCAAGGGGTCACCTCGCTTACTTAGGACATCTGCAGATGCATCTACCAATAGCCAAATAAGTCGCGAGAAACTGGCACTTCAGGGTCAAAAGTCATCTGATCCTTTCAGATGCCTAAAGGCATACTTCTAGGATGTAATGCATCGTGCCCTAAACTTGTGTATTTCTCTCCATAGACTGTAAGAAGAGCCCAGACAAGTAACTCTGATGCAGACGTCTACAACTAGTCAGATGAATCCCACCCTTCGTATCACTGCAGAGACTCAAGCCCAGCAACTTGGATGTACACTTCTCATGCAAAGAGGATCAATATTTTCAAGCGTAAGCGCAGAACTTCTTTCCCAGTGTCACTATTTCCAGTGTCACACAGGTAATAAGTGACTTGCCACAGCAAAATACGCTTCACAGGCAGGAGGAACCTCCATGTAACAGAGGTATTGTCTTTATCCTTTAGTGAGAGGGTGGAAATGCCTTACAGCAAACGGGAACTTGAGATCTTCTATGCTTGCGTTGTACAGTATAATCCCTTTACTGCCTTATAGGCAATACCACATATCAAACCTAGGATTGCTCTGCTTGCACTATTCTAAACTTGTTGATGGATTTAATTCAGCCACCATTCCCCAATCCAAGAGGGATCATGATCACCTCACCCAACATTTCTAGTAGGAAAACCCAATTTGTTCCAGAAAATTACTGATCTAAGCATAGAATCATAGAATGGTTTAGGTTGCAAAGGACCTTGAAGATCATCGAGTTCCAACCCCCCTGCCATAGGCAGGGACACCTCCCACTAGACCAGGTTGCTCAAAGCCCCATCCAGCCTGGCCTTAAACACCTCCAGGGATGGGGCCTCAACAACTTCCCTGGGCAATCTGTTCAATGCCTTACCACCCTCAGAGTGAAAAATTTCTTTCTAATATCCAATCTAAATCTCCCCTCTTCCAGTTTGAAGCCATTCCGCCTCGTCCTATCACTACATGCCCTAGTAAAAAGTCCTTCCCCAGCTCTCCTGTAGGCCCCCTTTAGGTACTGGAAGGCTGAGATAAGGTCTCCCTGGAGCCTTCTCTTCTCCAGGCTGAACAACCCCAACTCTCTCAGCCTGTCCTCATAGGAGAGGTGCTCCAGCCTACTTTCCATAAATTAACAGTTTAGTTTTCAAAAGTGACATGCCAGCCATAACTTAAATACAGATGCTGAACGCCCTGACATCAATAGCAACACTCAGCACCAGACTGTAAATATGCGAGGTCTGATTCAGTCCTCCCTTTCATAAGTGTAACCCAGGTCTGCCCAGCTGCCACCATGAGTAAAGCTGCAATTATCATAGAATCATAGAATGGTTTAGGTTGGAAGCTACCTTAAAGATCATCTAGTTCCAACCCCCAGCCCTACACAGTATGGCTTGTTTGCAGGGAGGGACTACTAAGTGGCCAATTTAAAACAAACAAAACCAGAACAAAAATGCATATTGCGTATTTTTGCAAGGTTTAAAGATTTAAAGATTTAAAAGGTGAAAGGCAATATAAAGACTTAAGAGCAGCACTTACCTTCCCCACCCTTCCCCCCCTTCCCCTTCCCCCGCAGTTTGTCCCATGCTTCAGTGGGCTCAGTGGTGGCTACTGCCTCAGCAGCATGCAGCATGCTGGATCATCACTTGAATGGGAGCCAGCCAGCCATGGCAAGGATAGACCCATGGGCACTAAAAAGAAAAAAGTCAATTTTGAGGTAATTACGTGTTGAATGCCCTTCTTAACCTGCAGCTGTTGGGGGCATTCAGCACATATGGTTAAGGTTGATGAAATTTTTAAAGCCACTGAAATTTATAAGGTTACCTTGGCAGGTCACCCAGCTTCAATGTTTTTTTTTTCTTGCTAGTGTACAGAAACAGCTGAGAGCGAGACTACACCGTTCAGTGACTGTAAAGGGGAATGCAGTCACGCTGCATCAGGAACCGCTCAAGGACCAAAACGGAACCAAAACTCCTCGGTGCTCCCGGGCAAATGATTGAGGGAGAAGGAGAAGAAAGACAGGAACAATTATCCATCACCTCCTTTAAAGTGCCATATCATTGTTCTGGCTCTATCCATCCCTTTCTCCCAGCCTCAAAAGAGAGGGAAACATTTGGAAAGACACTGCTTCCCTTTCTGGCTGCTGCATGCCTTTGGATGTAGGTAGCTCCTGCAGTGAGTAGGGGAACTCCTTATGGCCCTCAGACTATTTTTTAGCTCAGTGAGGAATTTTTAAAATACTTTTTTGGATGGAAAATTCCTTGAGAAAGATCCCTTTTCTTTTTTTTTTTTTTTTCAAAGAAACACATGGACAGGAAGGGATAGGCTCACAGAGTCTTGACCACTTGCTGTTCCCCTTAGATTTCTGTCACACATCTCACGATACCAGGTGTGTGGCTTCAACTACAGCTGAAGTGAGTAGACTTAAAAAGTCATTACTACCTGAAACAGACTGAAGTCAGTTGGGGCTCCTATTTCTAGTCAGCTCTCTGCACCGTTCCCCACCATCACAGAGCTGAACCCTTGGCTTTAAGAAAAGCCAAGCACTGAAGAGCTGTCAAGACCCAATAAGCCTTTGTGGCCTTGGTGGTGCCAGGCGAATTCCCTTCCCTTACTTACCAATCCCTCTCCTGCTCTCCTCTGACAACTGAGGGGCCTCAACTACAGCCTGCAATTAAAGTAGCCATGACCCCGCTCTAAAAAGTTCACCCACAAAAGAGAAACTATGTTCTCCAAATTTTCTTGCTTTTTAGTTTCTGAGTTGGTCTTTAAAACTGTGTCTGTTGTGTGCTGACAAACGGGTTACAAACAGACCTGAACAACGCAATACGAGGCAATAAGATGTTAGCTGAACTGTGAGTAAACCACAAAGCGAGAAGTCATCTGACTTGGAGGATCTGAAATGATCTTCCCCAACAAAAGGACATGGCTCCTTTGCATTGCACTCATCACTCCGTAGGAAGGTTCCAGGGTTCCACCCCGTACGACACAAGTTCAGTGTTATTACAGAATATTTCCATGCAAGTCACTGTGGAATTGTGTTGGCATTTTCAGAGAACTAATCATGATAAATGTGTTGCAAGCTTCTTTACAGCTTTTTAACGAATAAAAATGTAGAGCTGGGTGATTCATAGATGATGCAAGTGCTGGATATTCAAAATTTGTGTTACAAGAAATCATAATAGTAGGACACCCTTACAGAGTCCTTGCCACTTACATTTCTTCATGAACTGATACAACAAGGTAAATAGACCTGTTCTTTGGAAATCTTATCCTTTTTGTATTGAAATTAGTTGCAAATCAAAGTACAGTCATGAAGTACAATGACCTGAACAGTGAATAACAGCAGGTTGCACTTAAAAGATCTGGTTAAAGTACATAATATCTTCACTAGAAGCCAGGATTATTGAAGGAGTTCGAGGCAAAAAGAGGCTATGCATATGCATGGCACTAATATTGCGGAGTACTTGCAGAAGACTCAAAAGCATTCGTCTTTACACACAGCTGGCCCCATTAAATAGTTTCAAGGCATTGCAAACACTTAAACAGCCGCATACTGGTCAGATGACTGGTAAAATCAGGTGAGTAAAGTACCATTAAACTGATATGTATGCATACTATAATCTCAACAATCTGTGTATTTTGACATAACATAGAACTTGAAAGAATTAAGTGAAGCTTTAAACATGGCAAGTCAAAAATCACCTATGTAATTGTCCCTTTTGGAAAACCAGACTAATTCGTATTGCTGATTAATCTTGCAAAAGAGGAAGAACAAAAGGCAGCCATAATGGGCAAAGGCAGTTAAGCATCTCAGCCATCTGAAAGGAGGTAAAAAGATCTTCAGTTTTAGGAACAGAGACTGAGCTACTAATTCTGCATATGGAAAACTTTAAACTATGATAAGTGTAGGCCATCTGCATGGGATAACAAGCCAAGACATCAAGTATTAACCAGAAAGTGAATGGGAATCATCTTACGTTAATACTTTCTGTGTAAACATTATTAGAACCCCCTCATCCCACACCCTGACTGTCAAGAAAGCAGGCTAATATAAGTAATTTTGAAAAGGAAACCAGACTCCAGATGTGAACGGCCTGACAGAGGTTAACCATTCTGATTAATCTGCACTAGATAGCTTTATTGCAGGTCTGTGCTCTTAAGAAAGAAGGCAACAGCAAGCCACTGCTGAGACAAAGCATCACATAGTGGTTTCAAGAGACTTTCCTGGGTAAAGTCCATTTAAAGCACTTTCTTCCACAACAACTTGAAGAGCTGCATACAAGAGTACTTCACATTGCTACCCAAGAGTAACGGTGTTCACCAGCCACGTGCCTTAACACCACATCCTGATACACTCTCTGAGGTATAAATCAGACTGCACAATACAAATAGTCTAGCTGGGGCTACTGGAAATAATTAGAGAGTAGAATACTACCTACGGATGGGTTGTTATTACTGCATACAACTAAAAGTACCTAAAAATTCAACCAACTATATAGTCAATCTCAATTCAGGGGAATCAAAACGATTTCCTGACTCAAATGCTCCAGCCTCTAAAGCCAGTACAGGTCTCCTGACTGGAACAGCTTGTAGATGTGCTGGTTGCTCCAACACCTCTGAATGGATTTGGGATTTACGTGACTTGCTGACCCAAAATATGGGAAGAAAATGAACCTTTCCTATTTCTGCAATAACAGTATCTCTGACTTTGGAAGTGGAAAGGAGAAAGGAGCTGAAGCGAAGAGCCCTCTGTTCTCCTGACTGATTGGGGAGCAGACTGGGGAGCAGACTGACTGGGGGGGCATGTCCATGCAGGGAAAAAATTAACCTAAGTAGGTTAGTGATGGGTGGTCTTTCCCTGGAAAACGAACCATTTTGTGAAGTAAGAGAAGATTAGAGAATTTTTTGCAAGTCAGTCTTTCAAGACTCCAGTTTCAACTGGAGACAGCTGAGTGTCCACCACATAGCGTGCTTCTCTGCTGAAAAAGTAGGAAGACGGCCAAATCAGAAAGCAGGGCAACAGACTTGGAAGAAGTCAGCCAAGGATTTTGTCTGAGAGGGATTGCCTCCGGAAGATCAGAGACAGAAACTGGAAAGTGAGAGCTTCAACCAGACAAACTGCAGTCTAGAGAGGAATGGAGCACGCATGTTTTGTGGTTCAAACCTCTGTGACTTCTGTAGCGCCGTCACTCAGTGTCAAGCTATCGTGCCCACTTGGCCTAAATGCTGTGTCTAACATCCAGTGTCTTCCTTACCCACAGAAAAGTCAGACCGCAGTGAGTACTCATTTCCGCGAAGGAAACAGTTAACACTAAAGCAAAGTTAGTTTTAGTTAAAGTTCTCCTGCTGTCTACAGGAGCTAATTGCAATCACAGACTTCTTCCTTTCCCAAAGCACTAGCAATAGGTAATGGAAACATTTGTCATAATTATCCTTTCTGAAGAAGCACAAATCAAATAAAATCACCACAACACTAGCTGTCTCGAAAATGTATCAAGATGATCTATTTATAAATGTTGATATATAGCTAGAGCCTACGACGAAGCATTGCCTGCGCCCACAATATAGTCCTATTCACTAGTCACGCTAGGACACCATCAGCACCTTCTCCTTTGAAGAACTGGGCAGAAGGAAACCAGAGAAAAAGGAAGGCTGAAAACCCCTCCCTGCAGTGATCTTATGTAGGGGCACTATATTTGAGTCCTGTGAGGCACTTCAGAAGACCCCTACGTTACTATTCCTTTAGCCATCCTTTAAGTGTTTGAACTTCACCAGTAGTGTGGGAAGTGTGTGACAGATACACAGTTAGTATTTCCAATAATGACACAAATGAATGACATTCTATTCAAACAGTTTAGACAACGGTGATCAAAATGAAAAAGCGCACTAGAAAAGAAAAGGGAATGTGTGTGTCAGAAAAACTACCTGTAGCTTGAATGATGTAGGAATAATTTAAAGGGTGCTATTAGAGCAGCAGAATTCAAATGAATGTCAGGCAAGTTTAAGGCTAACATGCTCATAATTCCTTTGATCACAATGTTTCACAGCATTTAGCATGTGATGGAGAGCTTTCACTTATTTATGGTAAGAAAAGTAGGGTACAAATTATTAATAGCTCATCACATTCACCAAGTTTTAAAAAATAGCAGGAGGTAGGGAACAGCAAGTAGTGCAATGGCTGTTTAGAAAGCCATTCTCCTTAGAAAGTTTTAAAGGAAAATCACATACAGCCCAAGCTGCTAAAATCCTTTAAAAAGACAATACAGGTCAGTGATGCCACTTCAGTGCTCTCTCCTAGAAATCCCTCAGTGATGCAGAAAGAACGAAGCCAACATCCCAGCCAGTGCTTTGTCATGTTGGTGGTTTTCAGTAGCATCCCAGGTTTCCAGCCCAACACATACAAGTTCTCAAATTTGACTCCCATGGTAAATCAACAGGAAGAACGGTCTGCTTTTGCTGGAACAGAGCAGAACACTTCAAATAGGCTGAAAACCAGCACAGATGTCAGGACAGTGGAAAGAAGAAATGAATTGGGAAAAAAACCCCAACCAAATCCCAACAAAAAAAACCCCAACCAACCAACCAACCAAAAAAAACCCCAAACCCCAAAAACCAAAAAAACAAAGCAAGGCAAAACTTGCTGCCTCTGTAACATCCACAACCTACCAGTTCCCTGGGAAGCCTGAGTGGAAAAAACTCATGTATTTCCTCTGCAGCTGCCCAGAGTCTGGGTCTCAAATTCCATGACTGTACGTCTCAAGAATCAGGCCAACACTATCCATCCATCTGCCATCTGAGGGGCTGATTACAAAACCTGTTCAGTTAGGAATTGGATGTCAGCGCTGACGGAGATACCTCAGGCAGTCATTCACTGCACCCTCCCATACTTATGCTATTCCTGACAGATGTTTGTCCAACCTTTTCCTAAAGAGCTCTACAAGCTCCGTCTATTTCTTCGTTATCCTTACTGTTGCAAAGTTTGCCTAATATAACCTGCATCTGGCACAAAATACCAATTCCTTCCACCAAACAGTGACTAAGCTTGTTGAAAACTTCCGCCGGCACACTTAGATATCTGTGTTTCCTTGTATTTTTAGAAGCACGCCTACTGTTAAGCGTGTATAAACTAAAAAGAGCAATAAGTTAACCATGACTTACATTTGAAGACTAAATAACAACTTGGACTGCCAAAGAACCTCAAGATGCACTTTAACTAACTACATAGAAAAATCACTTCATCCACGAGTAATAAGCAGACACCACTGGGATAAAATGCACCATCTGCTTAACAGAACTCCATGACACTACACAACAGTTTATGATAAAAGTGAGATGCCAGGAGGAAAGCAAACTGATTTTAAAAAATTCTACATCTATTACTCAACAGTTCTCCTCCCTGTGTGCAATTCTAGTAACACCTGCTTTCCTCAGCGTTTAACATCTCCTTTTTCCTCCTTTAAGTTCTACCTAGCCAAGAGAGTTATGGCAGCGAAAGCTCCAGCTCTGATCAGCACATCATCAATGGCATTGTTAATTAAATTGCAAGGTCAGATTGCACCCTCACTATTCCAATATAAAAAAGTACACAACCTTTGGCACCTGACAAAACTGAGCTGAAAGCAATGGAAACATAAAATACTTAATTTCTCTCTTTTTTTTTTTACTTCCCTTTTTAGTGGATGAAGCTGATCTTGTGAAATCTGTTTTAGCATTAGTTTCAAAAGAATTTGGGGTTTGGCTCATGAAGGCTGCAACTTTCAGCAGAATTTGGCAAAGGCATGCAAACTAACATGGATTTTGTATCGGGGCCTCACTTAACGATTTCAGAAAGTTGAACTGAACCAGCTTTGGTTTGACCACACATAAAGTTGCAGCAATAAAATTAGGACAATAAATTCACCTTGTATGGATGTTATTCTATATACATCTAGCAATTGCTCTAAGAAGGATGAAAAGCAAAGACACTTTCATAGAAATTAGCAGTCATACTGAAAAGACATACTGGCTCACACATACCCATAACTGAAACAGCTATATTGGTACAAAAATCTGTCCTTAGATTACAATGTGTAAGAAGATGCTTTTTCTCCACACCACTGACACTTCATAATTCTACAACTCAGCACAGCTCTAGCAGGAAAGACTGAGAAAAAGCCACACATCGATTCCACACCACAGCGGTTAAGGCCACCCTTGCAAAAAATCAAGTCCTTTCCCTGCCTAATTCAGATTAAGGACATAACCTAAGCCTCCTCCATCCTGTTCCACACCGCTGTTGTTCTAGGGTAGATCACCAAGTCCTTCCTATTGAAGCTGTCCTATTTTATAAGACCGATTGAGAGCTTGTATATGCAGAAAGGAGATTGACCTTTAGGCCAAATGGATTATTCATCTAGAGCTTGCAAGGGTCAAACTGATACACCAAAGAATTTATTATGTGGTGAAAGAGCTCCAGCATGGAAGAGGCACTCTGAGACAGCCGGTAGGCTGGTGGCTTGGACAGTCTCTTGCCATGTGGAAGAACAGAGGTAGGAAGACCTGACTAATGAATTCACGCACTTAGCCCGTAAGGATATTAGGTACCTTATTATTACACACACCACGGATTGCCTCTCCTATTTTGATCTAAACTGTTTGTTTTACTAAGGTTTTACTGGAACTGATATTTTCAATTGAAAGTTCATGTTTTGATGAGCGAACATTTTCTGATAAATCGCTTCCCAGCATATTCTCACTCTCGTTTTAGATGGATACATGTCACATTCTGAACATCCATTACGCTTCCCGAACACCCTCAGATATTTTCCCATCTAAATGCTAACTAGAGGTGATACTGCCTACTTAGAAAAGGCAAATGAAGTCATAGCCCACATTACTATAACAGCAATAAAAGGGCAAGAAAATGAGGAGCTGTGCTATTAAACATGATGAAAATAATAAATGTTGTAGAGTTTGCAAATGGGCTGGGAAATATTTTGAAGTGCAAGCATTTTTCTTGCCAGTCTAGAACAGAGCTTGGTAATGAGGAGCAAGGTGCCAGTAACAGACACGTTGCACTGAGACATGCTGGAATTGGTGGATCTTTCCTGCCTGCTTACTGCAGACTAGGCAAAGAGTGTAATGCACACTCTGCAGTGTACTTGGGCTGAAAAAACTACTACCTACTAGAGGACAAGGCAAATTTCAAGGAGACACTGGCATATTACAGGGAAAATACTGAGATTTTGCTATACCGATCACTTTTTTAAGAACGACTGAAATTGGGTCTCAAGGTCTTTTACAGTCAGGTAATAAAAATACAGAACTCTGTCAGAAAATCTTCCACTGTAGCTGTAAAATGTATCTGAAGCCGGGGGAAAAAATCCCCAAACTTTAATAAATAGAATGAATCATAGAATCATAGAATGGTTTAGGTTGGAAAGGACCTTGAAGATCATCTAGTCCAACCCCCCTGCCATAGGCAGGGACACCTCCCACTACACCAGGTTGCCCAAGGCCACGTCCAGCCTGGCCTTGAACACCTCCAGGGATGGGGCCTCAACAACCTCTCTGGGCAACCTGTTCCAGTGCCTTACCACCCTCACAGTGAAAAACTTCTTCCTAACATTCAATCTAAACCTGCCCTCTTCCAGTTTGAAGCCATTCCCCCTCATCCTATTGCTACATGCCCGAGTAAAAAGTCCTTCCCCAGTTCTCCTGTAGGCCCCCTTTAGGTACTGGAAGGCTGCAATAAGATCTCCCCGGAGCCTTCTCTTCTCCAGGCTGAACAGCCCCAACTCTTTCAGGCTCTCCTCATAGGAGAGGTGCTCCAGCCCTCGGATCATCCTTGTGACCCTCCTCTGGACGTGCTCCAGCAGGTCTATGTCCTTCTTCTGTTGGGGACTCCAGAGCTGGATGCAGTACTCCAGGTGGGGTCTCACGAGAGTGGAGTAGAGGTGCAGAATCACCTCCTTTGACCTGCTGGCCACACTTCAAAAAAGCCTTAATTTTTTCTTCTTGGAGAGTTAGATCTCTTTTTATAAAAAAGAAAAGAAAGAAACTCCCTATTTTAATACTGTCCTTGCTTAGGTACATCCTTATGGTTTAGATTTACCCTGCCACAATAAGACTGCTTGCTGGTATCCGGCGCCAGGTTGATCAAGTATCGTTTACATCCTGGCCTCGCTGCGAGTTACGCTGAGCTAATCCACTTAGCGCACAGCTATCCATCTGCTGGCCTCAATCTGCCCCTTCATCTCTTCCTCAAAGGAGGAGATGAAACCTCGTTACACTTACTGAGGCTAATCCCACATTAATCATGGGAGCTCTGGTAGACTGGGTGTTATTTCCCTCCTTACACCTTAAAAATGTGCAGTGATACAGATGAGAAATAATGAGTCCCTGAAGGTGAGCAGATATAACTCTTCTCTGACAACAGGTTCCCAGACTTTCACAGTGGGGACCACACCTTGAGCAGAGGAAATATCTCTTGCAGAGACAGTTCAATCCCTGGCTGGAGGAAAAGAATATGCAAGATGCAAAATAAAGGCCAGCCCATATGCCACTCTTTTATCAATTTACTAACAGAGGAAAAAAATCAAAACATTTAGCTACAGTGGTGCAAGTGTCTGTGCAGGCAAGCCCTAACATTGATATAGTCAACAAAGGAGCAGCCACTTGCACTGAAAATAACCATCGGCTACACTCTCCACTGTTTTCCAGTTACTCTCAACTAATTCACTCAGAAACCATAATCCCCCATCTTGTCATGGAAGACACTAAATTAGCTTAAATGTGTACAGAGTTCAATGCAGCCACTCGAACGTTTCAGCTTAGACAAGCAATGCAGCCAGGACAAAGCCAACCTATGCAAACCACTGGATTTTCTCGAGAAGCAAATCAGAAGCTGTGAAATAAACTCCAGGAAGACCCACGAATGAATACAACCCACACCATCCTCCGCTGAAGGAGTGAAGCACGAATCACTGGCACTGCTCCCCAGCAGCAGGCGCACCAAGCTGCAGCATACTGAATTATTAAAGAAAACCAAGCCACAGCGGGCTTTAATTTTTCCACCAAGAAAAGGAACTCGGAAAGAGTGAGATATGGTACAGGCAGCTTAGCGTACTCTGGGAAGTACTCGGGTGCTGTAATTCAGATGCCATACCTTTGTAACACTTGGAACTTCAACAGAGCAAAACACAATTTGGTTTGTACAACACTTTATTTTTAATTCGCTATCATGCAATGGGTAGTCTACTCAAATTTGTGTTTTTACGATTATAGCTTCAAACCTGGCTTCTTGGTCTTCACTCCCTCTTAACACACACACACACACACACACACACACTACCTGTTTTCCTGTTATCTACATGAGTTTTCAAGAAAATTACATTGCTGTTCCATACATTTTGGTGTTTCTACAAACATGACTGGTTTCTCTGATTCTTCTTCAATGGGTTTGATGAACGGTAGCTTTACAATCCTCCTCCCCATAGCCATTCATATTAATGGAGTCTGTCTTTGCTCCCCACTCCTCTTAACATCATTCTTACATCCTGGATCATGTCCTCTCTTCAGTTCTCACAACTCTGGCTTCACGTTGCAGACTTGAGTATTTGGTGCAAAGCCAAAATGTTTTCTTCTGTTGTGTAAGACTGACAGAGGAAGCCTTTTTTGGCTTTCTGTAGGGTTAGGGCTGTCTGGATAGATGATCTAAGGCAGCGTGTTTCAACACTACAGTGCATGTGTCATTCTGAAATTTAACAGCCATCTTGCCTCGTGGCATCTTTGGACCCCTTCACCTCAACCCCTTCACTTATTTTCGCTGTAAGAAGCTTCACTTCCTATCAGCTTTGATCCACTTCATAACAAATCAGAATTAATGTAGGCTAAGGAAGCCAGAAAAAATCAGAAATTAATTTCCAGTGTCCCGACATACAGCCTCTAGGGAAAGTGCAGGGCTCAGTCTCCAAGACTGCTACAAGCTGCAAGGACTTCTGTGGACAAAATGTTGTGACTGTAACTAAAAGGAAGCAACTGAAAGAACGCAAATACCCTGCTATGACTTAGGTTTAAACAAGGACATAGACATTAGGAAAGGATTTGATTTGCGGTAAACATGAAAAGAAATAAAACTAAGTGTGTGTGTTGCTATTTCACGACCCACTGTGCAAACGTTGCTGTAGGCACTGTGTTTTTTATTGCTCATTAGTAAATAATCAAGTTAAAAATAAGATGGTTGGGAAACTGCTGATTGATGAGGAATAAAATAACATGACATAAACATCTGTCTCCCGGTCTAATATGTGTTAGCAGAGGGAGATATTGCTGAGGCACTTGAATGCTCAATGCACTGATGTGATAGTGATTACACTGGGAACACACTACAGCCGCCATTCCCTTTCCCACAAGGAGAATGCTACAGAAATGAGGGTCCTGATTGTTTACTTCCAGAGCGTCTTTAATCCCCAAAGACTTCCACATGGCACAAACTTTCTTTCCATGTTAAACTCTGCTCCCGAGCTCCACAGCTCCCAGGCTCTTGCTTGCAACGTGAATCCCTCCTTTACTGGAAAACCCTTTCCCAGCTACAGATGGTGACAGCTGACATGCCCTCTCCCCCCAGGAATGCCCAAATATACTCGGTCAAACACAAAGCCAGACCTACACAACAAGGAGCTTGCAAAGCTTAAGCATTTAAGAAAAATATCCCACACAGGTGTCCCTACTTCATTAAGGAACTTCCCTGGCAGAGATGGAGCAACACACAGACTCTTTCACTAAGGCATCTCCCTCAGTGATTTCCTCTGCCAGGCTTCAGACCTAGAGAACTAAAATCACTACAAATTTTACTAGTGAACTCCATAATTCACTCAATTTCTATCCTCTATCTACTGAACTCAAGTTCTATCCTCCAAAGAGGACAGAAATGCTATTCCTCCCAGATGTCACCTGCACCCTGCTCTTTTGGTCTGTCTTCACACAGAGAAGAAAGGCTGCATTTGCAATGACCACCTCTCTGTATTATTAAAACCATAACGATCACACACAAACACAAAATAGCCTTATCCTTTTCCCCAACTAAAGATCAAAATAGCGAGCCAGTATCTAGCACTGCCAAACAGCCTGTCCTGAGAGCTCAAACGGTGCTTCGTGTTTTCCGTACTTCGAGAAATAAATATGAATAAAAGTACAAAGCTGAATAAACACATCCTGTAACGAAAATAATTTTCAAGATTTTAGCATTTACCTCAGATTATAATACACTTATTCAGACTTTTAACAGGCTGATTTCAGCCAGAGTTACAAGTAAGAAGATACCGATTTTATACTATCTACCTACTTTCCCTGACCACACCACTAAAAATTAAACTCTTTCTTTATACAAGAGTTAGAGACAAAATGTTAGTTACTACCAAAAATATTAAAACTTGACTCAAAAAGAAGAATCTTGATTTTGATTTTATTTTTAGTTAAAGAATCAGTAGGGAAATGAAACAGAAGCAATCCTTTCAGAATTTAGTCAGAGAATAGTGTCGTACCACACAAAACTTCACCTGAAAAATAAACGCACGCAAACTGAAAACTCTCTTAAAAATATATATAAATGAAGACTGATAACAGATAAGTGAAAACAGTATGAAACAAGGCCAAATAAAAGAGTCCAGAATGATACTAATGTCTTAGATTTATGTCACATCCTCATTTATAGCTTAAAACCAACAAACAATACACTAATTTCTAATTTGACATATTAAATTGGGAATAGGAAGCAGCTAGACCAGGGGGACTGAAAAGAATGGGCAGCAAATAGCGCCTAGGCAGAATACAAGAGAGAAACAGCTAAGAGAAATATGCATGACTGGTATACCAAAGGAGACAGAGACAGCAAAAGCAGGAATGAAAGTAGAGGCAGGCAGAGAACAATAAAGAAAGATTAATTTGCCATGCAACGTGGCCGTAGTGAAGGCACAGCACGCTTGCCAATTTGCACAGAGCAAACACTGTGACTTCTGTGGCCAGACCCACATCTGATCAGACCACCACGAACGCCTGTCACCTTACCCACTGTTCAGTTTTCCTTTTATAAGCACCACAAGAACATGTTTTGAGCGTCCCCCATGCACACAGATCAGCAGGTCTCACACAATAACTAGAATCGTGTCTCTTTTGATACGGTCACAGCCAGCATCAGCACCTCCTGTTTCTGACCTACACAAGAGCTCTGTGGTGGGTTAGACTTGGCTAACAGCCAAATGCCCACCCCAGCCGCTCACTCACTCCCCCTCCTCAGCAGGACAGGGGGATAAAATAGGATGAGAAAGCTCCAGGGCTGAGACAAAGACAGGCAGATCACTTACCAATTACTGTCATGGGCAAAACAGACTCAACTTGGGGAAAATTAATTCATTGCCAATAAAATAGACTCAGGTAGCGAGAAACAAGACAAACATCAAACCAACGCATTTCTTCCCCCCTTTCCCATGTTCAACTTTACTCCAGACTCCTCTACCTCTACTCCTCTACAAACCAGTTTCTCTCTGCTGCTCCTTCCACTCTCACATTTCCTCTGCTCCAGCATTGGTTGCAGGGGATATCTGATCTGACACCATGGTGCACCTCCTCCTCTTTCCCTAACCTTCATGTTCCCCCTGCTGTTTCTCACTTTTGTCTCCTTTCTTGTCTGCCTGTCCAGGCAGCTTGGCTGAGGGGCTCCTGTGCTGTGTCCTGTGGTGGGTCCGTGGGAGCCAGCTGGAACCTTCACATCGAACCAGGCATGGGGAGATCCTGGCCCCAGCACTCTGTGTGTTGGAAGATGGGGTAGTATCTGGGACTGAAAAGGCCTGGCTGTGAAGATCCACTGGGGCAAGGACCGTTGCATGCCCAGAGGGAGATGGGAAAGCAGAGGCTAGCCTCTGAACAGAGCACTCCAGCCCAAAGCCCAGAAATAGGACAGATAGGTGGCTTCTCCCAAGAGCCACCTGGAAGAGGGTGAGATGGAGAGGAAAGAAGGCTGTATCTACTTGCAGAGGATTAGATAGTTTCTTCAAGGGCCTCTTTTCATCCTCCAGGGCCTTATTAGCCAGTTCTGCCCTTTGCCTCTTTTGCACCTGCCACATTTCCCCCTCCCGAACTGCAGCTGTTCTTCTCACAGCCCTGTGAAGCTCCCCTTTCCTCCCACCATCTCCTGTCAGCTCCTTGCAGAGCCACAGATAACTAAAACGTAATGTCCTCCTGACCTTCCCTTGCTTTCCCCTGAGCCGAATGCCCCAGGACTGGTAAACCAGCAAGTAGCCTCTGCGCAAAATGGCTGTACCTCAAGATACAAGGTGAGGAGCGGTATCGTGAGGGTGCTGGAGATTGTGTTGGTGTCACACACCAAATACAGTGCACAGAGAGCTGGGAAAGATGTACCCAGAGCAGCCATTCTGGTCAGGAGGGACTGCAGATCCAGGCCACCAGGCAGACAAAGCAAGCAGCATGTAGGGTGTTTGACAATGTCCCCTATCCTTCACTAGGGCCTGGGATAAAACATGATAAGCAGAAGTCTGGGTCATCTACACTTTTTAGTCTTCATGTTACAATAATTACGTTTGGTAACTCATTGACATTTAAGTGTATTCCCTCGGTCCCATTCAGTCCATGGCTGAAGATACAGAGCTATTCACCAACTGGGGACCAGACAGTGCTATACAGCACGGCCCACGCAGGTACAGGTGCAAAGGTCCATGCTGACTGCTGCTGTAGACACTGGTCTTCACCATTCCAGTTTGGACTGATGTTCTACTCTATACAGAAGTTGCACAGCTCCAGAAAACACTGATGAATTCAAAGACATTAATTAACACAGGCATCAAGTCATGCCTTGAACACCACTATCACTATTTTTCCACAAAGCTGGTCAGCCATTTATTTGAAAGAGTTGGGCCACCCCAACCCCACAAGACAGCCACCGCGACGCACTGGTAACAACTCCCAAAAGGTCATACAAGAGAGGCAAGCGCACAGCACTGAAGCTCCCGAGCAGACCTTGAAAAAGGACCTCCTCATCCACACATTTTCCATGCACCAGTAGTCACCTCATGTCGCAACATGGGATGATATAGTCCCAACAGTTCGAGCTCACTGCCAGGCCCCAGAGCCTTGGCTGTCTGTGGACAATACAGCCACATTGGCAAGGACTGGCAGAAAAGCCGTCTTGACTGTCCTGTTCTCCAGAGAAAAAGCAGCATGGCTGAGACAATATCAATTCGTTCAAAGTGTTCCCCCCAGCACACCCGCTGCAAGCACAAGATTAATTTTGCCACTACAGCGTCCTGCAGGGCATGTTATTGGAACGAGAAGTGATGAGTTTGGTCAACAAGTACCATGGTATCACTGAGAAACAACATGAGCAGTAATTAAGGTCTTAGGTCCATGATGATATGTGAGCAATGGTGGCACGAGCATTGACACAAGCATTGCATCATGTTCATGTCATCTGCATTAGGCAGACAAAAGGGTGTGGTGGTCCTTCCCCTGAGGGCTTAAAGGGCTCCATAGGACAGTCTCCCCTCAGAAGGCTTTGTACTACATTTCTAGTGGCGATGTCCAGCCAAGCAGACCAAGCGTTATCTAATCTAAAGTAACCCTCCCCAAAGATATATAATGAAGATAAGATGAGCAATATGTAATGTAATCAAAGCTGATGAAAACACCATCAATTACATAATTTAAATTACTTAGGAATATTTGCTGGGAAGTAATGTTGCATAAAGAGGGGAATTGAAGAGATGACCTGAAAAGTTTCTTTTTCAGTTTTTACCAGTCAAAAGGCAAAACATTTCAAAAGCTGACTGGGACTGCTGCTGCAGTCAAGAACATTTGGAGGTAAAACATATATCACTTACAACTATATTGTAGAAAATTAAACTAGAAGATCCCAATAATTACAAATGATAAAATTCCCAAGCAGTTAAAATGTACAGAGTATTCAAATAAAGGAGATGCTAACTCTGCCTTCTCTGTACAAGCTGCTGACTCAAGATGGAATCTATTCAACGATACCTTGGAAAGCTGAACCTCTTCTCACTTGAGAGAAAAACACAAAAGGTCTTCAAGAGCCACACAAGGGAAATTCCTCCTGCTCCTACTGAAAGCATGGAAGTTCTTCCCCCAGCTTTCCTGCTGGTACATTTCTACACTTTTTAACTTTTCTTACACATATGACAAAGCTTTGTCTACCTTTGCCAAAAGTGTAGCATTTTGTGGAGCCAAAAGGCTTAAAAGCTTCTTGGCCCCACTAGATAGATAGGGTCTTGCAGTGGTTACACCCTGATATTTTATTTACTCTTTCCTTTCCTGATTCACTATTTCCACATTTTATATTGTTGCTGGTTTTGTTATAGTTGATGTTCTACTTTTGAATGTAGTTTGCTTTTTTTTTATTCCACACTTTCCCATACAGACAAAGGAAATACATTTGTGTCTATTTTGAGATTATCTTCTCAAGGTCAGTTTCCCAACTTCTCCTGTTGTCAGTCAGCCCAGAATGCACTTATGCGCAATGCTTAACTTTAAGCATGATAATCATCCCACTGTATAGTAATTTCCATAATGAACTCAGATTAAAAACTCTCTCACCAGCTGCCTCAAAATTAAGAGACGTGGAAGGTCTCAAATCAACTGCCCAAGTACATAAATTCATTACCAGTCTCTTTTAAAGTCTATATTTACTAAAGCAAAACTACTGCAGTCTTAGGAACCCTATTGTCAGCATCCTTTCCTTCTGAGGTTGCCATTTCCCTCTAGTGAATAAAGTGAAACCACCAGAAACTGAGCAGAGTTCTGCTATTAGTGGTGGCTGTGCATATGCTTTGTATTAATAGAATCAGTTGCCCCAAGGAATTAGCCATCTATATTCATGAACTAAATGAAATAGTATTCATTGAGCACTTGATGACAGCACAGCTGCAGAACAGGTCAGTTCTTGTATTTAGGAAGAAATCTTTGCTTTCCATTGCAGGTGAAGGATATTCTCTATGGGCTCAATAGTGTTCCACCCAGACCCTTTTCTTCTTTCACCACTGCTTCAATCTCCTTTTCAATGTAACTGAGATTTTAAGTAGTGTCACTAGATTGAAGTATGTTTCACAGTGAAACAAGAGAGTCCAAAGGGAATTTATTTGGGAAACATGCATTAGCCACTAGTAAGACAAAATGCAAATAGCAGGTAGCTTTTGAAGATACACTAGATACCTTTCCTATGTTAAATGCTATCTTCAAGCCCACCTACTGTATCATGTTTATATTATCAACAAGGAGCTCAGCAGTTGTCCTCCTCTCACCTAAATGGTTCAAAGTCCATTATTTGAAAACAGTGAGGCACAACAAACAATGAACATGTACGGAACTGATCTTAGATAATAAAGGAAGGAAGCAGGACTGTATGGTCAGGTGCTAAGTACAGTCTTTCATTAATTCTCTTTTTAAGGCCTTTACTTGCATTTTTATCTCTGCACTACATCTTTTTCCCCTTTTCGATAACTCTACTGTGACACATGTGAAACAGCTTCTACTGGGAAAGGGGTTCAGAAGTTACATTCCCTTTATTCTGGATGTTACTTCAGGAGAAAACCTCACAACAGAGAGACCAAACAAAGGCAACAGATCTTTCATTTCCAGCACACAGAGATACAGTCATGGGATGTCACAGCGATGTATGCGGCCTTGATAGAGGCACTTCACCTGAATGTATTCATGTAGTGATTCACTGCACCAATGGGCTCAAGAGACTTCCTTGGTCTGGATAAGCCCTAAGATTGGTTCTTATCATGGCCCCTCTGGTGTACCTGTTGGGAGCAGGCTCCCATCCTATGATTACTTTGCAAAGAATGAACCCATACCTTACCTAACCTGCATCTTCAGGACTTATTCTGCCCTCCTTTGCCCTCTACTCAATGATTCTGGTAAGCACACTTTTCTCTTTGAATGCAGACATCTTTGCCTCTCTTCATTGCCAGCGTAACACCCCCAGTGCCCTATAAAGTTCATTACACACACACACCTGGCAGAGGATGCTGAAACATACGTCACTCTCACACTTCCCTTACTGCTTCAGAGCATTTTACTGACAGATCTCCAATGTTTCCAGGGATGGGGCATATTCACATAGACCAGGACACTCTGTGAAAAAGCAATTTCCAGAATTGGAGAATTTTGCACAGCTGGTATCTCAATGGTCATGGTTGTAAATGCACAGAGGGTGTAAGATGATATGAAATAATATCTGTGGTATTACTTCCAGAAATATCAAAGCCTCCTCTGTCCCCCTCAGCCCATGGGTACACTTTGTTCTACTTGCTTCTGTGTGGCCAGCAGGGCGAGGGAGGTGATTCTGCCCCTCTACTCCACTCTCGTGAGACCCCACCTGGAGTACTGCATCCAGCTCTGGAGTCCCCAACATAAGAAGGACATGGACCTGCTGGAGCATGTCCAGAGGAGAGCCACGAGGTTGATCCGAGGGCTGGAGCACCTCTCCTATGAGGAGAGGCTGAAAGAGTTGGGGCTGTTCAGCCTGGAGAAGAGAAGACTCCAGGGAGATCTTATTGCGGCCTTCCAGTACCTAAAGGGGGCCTACAGGAGAGCTGGGGAAGGACTTTTTACTAGGGCATGTAGTGATAGGATGAGGGGGAATGGCTTCAAACTGGAAGAGGGCAGGTTTAGATTAAACATTAAGAAGAAATTTTTCACTTTGAGGCACTGGAACAGGTTGTCCAGAGAGGTTGTTGAGGCCCCATCCCTGGAGGTGTTCAAGGCCAGGCTGGACGTGGCCTTGGGCAACCTTGTGTAGTGGGAGGTGTCCCTGCCTATGGCAGGGAGGCTGGAACTCGATGATCTTCAAGGTCCTTTCCAACCTAAACCATTCTATAATTCCACATCATGCGTTTTTCTATTTCTCCAGAAACAACATACACTCTTTGGTTTTTTTTTTCCTTACAGGGTCTCAGCCCAGCACCATACACATACTAATATAGAAATTAAACATTTGCTGAGTAGTTTCACGTAAGTTTGGAAAACAAGAAAATGAAGTAATTAGACTTATCCCCCCAAAATTACTATTAGGATCTTTTCAACCTTGGCACTGAAGTTTTAAAAAAAACAGAGTACAGTGAAATGTGCCTGCCAGGTAGTTGGAGAATATACCTTTTTGCTCTGGATCCAACTAACTTCACTCTCATTTACAGTTTCCCATTTGACTTTAGATAACTTTACAACATTATTCATTATTAAGGCTGGATTCAAATCAGTAACCTTAAGATGGGAAGTTACATACCCCATTTGTTACTCATTTCTCCAGATAAGCACTTCTCCCTCAAAATCATGCATCAGTTTTGAACACGGAAGTCACAGCTGATGACAGGGAGAAACAGCGTTCATTGAAGTGTTGCTGATGCACTCCTGAGTCTGACTAATTACACACAATCAACTGATTCTCTAACATCAGGATACAGAATGTTGCCTTAAATCACTCCTACTTGATGGGAAACTTTCCATTGCCTGAAGAGGTAAAAACAGTTGAGTTAGTAATGAAAATCAGATCCAACATTTTGAGAGCAATCTCTTGAAGGCGGCTATATAGAAATGAAGACCTTTAACCCTGCTCCCCCCTTGTTGCACAGAAAAGAACCTCAGCTCTCCTTTTTTCTTTCCTACAAAATTGAATAAATACAAGACATTAAAAACTAAACACAAAAGACTTAAATGTGTGCAGTAAGGGTATTGTTATAACTCCTACTGGACTAAATTTGTATGGTGAAAAACTGGCAATACACAGTTGTTTTCCAGGTTCTTTATCCAGGGAATATGATTCCACATGAAATTCCACACATTACGGAACAGAATCAGGCACTAGGACCATAATCTAAAAATCAACATTCACTCTGGATCCAACTAATTTCACTTTTATTTAGCGTTCCTTGTTTGATTTTTGCATTAGCTAAAATATTGCTGGTCAAAACATCTTGAAACTCCATCCATAACTAACATAGAGGAATCTGGTAGTGGGAGACTGTTTCCATGTTTGTAAATCCCCACGGATATGCAATTGCTACAGAAAAAGCAAGACCAGAAGGCTAAGGAATACAGTAGCTGATAAAATAGACTAAGATGAAACCATTGATAGCACGCTTCCTAAAACAGACTGTACCATCAACTCAGCTTCATTTCCCAACCTGAAAGTAAAAATTATTTAGGTGTTACAAATCCACATAATTAGCAACTTGACCTATATCTGTCAACACGGTCTCCAAACATTTAATGCTGAAAAACATAGACAGGAGAAATATACACACAGTGAGGCCCTCCAGGCGCACAACGGTCCATGCCTTGACACCCAAACAGCATCAGTGCCCTCCCCTGCTTGGCCACCCAGCTTCTTGGTTGTGCTCCTTGACACCAGCCTCATAAAAGGATTTAGACATCTAATAGTGGGACTTCTGAGTAGGTCAGCTCTCATCCTGAGAGCCAGGTCCTCAAAACACCCATGTTTTTTATGCTGTTAACACAAAACACCCAGTTTGATACTGGGCATTGTACCCCAGAATTTTGTTTGGGTGAGTAACCTGACCACTGGTTTTCAGAGTTATGACTGTTCACTCATTTGTGCTCAACCTTTAATGCGACGTTATTTTGAAACACTGCATTTCATAACCAAAGAAAGGAGGGGGAACAAAGAGCCCCTAAACCCAAACAAACCAATTCCCCACCAGTTTGGACATCCTTAGACTAAAACTAAGATTGTACCATTTATCTGTTTCCAAAGAACTGCACCTGTGTAAGACCTATGGAGAGGATCCTGGAGGATGTTTTGATGGCTCAATGCCGGCAATTAAGCCTGGAGAGGGTCAGAATTCAAGATACAGCCTGAACCGCAGCACTTAAGTTTCTTAATTTAAGGCACTGCTTTGCACTGTGGATCTCTTCTGTGTGTAACTCTCCCAACACCTTATAAAGAGAAGTCAGGCACCAACATCACAGGTATGGATGCTATTCCAGGGACCTGGAAATGCTGAGCACCACCAAGAACAGGGGCTTTACAGGTACAATGCAAATGCGCATGGCATCATCCATGCATGGTGCAGGGTTTGGATGTTTTTTTCCTGACTCTCCTGAAACCAATCAAAAATACATCGTTGAGTGTCATTGCTGCAAGATGCAGAGATGCACCCTGAGAAAACAGGCATCTGTTGACAGGTTCTCATCTCAGCTGAAGTCAGGAGTAAGTGCACCTAAATCAACCCTGGAAGATAAAACTTTTTATGGTAGCTTTGCATCACTGTAACTTGAAATGGAACTGCAGCTTTGTATTTTAAAGGCCAAATCCTTCTTTTTCTTTGTTCTCTTTTCTTCTTTTTGCCTTTCCCTTGCCTTCTCTTTTCTCCAAATTAACATTTGAAACACTTGAGAATGCTAATTGGGTTTCACTTCATTCAGACAGGAAATAATGACCTCAAGCTAATAAGACAAGTTAATAGTCCCCTGCAGGTAAATTAACACAAGACCAAATGCTTGAAGACCTTGAGGATCACGACTGTTAAACTTAAGTATGCATTCAAAGCAACTCTGAGCATCTAACAAAGCAGGTCACAGATCATAAATCAGAGCTATTGAATAAAACCCTCTTCAGAAAACCAAGGGAACTGCAGAACACATGAAGTTAACTTTCTTTCAACATCTACTATAACACAGCCAACTGAAAGAAGATTTTAAGTAAATAAATAAAAAACCTGAATGCTCAATGTGTATGGAAAGAAGTGCTCAATGAAGGCACTAACTCATCCGCAAAATAAAAAAAAAATATGTTTCAGTAAGCCATCCATCAGAGACAGCTGCCTTTCCATTGCAATAACGTAGCATTTTCTTCTTGTAATCACTTTATAGGCTTCAAAATACAAATTTGATTATATTATACCCATGAAGACAAAACGCTTACAGAAATCGTAATGCTGTTTAAAGTCACAAAACAAGTACTGCACAGCCCATAAACTGAAAAGTGCTATAAAAGTGCCCAAAGCATAATAGTCACTCCACAAATCATCTTGATGTCAGGATGGACAAAAATGTATGACTTAAAAAAACTCATAGAAAAATATCCTCTCTCTTTAAAATACAGTTGTTGACAAATAAATGGGTAATTCTGACAAACTACTCAAGTTTAAAGCCCTCTATTAAAATAACACAAATGTGTTTTAAAAGTTAACATATGTTGCTGAATCATGTAGAAATTAATAAATCATACAACACTGACTTAAAAAATAGACAATTATGAGAAATCCAAAATGTGCTGGTTCACTATAGTTTCATAGATATCACTGTATCATATAATCCCTTAAGCTACTAAATTAACTTAGTGTTTGGAATGAAGACAAGCTGTTATTTACAATTTTCTAGTTTTTATTTGGAGCTTCTTCCTTAATTACTTTTGGTTTCAGCACAACTAGCAGGTGTCAAGAGCATATTTTCTTTGATTGCACAAGTTCATCAAAAGTTAAGACACCAACTCTGAATTGAAAAAGCTGTAAAGCTCGTTCTCTTCTCCCAGCACACGAATAGAAGGGAGACCTAGTGAATACAGAAATTAAAGGCCATGCACAGGTATTCTTGGGTGCGCAACGGTACAGGTAGGCAGCTGATAGACCTTTCAGATGCATCTCAACAGGCTTTGTGCTGTAAAACCATTACAGTCCTTGGTTTGTTTGGTGCTTCATGTCAGAGCATGCCCAAGAGAAGAGAGAAAAATGTAGGATGTGAAGGCTCTCGCAGGCTATAGCTAGAAGAGGCTGAGCTCTGCCTGCTAGCCAGTTTTATTAGCTCTCCTGATAACTATAACAGCAAGGCTACTGAAGACCTAAGATTTACAGAACATCGTCTCCTTTGAATGGCTGCAAGCATAACCCTGCAACTTTACCTGCTGGGACACACTGTTGAAATCTCTGCATTGATAGCTGCTTAGATATCCAGAAAACTCTGTCCAACGGTGACTAGAAACAGTACTGAAAATGAGTAAATCTGTTGCTTCGAAGTGAAAAATAGACATTGACAGAAATACAGTGATAAAGATAAAATAAATGCAATCACTAAAAATCTGATTTAAAATTCTAGCTTCTTTTTTTTTTTTTCAGCACCCATTTCCATTCAAGGAAGGGCACAAATCATGAGTGAGATAATAAGCAAATATGAAATATATCAAACAACATTTTCTGCATAATAAAACTTAAATGGAATAATTTGATTGGAGCTTGCTAATGATTAAACTGCCTGAACTAATATCCTGGAGAAACAGCATTCTGGGTTTGCAAAGAGAGGACTCAAAATTGAGTGTGAAAGATTGTTTCAATTAGAAAAAACTAGGTATGAGTGGTTACAGTGTTTCCCGTTCTTTGGTCTTTCTTCTGGAAACAAATACAAAAGAAGATTAAAACAAACCACTTAAAACATACTTGCTTATTTTATCAGTACTGTCATTACATTAAGCTATTATTAAAGACTTTAAATCTTTTCTATTTAAGCCAGCTCACCCTTCTCCTTTCTGTGCTATTTCCTGCACGGCTTAGTTCTGGTTTGCAATTATTTTGGCTTTGATCCTTTCTGAACATTATAAAAAGCACCTTCTGAAGAAGTTTCTATTCAGTTTTGTCTGTAGGGGTTACATGCATCGTGGCGGTACTTTCCCAAACAGCGTTCATATTATCTGAACAAAGCTTTGCAATCAAAAGTCCGCATCATCCAGGTTTGGGGCGGTCCCTGAGGAACCTGAAATGGTTTCCAGAGGCTTCATGCAAGTACACACAGTCACAGTTACAGTGACTGGCCCAAAGCAATGAAAAAAAGAAAACAGGAATATCCCTGTTTTCTCCAGAAAATGGGATATTTATTCTGACATTTTGCTGCTTAGTGCCTTGATTGAACAAGAAAAGCCCTCAAAATGCATCCCACACCATTAGAGCAGCACTGGTACTAGTCCACATACCATTCCAACTCTAAATAGTTCAGTCGCCTTCTCCTCCATCGTTTCATTCTCATTTTCAATAAAAACGGTTCCCCAAAGTCCTGTGCAGCATCCCACTGATCTGTCGCTTTCAAACTAAAGCAGAGTTCAGAGCTTTTATCAGAAGTATTGTGCTCAACACCAGTTTTTAGTACCAGCAGGGGTGAAAGTCCATCACGGCCAAAGAACAATTAGGTAATTGGACCATAGTAGGAATAATACAGACCAACCTAATTCATTTTCTTTTCTACTACACCAAATGGACATATTGATTACTTTTCAATTGCTTTAATGAAGTTATGTTAATACTTAGAGCAGGTCTCACTCACCTCACAAGGAGGTCAGCATCATCCATCAATTTGGAGAAACCTAAATCCTTGTGTTTCCCAGACTTTGTGGCACCGCCCTGAATACTACTAAATTCCACCTTGCTCCCTAAAAATGAATGCCCAAAAGATCTGTGTAATATTTACGGTATGCTATACTGCTGTGTACAGCACACTTTCTAGAAGCACCTTCATACTTCATACTTCATACATACATACATACTTTATACTTCATAAAGTATACTAAGAAAACCTCAGTTTCATTAGTATAACTTGCACACAATTAAATTCCAGATGTGGCATTCAAATCAGTCTTAATTTTTTACCCTGAGGTATCACAGCCAGAGTCGCTCCGATCTCCTGATTTATGCCAAAGAACTACAGGTGCTGCAGCACCTTGTTTAGGGAGAGAGAGAAGAGAAAAGGCATTTCCATACGAAGTTCTGAGGAATTATGCATGACTCAACCCAAATTTAATACAGGTTCATATTGTCCTTGTTTAGATGCACATATGTAATAGCCAAATTTAATAATATCAGAGATCTGCTTACAGAATTTCAATGCTCAATGGGCTCAGTCAACTTGAAAAGAATCATAAAGCTGTGTAAAAATATTAGACATTGTTACAACTAAAACCTTACATGACAATGACTGAAACAAGGTAGTGAAAAAGACAGTTAATTTTACTATTTCTTTATGTAGTTTGTCAGTTCTTCTTTTGCTGTTATAAATATTCACAGGAGAGCAGAAAAAATGGTAAAAACGGTAAAAGGATTTTTTTGTTTGCTAAAAAATAAAGAAATCTAATTTGTCCTCTTACTGTGAGCTCTCACCTTCTTCCTATAACCAGCAGCTTTGGCTACCCATTTGAAAAATTATTTTTTATTTTTTAAGCCTTCTCTTTAGTTTCCTCCATTCTTCTTAGGCTTGGGAAGAACTCAGCATGGAAATTACCAGCTCCTGTTCTCTTTCGGTTCCTTCTTTAACAGCAAGTCTTCTGTTGTGATGCATATGCATTAATAAATATGACTACTTTGGCATTGAATTTATGAAAAATTACTTCTGTTTTTAGTGTCTTTTCCTCTCTCTACATTCTATCCTTTTACTCATCTGTTCCCTAGTCAAAATTGTCTGAACTTGAGCCAGTTTGTACATTGCTTTATAGTGCATGCCTGACTGAGGCCTTAAACTTTAACTGATATTCAAAGACACTATTCCTTGCAGAACTGAATAAAAATATTCTTAATAGGAGCTGTATTGGTTAAAAATTTATCCTACTGCCACGTAGCTGAAAATTCTAGGGACCAGACACACACTGTGCTTCTTCCTATGTGTCTGCAAACACATTTCCCCAAGTAGCAGTGAGGGCCCCAATTACAAGTGGTCAGGAGATTTTAAGAAAGTCAGTGGTAGCATTTCAGGTTATAAGCCTCAGCAGAGCGAGGGCTACAAATGGAAACCAGGTAGCACTGATAGATATTTGGGAATAGAAGGTACACAACACTTCCAGATCCCTGAGGCATTATTCTGCACCACCACCCAACCACTTCCCACAAAACTCTCTCTGGTGTCTACCTCCAGCCTGAAAGGACATGGCCTACAGAATGCAAACATTCTTCACGTAGCTTGTTTTCAAGTCGGCCAACTCAAGACCAAGCAGACAACACTTCTTAATTTTTTATACATACAGCTGGTATATAAGAGTTTGCCTTTTGTCTCTCACTAGTATGAGTCTGTCCCTCCTAGTGATCATCAGCACTTGCTTGAAGAGCTGAACTTTCTGCCCATACCGGAAATGCATTTAATAGATATTTTTGCATCAGTTTCTACATCCACTGCCTTCCAGCTTTAGAAAAGCAAGTAACAATACCCTTTTAAGAAACAGAAGGCCTGAATCCAACTCACAATAATTACATGCCTAACTTAGTCATGTGGACCAGAGCAGGGGAGCAGGGAGCATCCTGTCTGCCTGCCACAACTACTTACGTTCCTTCTCTGGAGCAAATAAGTTCCTCTGAAATTCCACGTAACAGGAGTATCTTCTTGCCTCTATTAACTCACAAGAAACTTGTGAACTTCCAGAGGGAGCCTAAGCCTGCTCAAATTGTGCATTTATTTTCTTCAGTGAGAGAACAGGGTACCAACTGGACATGTAAGGCACCTTCGGTCACTCAGATCCAAGACCGGATTTAGCTTTTATCAGTAATGATGTAATTTGCATCCATATTGTGGGGAACCCTAAGCTGGGAAGATCAGTTTGGCATCCTCCTCATCCATTACACCACCATTCTTCTTACCCGTGTTCTTCCTGGGCCCGGCTTCCACAGCACAGAAGATGAAAGCTCTTGTTAAGGACAGCTCAAGATCTAATAGTCAGGACAATTCCCTTGCCAGGAGGTTAGATCATTCCTCTCCAGGTTGATCAGCAACCAGAATCTGTGTCCCCTGCCCTCTGGCTGACAGCTCTAACCATGAACAATAATGTAAAAGTGACCACTATCAAAATCCATTTCAGACCTGCCCACATCTTGTTTCCTGGGCATCTCTTGAACCACTTTCTCTTGAACCACTCTTACACCACTTTCTTAAATTCATCTGATAACACTTACAGGGCCTGAACCTTCCCAGGCCACTGGAATTAAGCACGTAGAGACCTTAGTGAATAAGTGATGAGTTCAAGAATGCAATTAGGCAGCCCTTGAAAGTCATCAGACTGGGTGTCTGTCTGGGCTTAAACTCTATGTATTGAAGTCTTAACACAGCAGGGTTTAGAGTCTAATCTCATACTCATTCATGGTCATCTACAAATCACAGGAGCTGCATCATAAACAGCTCATGATCCAGCCCTCAGCTGAATTTCCACAAAAGCAGAAATGATCTGAAATCTATGGCTTTGAACCACCTATGTAGCCCTGAACTACCTGTATATATAAAGTGTGGTGAATAAAATCAATAAGTAACTCAAAAGGTCACCGAGCCATGAGTATGCACAAATGCCATCCTGACAGATATTCTTAAAAACCTTCAGCACTGCTTATGGAAACTGTAGCCTCATGTCATGCATTCCAGTGTTTCACTACCCTCATCATTGAAAGTTATCCCTAATATCTGACCCAAATCTTTTTTTTTTTGTTAATGAAGTTTGTAACTTTGCTACCCTGTCCCTTCCTCTATGCAGCAGCATTTATGTATAAAGACTACATTTTTAGACAAAATATTCCTTAATTAATTCTTAAGTTTCCCAAGTATCAGACTCCAAAATTATAAAACTCTGCTTCATAAAGTGTAATGTAATAGCTGCTTCATTAACTCAGACAGAGTAATTACAGTCATTTGAACAAGACTGAACTACACCCACCCAACTAAGCACACTAGCATGATCCAAAAAGTTCCCAATTGCAATTAGATGTTATTTTCTGTACCTGAAAGTATTGTGACCATACTGACATATTTGAGGGTTGCTGTTCCCCAGACCAGTAACCACATTATAAAAAGTACCATAGAATATGGCAGCCTCTTGGAAAAGACTAAAGTACTGAGGGTGGTTGGAGTTCTCACCCACAGGACACTTTGTCCCATTGGCTGGTTTGTCTGAAGAAAAACTGGAGGTCAGGAATGACAACCTGCCACCTTCCCTAAGCCTAAATTAATATTAAACAATTGTGCAAAAGGTGATACTTTCAGGATAGAAACATTCTCTACTGGAACTTGGGGGAAAGCACATCAAGATGCAAAAATCCCGTTTCCTCTTATTAGCATGAATCCTTAACTAATCAGGGCTTCCGACAGTTACATTATTTTATTTATTTTAAATTAATACAACATACCTTATGTTAAAAAAGCACAGCTCTGAATCTTGCATCTTGGGTGCATCTGCCTTAAATTGAAAACAAGGACCAAAACAAAACACACGGTTCAGAAGGACTGCCTATAAATTTAATCAACTCTGACCCTTTGCTCACCCACTCTGCAATAGCTAGGGAAAAAGGAATTGAGCTGTAAAATTTGTTCTGGGCAGGAACTTGGCATCTGCTATCAAGTCAGAGTCCAGAGCAAATTAGCGTCACAAATTTCAAATAGATTGACTTAACTCACATAATGCAAAAACACAGCTTTGATTTAAATCATAAAGGACTAAATCCAGGCAGGCAGTCACACCCATGCATGGGGCAGGAGGGATTCAGGCAAAGAGAGAACAGGGGGCAGAAAAGTCCCAAAAGATTTTGCCCTGGTAGGGGGATGGACCGTTTGACACCTGTTTTCCAACGCTAATAGTAGATATAAATACCAATGAATTCATTCTTGTGCCTCTCTCATGAAATGCTATTTAATCATAAGCCTTTGAGTATTGCATTCTTTGATCCCGTCCTTTTTGACTAGGAATTGTCTCAGATTCCACACTTTTTGTCTGTTCTCTAGAAAATTTATTTTGATTTTTAATTAGGATGCGCCAGCAGACGGCAATCCTGTTCTCTCTCAAGCAGCTCCCAGCTTTAGAAGATATGATCGAAGCTAAAACAGGGTGAACTCCCTAGTCTCCAATAAAAAGCATAAGCAATGTAACTAATGAGAACCAGGACTGCAGAAGGAACACCTCTTGGTCCAGACAACCCCAAGGATGATCATACTCTTTCGCTAAAAAAGAAAACATCTGCTAAGTTACCAAAGTATGTTTTGTAACGTTATAACGTGGAAGCATTCATAGAATTTATGGTAATAAAGCGAAGGTGAAGTACTTTCTCATCAGTATTCCTCAGCGCTTTGTTATCTGAAATGCTCTTTTCAAAACACTTCTATCAGTCATCACAGATTACACTCTTTAGGGGAGAAGAGAATTAATGTGGCATGTGCCTTACCTGTCTTCAAACTAATTCATGCTAGCCCAGTTCTGATGTCTTCTCTGTTAACTTGTACACCTGTTGTTGGCTCAGTATCAGAACAGAACGCTACTAGCTTCTACAATGTGAAAAAATATTTTGGCTTCTTTGTTTTCTAGAAGCAGACAAAAGCATTTTATCAAACCTGTAAAAGGGATGGGACTTCCATAATGGGCCAGGTTCTTACATGGAATAAGGCACACCTAAAAGACTGCTCAGCACTCAACCACTTGGAAAAGGGTCCACCACTGGATGAAGTGCTTAGTCTATGGTTTTATTCATGATATTAAATATTATTTTGGTAGAAGATTTTGCAGAATAGTGTCTCCACCTATTTTCAGAGTTGTCACGTTCCCCAGAATGTATGTATAACTGAAATTATTTTGGCAGAATAATTCAGTTGAGATTTCCAGGCACTTCGTTTCCCCCGTATAGCACCATTTCAGGACACAAAGAAACACGAGGGCAGTTTGGAGACAGTCACATTAACTACAGTATCTTTCTGCTGCCTGTCTTGTCATGGGGAAGAGCTCAGTCTGTCTTTTGGAAGAATAGTTTGTAAGATGAGTCAACGATGAAGGTGGGACCTGGAGAAAGCAATTTCATCCAGGGGGAAGATGTAATGTTTTACTTACGATTGGATAGCCACTCCAAACACATCTGTAAGCCCCAAACAGTTCTTTCCATTCATATATGTTTTAGGTGCAGTGATTTCAAAGATATTTCACTATGTGGTGCACACAGCGAAAGCAAAGCAAACACCAACACATAATTATATCCAATAATTATTTAAAAGACTTCTCAAACAATTTCTTTTCTAAATTACAGTACTGCACAACTGGAACGATTAAAAATGATCATATTGCTTAATTAACTAGTTCTTCCTGATTTCTCCTACAATTCAGATTTTTAAATAACATTTCATTGCTCTTAAACTGAGTGTCATTACTAACAGCTCACATGAAATCCAAACTAAAATTGAATCTTAATAAACTGCTATTCTGGAAATGGTAAGGAAATACAATGTTTAATAACTAAGCGTTTCTTTGGCTAAAATCCCTACCCATTCCAAATGAACAACTAGTTCAACAGTCCAACAGCACAATTCTTCTATGCACAAAAAGCAAACATAAAAGTAAAGTTAAAAGCCCAAGCATACAGTCTCTGTTTCAGAAACTAAAGTAACTNAGTCACATTAACTACAGTATCTTTCTGCTGCCTGTCTTGTCATGGGGAAGAGCTCAGTCTGT
Source organism: Anarhynchus alexandrinus (assembly GCA_008711295.1). Taxonomy (NCBI): domain Eukaryota; kingdom Metazoa; phylum Chordata; class Aves; order Charadriiformes; family Charadriidae; genus Anarhynchus; species Anarhynchus alexandrinus. The sequence goes on along the minus strand of VUYV01000086.1, from coordinate 2,552,367 downwards.
CTTTTGGAAGAACGCATGTTCTCACTTTCAGCTTCTGGAAGAGGTGGAAGGCAGAGTTTTGGCTTGGTTGAAGATAAAGGCCATGAAGAACATGGCTAAAGTCATGGTGGGGAGCTACCATTTCGGGACACAGCAAGGGACTGATTTCTCGAACCAATGGAAATGGTTAGGGGACAATCCAAGCTTTGGGAGGTACAGCAGGAGACTGTTCCTAAAAATGAAGGAAGCTACTAGAGAAGCAAATATTTTAGATTTGATAGATATTAATGCGACATAATTGGGAAAACTAAGTGGAAGTAAGCTCAGTGAAACTGAGAATAAAGCAAAAGAACCTGCTATTTTAAGGGAAGGAATCAGTGAGAACAGAAGAGAAGGGTAACCGTCTTGAAAAGTGGAATTTAACCTACCCAGGGAATAGGTTGAAAGGGTCTCCTGGGAGAGAAGCATAAAGGATGGAAGTGTCCTGGAGACCTGAAAGAGTCTTATTAAATACAACAGCAACGAACTACACTGTGGCAGAGGAAGGGTACAGAGAACAGTGATAAAACAATATGATCACATTTAGACAAGGACGGTGACCTCAGAATAAAAAAAACCAAAAACCAAACCTATACAGAAAGCTTAAATAAGGACACTTATTTAAGGACAAGAACAGAGGAACAGCACCAGCATGTGGGAACAACACTAGAAAGGTTACGACACAGGACAAGCTATACTTTGTATGGGACATAAGAGGTAACAAAAAAGGTTAATAGAAGAAATAGAAAGGGAAACAGGGAAGTAGAGTTTATTTCTGTAATGGCAAAAGAGAGCACATAATGGATGATGCAGGGAAGTCTTAGTGTTCAATGCCTACCTTCTTTCAGACATTTACTCTCCCCCACCCCACTTCAATTAATCCAGTTTTAACAGCTGAACAGGATCATGAAGGAACCAGCTAGGAATTACTGAGTAAGTCAGAGGTATTTGAGTCTGGGCACACTCTGAACTGCCCATTATACTCTTCTAGGAAGTAGCTGAAACGTCTCTGAACCTTATCCACGTCAAAATATTGTCAACAACGTGCATTTGTTTAAAAGCAAAAGAATTGGACTGAAATCCATTCTCTGACTAGTTCAGAGGAGGAATTTCTGCCAAAGACTCCCTTCTTACGAACTCTCCCAGAGCAGAATATTACATGAGAGCCTAAAATAGCGTCCTTAATATTTTGCTGGAGCTGTTCCCTTTTGCACAAAAAGCTTTACCAGCAAATGGAGCAGACAGCAAGAAGGAAAATACTCTCTAATTTAGGTGATTAGATTGCAGGCATCTGGGTCCGAGTCCTTGTCCCAGTGACTGTTCTCTTATCCAAAGTGAAAACCATGTCGGTGGGGAAAGGTGGAGGATGAGGTCTGGTGCTTAGGTGTACTTCAGATTCGGAAAGTTTGGGTTTGTGCCCCTGAGGTAGAGAGAGGAACAGAATGAAGTTCTCCCACACCAAGGGTGAATGCCCTAATCACCAAATTAGTTATGGGATTAACAAAGAGAAAACTTCCAATTAAGCCTTGGATTTTTTCCAGCCACAATTATTTGATGCATTCAAATGCTTCTGAGACTTTAAATCAGACTGTTCAGCAAATTTGCTGTTTCTCAGTAAATATAAACACACGCACACAGCCCTAATGATTACTGCCTGAAGGTGAACAGAGAAGGAAAGGAAAGTTATAATTAGTTGAGCCAGGATACAACTTTCAGATGAAGCGTTCAGCTGGCAGTTATGGCCTTCATCCCTGCCATCCCCCTTCACTCCAGCTTCTCCTGGTGGACACTCTCTGCTGGCACTGCCAGCTGGTAAAACACTGCGCTTCCCACATGGCATGGCAGAGCTGGAGAGCAGCAGCAGCTACCTCATTGTAATACCATTTACATCACATAAAAATGGAGCATTAGAGCGTATTTTTCATAAGACACGCTTTTAAGCTCCATATGTTGCTACCACTGTTCTCACTCAGAGTTCTCACTCACTTGTCCCCCTTCCCATCTTCACATTTGCAAAAATAACACTGAGTTATTATTCAGTCTTCCTTACATAAGGCATATGTAGAGCACTAATTGGCAACAAAGGGTGGGAACAGCGTATTAGCTAATTCTTGAAAATATTTCTTCTTCACGCATCCATTATCTCCTTTTACCAGGCTCATGTCTGAGTCAGCGATTTTGCCCAGGCTGTTGTTCCAGGAGCAATGCAATATCCAGGTGACAACAGCACCATCCACATCATCTTGACATTCAGTGCCCATTGAGAAGGAGGGGAATGAAGCCAGATTTGACCCTGAGAAAAGGTCTGGGGAAAGCAGTGTGACTGCTCATCAGTGGACTTGATCATCGCCACTCCTGAATGCAAACCATCAACATATTGCAGGGGATTGAAGCCAACCGTTCAAGAACTGCCAGTTCTTCTGCCCTTTTTCCATGGCTATAAAATATGTTGTCAAAGCCATTTCCATGTACTTTCCTTAAGACGACTCTGAAATGATTTTGATGGATACAGCTTTTCTCCACCTTTCTCATCACTTCACATGAGGAAACCATTGTTAACAAGCTATAATTTTAAACTGCTAAATGGATTATGTTGTGCCAGGAATTTTGTATTTTCTCTTTATATTTAAAGCCAATCTTCTTAAATGTTTCTCCTGTGTGCCAGCTGTGTTTTGCTTTGTGTTTGATTGCAAAAAAAACTTTTAAAAGAAGAGTCTGAATGGTCACACTGTTACTAACCCATAGGCTGTGAATACAGCAGCTTCCCTTTTGGCTTTATACATTATTTGAAAGGGGTTTGTGTTTTTTGCCTGCCCAGGCAATATTCCTTGACTGTTGTTTTTAGAAATTTAAATAATATCATTTGCCCATCAGTCTGATTACATGATGAACATTTTTTTCAAAACTACTATGACAACCTTTAGACCTGTACTTAAGTTTCCAAGGAGGTTTACAGCCATCCTCTATTAGAATAATGGAAAACAAACTCACTACCATAACGATGAGGTTATGCAGTTTTTGTATGTATAGAACACTGAAACTACCAAATCTCTTGTTTTCCACTGTAGGAGACATTATGACAAATCCATGTTTGTGGCAAGAGAAGTAAGGATCCTTGAGCAGCAGTCTAAAGTTCTAAATCTTTACATGTATGTTGTCTTGGATAACTATGCAACTGAGCTTCCCTGAAGAGCAGCCCCAATATCCTTCAGGCCCTGAGTGGCCTTTTCCCAACAGGAAAACGTTGGCTTAACAAAGTGCAGGCTATGCTATTTGCTTTCAGTTCAAGAATTGCGGGATGCCCCATTCTAAAAAGCCACCTTTTACACTCAGTAAAGCCACATGATGAGTCTTCCACACACAAAAGCGTTGGCGTTAGTGACACAGGAACTAGGAATATATGACTATATGAACCTGTATAACCCTAGTCCTATATGACAAGGAATCAAGCAAAACCTGAGTGGCATGAGTGACAACTCACTAGATAGCCCGAACCCACGCCGAACGCATGTGCTACATTATGTGACTTGTACCTCAGTGTCACACAGCTTGTGCTAGAAAAAGGAATTCAAACAGGAAGAATGAACATCTGCTCCTAAGTGGAAAAAATGATTAATATTCACAAAGGAATAGATGTATTTAAAGTATTCCTTATGGAATTTTAATATAGTTTAATTGTATTTGTTCAGGATAAGCAGCAGCACATTACAGGCACCCTGTGATTAATATCACCTACAGAAAATGAAGAATTTGCAGCCAGCTGTAAATAGCAGTTAATACAATAGAGATAACAATTTGTTTAAATGAAAGTTGCTCTCAGCTTTCAGCTAGTTCGAGAAGCCACAAAAACCTCTCAGGATCTGTACTGCCAAATTTGCAAACTTCATTTTAGGTGTCTAGGAAAGCACTCCTCAAAGCAAAGAGGAAAGGTGCAGGTGGCCCTGAAGGCTTCCAGAAGGAAAACCTCTCTGCCCAACATTAAGCCTTTTTGTTACCAGATATGCTTGCCTAACATATTTGAAAAGATTCAGCTCTAATCCCAGTAGTTAATGCTATATTATTAAATACTTCACTTTAATTATGAAATAAGTACTTGTCGATCTTCCTTGCTTTCATTCTGGATGTAATCTCCCTTCCAGGCCTCTGTCACTAAAAATTAAAGGCTTGATTTCAGAAGTTGGTGGATAGCTTCTGCACAGGAAAGGATCTACCACCAAAAATAGAAGAAAAATATATAGAAAAGTTGTAAGGGAAAACTGAGGAGAACTAGATATGCTGGAAAAACCCTGTAAATTTGGTATGTATGATTTTCTCTTGTTTTATGTACATATCTGCAGGATACCTCAATCAAGGAACACTTACTGAAGCTGAGAGAAACAGAATAAGTAAACATTCCTGACTGGCTTCAGTTATGTTAATCAAAAATAAACCAAGTTACAGAAAAATGTATTTTTAATTTGATCTTGACATAAAAAGAAAATGAGGTTCATCTGTGTTGTTCCTGAAGTTCTTCAAAACCAAAAAGCTGTGTAAGAGTTATTATTAGTTATATAAACCTTGGAAACTTGTTGCCATCCAGACTGTGATCACAAATGACTATGGAGCAGAAATCACAGTAAAAATTTAGCAATGAGATGGTTTATCTACCTGAAGCATTAATGAGCTGCCCCACATTCTTCCTAATGACTTCAACCTCCACCTGCCCGACCTGTTTTAGTTCCTTGTTGCCATCACCATGAGATTTTCATTTGACTTGCAGCCATGGTTTATCTCCTCTATTCACAAAAGCCTGTTCCTCTTCACCACATACGCTGCTGCTCTCTCTGAAGCCTCTATTGCCCCACTCTCCCTTTCCAGGCACCCTGAGCGCTCCTCCTCACCCTTCCCTACTTATGTCCTGGCATCCAATTATGTCCTTGTATGTGATTTATAGCACATTAGGTCTGATGACTTTTTAGCAGAATTCAAGTCTTCTTCATGCCTCTCCAGTGACAAAGCTGCTGAAATTGTTCATCTTTCAATCACCTCTCTCTTGTTCCCTATGTGCAGCCCATGCTGCCAGCCTCTGTGCCTGGATCATTGTAATATTTGCTTTCCCTGTGCCTGTCTTTACTCTACAAGGCACCTTTACTATACACTGCAAAGCTGCCCTACTGACATTCACCACCAGTGACTCATCCACTCTTCCTTTAGCTTAGCCATCCTCTACTTCCTTTCAATACCTTCATTTTAACTTCAAGGAATCCCACACTGACAGGCCCAGAGAGCTTTTCAATGTCCAAGATTTATTCCTCAAAATCCCCAAGCATTTTCCGTCTCTACCTCTCTCCCCACACAGAATCTTGCTGATTTCTTTGAAAAATACCAAATGAAAAATTATTTTGGCCTTTCTCTTCCTTTCAGTCCTACTTTCCACAGAGAGAAATAAGTCAACGTGGCTCTGCCATGATCCCCATCTCTATTTCTCCTATAAAACCTGTGCTTCCCACCTGCCTCATCAGCTGGGATCCATCTCACCTCACTCTAGACATATCTGCACTGTAGATGTCTACAGTGCAGCCAGTTAGACTCAGTTGGTCATTTTTTTTGCCTTTTCATCAACAGAGAAATATGTCCTCTTAGGGCACAATTCACCTCCCGCAAGTCAGCTTTTACAAGAGGACGGATGAGTTGTGCCCTTAAAATGTCTGCATCATCTACAACAGGAATCTCAACAGCTAACTCAGTCAGATGTAGCTGGCTGAAGGTAAGCAAGAAAAACTCCCGATTCGCATTCCCTGTCTACCCTACAGCTGTCAATGCAGGTTCAACATGACTAAGCAAGCATGTCATGCCTCCTTTCTTGTTTCTTCTGATCACCACCACAATACATATTTTGGACCTGCAACTTGTACATCAGACTTAATTTTTTTTTTTCTTTTTTTAAGATCTATTTATTCAGGAGATCACTAATCCCTGCACGTGCTTCCAAATTAATGCAAAACTGCTCTTCAAATCTCCTCCCATGGTTGCCCATTGCCCCCCAGCCTCAAAAAGCTGGGCAGATGGTACTCTGCTCTTGGGCAAAGGTCGTTTTTTATCATATTACCATTTGGAGTATTGACTGACATACAGTATTGTACTAGTAACTGTGGCAATACTGTATTGTTCTCTCCCTTGTTCTCCTGAAATTGTTTCTTCTCTCGTCTTAAATTTAGATCACAAATTCTTAGGGGCAGAGATAATATTTCTGTTCTGCATTTATCCAGCGCTTCTTGCATTGGGGTACTGTACCATGACTATGCCTTTGAGGTATTATAAATATAAATAAATAACAAATACACACACTAACACAATTACATTTTGTTTTTGCTTACAGCTATGCAATTTTGCTCGGGCATTAAGCAAAAGAAAAATTAGCCCTAGCATATGTAAATGCTTCTGTGAGACCCCCCCCAATTATAATATTTCCGTATATTAGAAATGCCATATAACAAATAAAAGAAGAGTAATAGAAAAACATTAGCAGATTTACAAAAGGACCAAGTGGCACAGATATAATTATATCTACTTTATTGCTAACTTGTAGGGCTCAGAACACTTCTGTACATTTACTTTCGTCTCTTTCCCTGACTCTGTTTTAGTTTCCTCCTTTTGCAGTAGCTCACACACTTGATGGACTTGACAGCACTAGAAAAATAAGGCAAGCCTACAGTCAAAGTGCTTTTCAAAAATCCATCCAGCTCTAGGAAAAATATTACAAGAATGCCCTACTTATTTTGATATTCTGCAACTGTAAACCTTTCCAAGTTTTCAAAGGTAAGGTTTTAAAGGCAATTCTTTCCATTTGTAAGAGGTTATTTAGTTATTCCCATCTGTCCCTCAAAAATCAGAAACTGCCTTCTTGGATGACAGGCGGAAGACTAAGCAAAGTCACCGCTGTAACCTGAAGTGTTTTAAGATCTCTTAAACTATTTTACAGTTCTGCTTATAATCAGTCCTACGGTAATAGGAATTTTTTCCCCAAAAAATAAAACAATTATCTTAATGTTGAAGAAGCATGAAGATATGAATGGATCACATAGCTTTTCACTACTTAGACTATACATTACCATATTTAATTATACAGCTACTAGTTTATATGTATATACACACACATGCAAGCAGGGCCAGGACTCATTTTCAGAGCTTTCATTTGATGATTTTTTTTCTTTTCTTTAACTGTTGTTGATTGAAATCAGTGTCTTAATGTTGCACAGCTTTGTCTTTTGATTACTGCATGCGATTAAGGCAACCAGTGGCAGTAATTTTTCACAGCACTATAAACCAACACAAAGTAACACTTTCCAGTTCTTCATTTACTCATGTAACATAAAACATAGCTGGAAGTTCACCTGGATTCCAGTAATGCAGTTCATATGCAGATGACAGCCAGCCACAGTCAAGGGAGTAAAGCTCTAACACATCCTGCCCACAACGTGAGAGAATCCTACGTTAGTTAAAGGACATAAGGTTATTTATTTTTAAGTTGTCCATCCTTCTGCTTTTGTGTATGTTTCAAAAGCTGGATGGAACACATTTTCCAAACCACTGAAGTTGAGTAAAATTACCATCTAGTTACTTGTTCAACCTATTAACAAAGCAGTATCCGTAGGCCAGGTCAGGCAGGACTGATAAAAAAAAGCTATCAGGGCAAACAAGAATGTTTTGCTGTTGATGATATGTATAAAGATTGCTATTCCTACAGATACATCTTCTTAAGCCTGATAGGAAAATGAGTATTTACGATATGGAAATTCTATAGTAGTAAAAATAATTACAGTTATGCACACATTGCAAATGCTACTGAATTATGTGCAACTTGCAAATAATAGGAGAGCACAAGTAGGAATTTTGCAGAATAGTACACTTTTAAAAATTAGCTGTTGTGTGGAAACAAACTCTTCTTGGTATAAAGAAAAGCCAACAACCAACAGGACTTTTGTACTGGGCACTGATGAGGCCCCACTTTGAGTACTGTGTTCAGTTTTGTTCTTTCACTACAAGAAAGACATTGAGGTGCTGGAGCGTGTCCAGAAGGGCAATGAAGCTTGTGAGGGATCTCGAGAACAAATATTATGAGGAGCAGCTGAGGGAACTGGGGTTATTTAGCCTGGAGAAAAGGAGGCTCAGGGGAGACCTTATTGCTCTCTACAGCTACCTGAAAGGAGGTTGTAGCAAGGTAGGGGTCGGTCTCTTCTCCCAAGAAACAAGTGACAGGACGAGAGGAAATGGCCTCAAGTTGTGCCAGGGGAGGTTCAGATTGGACATTAGGAAAAATTTCTTCACCGAAAAGGTTTTCAAACATAGGAACAGGCTGCCCAGGGAAGTGGTGGAATTGCCATCCCTGGAGGTATTTAAAAGACAGGTAGACGTGGTGCTTAGAGGCATATAGCATGATGTCAAACAAAAGTGAGAAAACACGAAATCAAACCAAGTCAACAATCAAAGACAAAGACAGCTTCAACTGTTTGTAATGACTGTTTCTTACTTCATCTTTTATTCCTCATTCAAGCCATTTCTTCCTTGATGCATAAAGAAATATCCGACCCTGAACACTTCTGCAATGGTAGTTCCATCTCAACCTTCCACCTCCCTGAAGCTCACTGCTAAGGAATCTCCTCTACGAATCGGCACTTGCTCTGTGAGCTGAGGCTAAGCTGCTGATAGCCACTGGCATAAATCTTTGTGCACTTGACCAAACTTCTTGGACTGCCAACAGGAAAAAAAACCAAACAACAGAACAGAGGCATTCAAAAGTCAACATGATTTTTAAACATGTTTTTGTGATATTCTCTATGTCACATTCAGCAAGGGAAGTTTTAGTTTCCTGAGATATACAGTATTTTTCTTACATTTCCTCTACCAAGTAGCTGTTGCACTTCTTTAATGACTTCTAACACTGAGAAAACTCAGGAAAAATACTGCAATTCATCCGACCTGCATTTCACAAACTTCAAAAGGAATAAAAATGTTGTTAAAGCTGCATAAATGACAACTTAATCCCACATCAGATAGAGGTAAACATAGCAAGAAGCCAAATTAAATGCCATCTCTTTTTCTGTTTTTCTCCTTGGACTGCCACACACCAAACATTTCATATGATCTATGAGGTTTCCAGGATAATAAAGCAGAAAGATACATTTGTATAATTCTTTTTGTATTTACAGCAAGACAAATTGTCTTGTTTTGAAACACCAGGGCTGATTGGAGTTGTACAATGGGGTATAAAATTGTCATTGCAGCAGTCTCTGTTTGTGTATAGTCAAATACCACGTTGACAGCATAACAGGAGTTGATTGCACTTTGAAAGAACTGTATCTACACATTGTTATCTGAACTAAACCCCTCAAACCTTGCTTTATACTTCCAATCTGCTAATTTTACTTTGTTTCTTATGTGTACAGATTGATTCAAAATGCAAACGCAAATCTGGAAGAACACCAGAAAGTTATTTTTACCTATGTTGTGCTGGCTCTACCGAGATGTTTTGGTATTTACATAAAACATGTTTTCTGCTTGCAATTTTTCTTCTGTTTGTTCTGTATAAAACGGAAGTTATAGCAGCCAACGTTTTCAATGGTGTTGCCTGAAATTATTCTTCCAGTTTAAGTTTATGGCCTCCATAAAAGCAGACATATTTTAAAAGACATTGGGAACCAACATATTTTCCATAAATTGATCATGATCTGAAAATCTTGCACCTTATTGACCTAAGAAGACCAGATGCTGACAGGTTGCACAGTTGATACAGTCCATGTACACTCCACCTGAATTCCCAGAAAGCGCCCAGCATCCACACGGAGAAATCTTCAGTGTATTCACAACTTCTCCCCCAGACCCTGAGACCCTTCATCAATGCTCGAGAGCAAGTAGCAGTGCCTTCCGCCGTGTTGTGCAGCTGTAAGCAGTAGCCAGGACTCGGGTTTTGAATGGGACCAGTTCACTTCACAGAACAGCACATCACAGAGCAGCACAAGGACAGAGGTACGGGTCAGATCAAAGGGTCTGGCAGAGCTCAGTACCAGGGAGCCGCAAACAGAGAAGTTTAAGTGTACGCATGGATACACTCCTAGCACGCACCAACTTTTGATTCATGCACTTTCTAATTCAGAGCAGGCAACTTTTGACTTCAGGGGATTTTTCCTTCATTAATTTGTTCAATGCCTTTTCGAACCTCTAATAACTTACAGCATCCATTCATTGTCCCCCGAGGGGAAAAAATTCTGTAGCTCAAATAAACGTTGCGTGCAGAAGGATTTCTGTTTCAGAGTTCTGCTCATTTTTGTCATCTATCTCCAGAATTTCAACTATTGGCACAGTTTTCTCGTCCTATCCAAAACAGACTCTAAAATACAAAGGCTATCCCATTCTAGAAATCTTCTCCCTGAAGTGAGCCATGAAAGCCATGAAAGCTCTGAAAGCACTGAACAGCAGCTTATCACTCCTCCCCATTGCACAGCAATGTAAATCTAACAGGAATGACTAGGAGAACTTCCCAGCCTGCTTGGTGAAAGAAGAGAATGCTCTTCAACATCTGTACTCCATAAGGGATTTGAGTACACAAGATTTTAAAGAAAGGAGGGAGAGACACAGAGAGGGACACCAGTTCAAGTCACAGGGAGCCAGCAGAGAAAACATACTTCACTTGAGGTCAAAAACCTCAAGAGTTAATTACTTGAAGTGGTTAGGAATGCCAACAGACACAAGCTTTTTTCTCACCTCTTTGTGGTGAAAATATTGATTGGCTTTGCATAAAGCTCTTGCACTGGTAAAGATGAGCACCAGGTAGGCTATACTGCATGGCATACTTGAGAATGAAAACTGAGCTCAAGATGGGTACAGTCTATTGGTCACAATAGAGCAACTAAGACATGAGACAGAAAATCCTCACCTACCTGTTAATCCAAAGTCATCCTGTAAAATACCATCAAAACCAGGTCATTACAGGACTCTGCATTTCCCTTAGTTGAACTTCATAAGGTTCCTGTCAGCCCAATTTTCCAGCCTGTCAAGGTCCCTCTGAAGGGCAGTTCCAACCCGCTGTTGTATCAACTACTCCTCCCTATTTTATATTGTCTGTAAACCTGCTAAGGGTTTATTTGTCCCATCATCCAGGTCATTAATGAAGATGTTACACAGTACTGGCCCCAGTATTGATCCCTGAGGCACACCACTGGTTACTGGCCTCTAATTGGACTTTGTGCAACTGATCACAACAAGCTTTTCAGCTTAGCAGTTCAGCCAGTTTCCAGTCCACCTCACCATCCACTTATGTACTCCATTAAGTCCCCAACAGACGATAATATAACCAAACTGAATCAGACAGAAAATCCCAGAACCTTTTGGTGCAATGCACATCACTTTGTAAGTCAGGTTCTTCAGTCCAGTTTCATTCACCTTCAGCTGCAAGGTGCCTGCTGCAAAGAGAACAGTGGGACATGGAGTGCTGTAGGGCACTGTCAGTGGTTGTGGTTCACTTGAAGGTCCAGATTTTCACTGTAGATGACACCACGTCACTGATGCTACTCCTTCCTTTGCTCTTCTCCCCTGAGTATCACAGAATCACAGAATGGTAGGGGTTGGAAGGGACCTTGGGAAACCATCTAGTCGAACCCCCCTGCCAAAGCAGGTTCACTTAGAGCAGGTTGCACAGGAATCCATCCAGGAGGGTTTTGAATATCTCCAGAGAAGGAGACTCCATAACCTCTCTGGGCAGCCTGTTCCAGTGCTCTGCCACCCTCAAAGTAAAGAAGTTTTTCCTCACGTTCAGATGGAATTTCCTGTGTTCCAGTTTGTGCCCATTTTCTCTTAAGGTCCTAAAGTGGGAAGTATATGTCCCAATATATTACTGAGGCCTTTATCGCTAGCATATAACAAACTGATTCCTTTAAGGAGTGGGTTATCTTATGGCCATGTGGCTTTTCTGGGACATGCTAATCACCATGACACCTGTCAGATGTCATGTTCTTTGCAACTCCACTAGAAGCAACCGAGCTTATGGCAGGTCCAGAAAGAGGGTCTTCATTGTTCAGCTGCTTTGCAGGAAGCACACCCATCATCATGGTTTCTCTCTATCCCCTTGTATGCCCTGTCCAAAATCCACATATTTTTTTTTTGACTGTTGGTCACTCCCATCTAAAATCTGAAGAGTATTTCGTAGGCCTAGTTTAAGTTTGACATCTGCCACTCGAGCTCTGTTGAACTGATGGGATCCACATGGTGGGACAGGATCCACAAACTGGCACATCATGCTGTCACCCATTTCATGGCAGAAGGACTACGGCACTAGCATTTTACAACTAGCCAGATAAATTCAGAGGCCACATGCAAGTGTGATCTAGAAGATTTTAATCTGTTTAGTGTGTCTATGCTTTAATTCTTTTCAGTATAAATGGGATTTTGGTTAAGAAAAAAAATCAATAGCAGCTCTGCCTTTGAGCCTTGTTTCTGAGGGCTAAGCGACCCTTTAGCCTGTTAATCCATAAATGGCCTGTTCCCCATTTTCTTCTGTTTCTCATTTCATACCTTTGATTCTCTCAAAATCTATTTTCCCCAGGCACTTTTGTCTGTGATTAATTTGGATATTTCACACTTTGCTGTGTGTGGAAGTCAAGTTTACTTACAATCGTAAATGAACCAGGCTATAAATAAAGTCATCACCGCACAGTCTGATTCAAAGAGCTCCTTTCCCTTTCAGGTTGTTTTTTTTATACATCCAAAGCATCTGTATTACAAGATGTCGGTCCTAATTAGGAGGCACTGGACTAATTTCACCTTGTGTAGTTATTTGCCACTAGACAAAATGAATATAAAAATGCAGCTATTCTGTTAGGATACGATTTCAAAACTTTTGCACCCACAATCTGGAGCAGCACACTTTCCAGCTACAGTCTCATTAATAATTTTTATAATTTTTAAAAATGAAGGGATCATGGCATTTCTCCTTTAATAAAGTCACATAAAATAATGCAAATTCTTAAGTGAAATTATCATCTATTGCCTGGTTTCCAAACTAAATAGCCACAAATGCCGAGATCAGTACCAACATCTCTCTTGCTCATTATTCCAATACTAGAGAAATTACTGAAAAACTGCATGTTCACTTCTGTTTTGTCAAGGATCATTGAGAATTTCACAATATGTTTCAGAGAATCCCATTGTAGCAAAGCATCCCAAAATGTTTGCAGAGGATAAAGCCCTCTGCCAACGGACTGCTGTCTGCTGATCCAGCATAAAAGCAACACAGGTGAGAAGAGTAACTCAATAATTTGAGAAGAGCCTGGTGAGAGATGAACTCATCCATTTTTTTTCATCTATCAGGTCAGCTAATAAAAGATATCATTTCCCCCTGAAAATCAAAGCTCAAAAATGCACGGCAAAAATACTCAGATATGAAATGAAGGCCCATAGAGAAATGCACTAGGAGGAACAAGCAAGGGGAAAAATTATGTTCTGCTTAAAAAAAAAAAAAGCTGTATCGCATACAAAATGCATTTACTGTATTTGATTAAGAAATAGGCAGGCTTGTATAAAACTCTTGTCAGAAACCAGAAATTAATCTTTACCTACTTGTCAGGTGGGGGGCTTTTTTCTTTGTTTTCTTTTTGCCAACCGTGATAAAAAATGATACAGGTAGTAGTGGAGGAGAAGGCAGGGGGAAGGTGCCAACACAGCTACCTCTTCCCAGGCTCAGCTCAGGAGTCACTTCAGAAAGAAGGAAGAGTTGGCGGCACATCCTGAATTTCCCCAGCAGAAATCAATGTCATGTCCTACATTTGCTCAGTGCCGGTCACGTCCATGTACCTGCGTTCAGTAAGTGCCCTGGTTTATCTCCACTGTGAAGTTAAAAAGCTGAAGCAACTTCTCGTGCAGGAAGGAGAATGCAAAGCATGCTCACTGCAGAAATAACGTCTCATTTTTCCACGTATCAAATTTAGAAAAGACTGATTCAATGTTTACATTAAGCCTACTGAGCCACTAATTCCAGCGCGGGGGTCAATTAGGAGGTAGAGCCTACAGATAAAAGAGTAAAGCTATGCCCTTATTCCTGAAGGTAGATGGGAAATGAGGAAACTGCAGGGAAAGGCAAGAATAGAACTTTTTTTACAAAATCAGGAAAAAATAAAAGAAATAACGAAATTCAAAAGATCCTTTACATGAACTTTCTTCTGTAAAGAAAGATTCAAGAGGACTTCAGTAAAATAAGTAAAAAAAGTCTCCCACCCCCCCTCTGGAAACCCTCTGTTGTTGTAAGTTTAAAAGACTAAAAAAAGGTGAAGCTAGGTTAGTGTAGACTTGGCTCCATCCTGCCATACAGGACAGAAATTACCATAATTAATTATGACATATGCCAAGAGCACTCTAGGAAAGAATTACTTAAAAATTAATTTTAACATACCGTTAGATACAAAAGATTCATATTATAAAGAAAAAATGACATCCCAGGTTAGTAATTTTCTTCTAATGTAAAACCCAAATGCATGTTCCTTTATGTCCTGTTAAGCATCCAGCATTACTTTTGGGGGGGCGTGGGGTTGGTTTTTTGGTTTTTTTTTTGTGGTTGATTGGTTTGTTTGTTTGTTTGTTTTGTTTCATTTTGTTTTGTTTTTCTTTCTAAGTACAGTCTTCCAATCTTAAACTTTCACCTAAAATTTTCATACACATTTATAATTGTGCTGGAAATTAACCTAACATTCAATGTTATTCCAGGAAAGTAATTCAAATTGGAAATTGATTGGAAAATTGGAAAGTAATTCAAATACTTTTCTGCCAACGTATCAATGTCCAGCCATGAAAGTGAACAGCTTCCACCGCCAGTGGTAAAATACCTAAAGCCATTTAGCTCAGCCTAGCACTATTAACATCTGCTGAAAAAACCTACTTGTGATCTATTAGCAAACCATAAGATGATTTCTTTCAAAGTTTTTAATGATTATTTTTTAAAGTGTTTCTCTGAAAAGCGCAATAGATCATGGCAGTACCCACAGAATTGGTCCAACATAGGAGGCTGGTCATCGATCTGATTTAACATGAGCCAAGAGTGGCAAAAGAGAACTAAATCTTGCCACATTTAATTTTTACACACTGAACTGTCTAATCATATCCTATCTCCTCAAAAAACCCCAAAGTAATATACTCACTGATAACCACTCCTTCATATTCTACCGCTTTTTGGCTTTAGATACCACAGTTCCAGAAACAGGAGTTGGAGCAGGTGTCACTTTTCTTTATGTCCCACTCAGAATGTCATGTTTTTCATTAAAAATACAACTATCTTCTAACTAGACATGATTTGGAAATAGAAGGTGCCCATGCTGCTTCAGTCAAGATGACCAGACAACATGGGAGAATAATGCTTTGGAGACCTTCTCCACCCAGCAAGGTTCTTCCAAGGAAGAAGGAAGGTCTTCATTCTGTAAGACACAAGCACTTGAGAGGCAGTCACTGTCATGCTATTGTCACCAAGCAGACCGGATTTTGTAACTGTTTCTAGCCCCTCAGCATACAGATACTATACATTAAACTAAAAATGTAGGCCCCAATAGAAGAATGTAACTCCTGGAACTTTGCACTAAGGTGCACTAGTCATGACATGCAATAGGTAAAAAATAAAAAGTATTTTATAGGAAAGCAACTGGATTTCTATGTTTTAGGAAACAGACAATTCATAATATAATTGTCCTTTCATTGACTATGTACTATGTACATTAAGTCCTATAACAGAAGGAAAACACAGGAAAGTCATAGAAGTAATCGATTAATATTTTTAGATTACATAAGAAAATGAATATGATTATTTTTCATGTTGTTCCAAAAAGGCATTTATTTTTCTCACTAGCAGAGTAAATTAAGTTATACATTTTGATAACTGCAATAATTTTTTTTCATAAGTTCAAGCAAAATTTCAACATGATCAAATACTGTTTATTCAAGACTAATGATTTGGGAAAGTTTGTTATAGCTCTGTTGCCAATGCTGGCTCTTTCAGCAAATCTGCTTTGAGTACACTGATGACAAATAAAATACTGTCCTACTCTTTTAATCTCTGTAGCATCACTCCCAGAAATTTGTACATGAACACCTTAATGTGTTTGCACTGATGTGAGCTAAAGAGTACTCAAAACACTTAAATGACACACTGAGGTCAGCACGCTGGTGCTTGGTGCAAACCTCCCACTTTCCTCCATTTCAGGGCTTTGAGAGCCCATCAGGTTCACCAGCACTTGTCATTTTCCGTTTCTTAAAGCACAAATAGCTTTCTACACAGGAGACTCGCAACAAAGCAAAGCGAATACACAAAATCAACCAAGCAAGCAGTCCCATCGTGTAACAGCCTATCCGTCGGGCCGGGAGAGAATTTGCACTCAAATTCTTTTTCTTCACTTTTAGGAGTGGGAAAGCAGGAACCAGGTGCGAGGAAGCAAGCAGGAAAATTGCTGCATATATCTAAACCCACAGACCTTGTAGAAACATCAGAGTAAACTCTCCTGATTTTTGTCACAAAACTTACCACATGGGAAAGTTTTCTTGAATTCCAGTTTCTAATGACAAATAGAGAATCTCAGCGCTCGTTTCTACACACATGCACACACACATACATATACCAACCTACATTTGCTTCTAGCTTTCATTAAGATCAAAGTTGTGTGGCTACAGCAAAAGAAGAAATGTATATTCACTACCGACCAGGCAGAGGTAATTTGTACTTGAGGGGAAGCGACAGCCACACCATCCTACGACAACAAACACGTTTGCATTGATCACAGCTGGATTCTTGGGTGGGAAGGCAGATGCCTTGTGTGTTGCTATCATCCCGATAAATCCGACTCCTTACAGTCCCTAATTTTTTTCCCCAGTTTCATTTTTTTTCTCAGACCTAAAACTGTTTGGGGTGGTCCTTCTTACTGTACACCAAGAAAAAGATGGCGCAGAGCTGGAACTCAATAGGTTTTCAGAAGCTTCCCTTAACCCCCACGCTTTTCTTCAAATGCAATGGACTTGTTTCTTGTATCCTCTCTTTGCTCCTTTCCAGGCAAGAAATGGGCGCAAGTTTTGCAAAGCAGTGAGCAGAAATGGATGTAGAGTCTTATAATAATAATAATGACGATGATAATGATAATAATAATAAACTGAATAATATACTTAAGCTTGCAGTTGCCAGCCAAGAAGGCCATGTGGGAAATAAGTCTTGCATTTTCCCAGCAAACAGACCCACCCCCCACTTTAGTGCCTCCCCGCTAAGCCTGTTTATGAAAAGTAAAAACTAAAACCCCAAAACCACAGCAAAGAAACCCAGAGACGCAGCTTGAGAAGTTCTCAAAAGTGAGGTAATTAGTCACGGACAAGCTGAAAAAAATCCTTGCTGGTAAACTTTTAATCAGCACACTTAGAAAATCCTCAAGCCTCTTTTTGCAAACATTTCTATCAAGGCTCCTTTTCTCACAGAGCAAAACATGCTGTAGATTAGCCATCTCACAAAATGCATTCGAATCACTCTTTTATTTCAGCATTTCATTTTCAGGAGTGCAGGTACACGAACAGACTCGGCCTACCCAATATCCCGCTGCTTTGCCAAAAGCTGTGCTTCGCTTTCCTGACCGCCTGCTGAAAAGCCAGGCTGCCGAGATTGTGCAGCTTTTTCCAACACCAAGCCTGGTGTTTCCCATTTAAATAATTTACCACTAAAGTCCTCAAGTATCTGGTCCCCCTTGTACTCCTCTTGCTTTTCCTGACACTGGTGTGGCAGATGGTACAAATGGGTTGACATATGCCGGTTGCCTCAGTGCAGAGAAGGAAAGCGACACCGTTGCTGAGACCCTCCGGAGCCCAGACTGCGGGCTGAGGAAAGCCATGTCTGAATATTAAGTTGTGAGGGTTTGGATGAAGTGATGTTCTTTGTGGTATCTTTCCTCTCTCTTTTCTCAGACCCACTTCTGCCTATCTGCTACTTACACACTGAACCCACCGGGTGTTAGATGTTTCCACTGGACTGGAAGACACCTTGCGAAGCACAGTGGTTATTTCCAGCACGTTATTCCAAATCCTTACAGGAATATGGGTAAACAGCTCTCTGATAATTTACAAACCAATCGCCTGCTTAAAGTAAGTGGCTTTTGAAAGATTCCTTGAACTAAAATGAATCCAGAGAAGTGTTGCGTTTAATGCACAGATGCTCCCAGTAACCACATAACACCTTACATACCTGACAGTAAGCTGTGCCTCCCCTTAACAGGGAGTAAAGGCAGTACAGCATCAGTGCCTTTGGCTAGCTCTGCTTAATAAACTACGTGGGAAATTCTCATCTAAGCTGCATCTTCAGTGTGGTTTCAAGAAGAATGAGTAGGAAAGTAACATAGGTACCTTTGCAGTTAGCTAAATAAATAAATAAATAAATAAATCTCACATTGGTTCATTTGTTAAAATTGACAAAAGAACTGGCCAGAAATCTCTTGTGTTGTAAATATTGCTAGTTTTGTGTTTGTTTTTTTTTTCTTGGAAAACCAGATTCACTGAAATGGAAGTGCCTCAAACAAACTTCTGAGTGGAAACAGGAAGGTAGAAACTCAACTGGTTTCCTGCCAACTCACCTGATGAGACCCTGGAAACCCCAACCTTCCTGGCACTGCAACTTTGCCTTGGTATTCAAGATCCTGGGGTCTTTCAGTTCCTTGCAAGGGAGTGAGGATACAGGAGGATGGCTTTCCAACAGGGATCCTAATAGCTCTGGAGCCACAGCTGGTACCAGGACTTTCCAGGTGCTCAGGCAGTAGGAGAAGCTAAGACTCTGGTAGACTACAAGTACAGAAATTGAGCTGCCAGTTCACACTTATATTTTAATTTTATTTTTTTTTTAACTGAATATTTTCATTCTTTTGAAATGCTTCTTCCTAAAAGTTTTCTTCAAAGGAAGATTTTCAATTTTACACCCAGAACAAAGACATTGAAAGTGACTGAATGAAATGCATCATCCTACTATGAAAGCTAACAGTTAACAACAAAACTGTAAGCAAATGCATTAGATTATATACTGGCTACACTTGTGTGCATTCCCTACAAACAACCTAAAACCAGCCTTCTGTTTCCCAGAGCCTGGTGTTCAGTGATCTGGATTTCTCGGAGACCTTAAGACTTCTAACACAATTCACAAAAAACAAACAAATGGAATGAAATTTGTTCAGGGTTATATTGTAGCTTCTATCTTAACTCACCACCTAGCATTGCTGTAGAACAAAATATTGAAAATACTATCAAGAATATCTACACAAGCAGTGAGGTAATTTGAAATGCGAAAGAGGCAGAAGAGTACAGAAGCATCTATCCCCAGGACACAGGACACAGGATGTGTACTTACTTTGTCCACCTTTGTGAGTTTATATCTGTGTTAACACTGTATAAACAAAATCTTTGCAGCTACATTGACCTGCAAAGTAAAAATATTTTAGGGAATCAGAGGTCATTTTGTTCCTCCAAGCATTTACATTAATCTTGCATTAAGCATGCAACTCCACGCTTTCCCATTTACTAGATACACCGTAAACTCTAATTGAAGTCAATAATATACATTAATAGCCTCCAACTGTATGTTTACTAAGGTATTCTCGAGTACTCGATGCATAGCATGAACATTTCACAAACCATTTCATCTCAACGTGAAGATGTGCACATTTTCCTGCCAGCATAAAGGCAAGGCTACAATACAACTATCTAACATACACATTGAGTGTGTGTTCTTTGTTTTCTAAATCTTGTCAGCGCTCATATGCTGGAAGGCATCGTGGTACTAACTGGATCATATTCTTCTAAAATTTTACCAACAAATGGCGGAAAAGGTGATGTTACTCTTTTTTTTTACTTTTTTTTTTCTTTGATGGAAAGGCAGGGCTCCCCTGTTAAGCAACCTTTGCCAAAGACTAATTCACCGGAAAATTGCTTCTCTAGTGCTAGTTCTTTTTCCCCCTGTATTGCATCTGATTGTCTCCAGTGACAGATTAATACACAAACATGACAGACATGGCCAAGAATTACTTTACCTTTTCTGATTTCAAATTACATATATTAAACATTGTTCTGTATTAAACTTTTCAATATTTGAAGTATATTTTTCTAATACTATAACTATCCCAAATCATGATTAGGAATATAAATTTTGTCAGTGCGTATTTTCTTGCAGCTTAGTTATGATTCTCTAAGGTTTTTATGTAGTCAATCACTGAGGTAAGAAAGTGCTCCACATAAAGAACACAAAAGCTGAGGGGAAAAATATCCTTTCAGTTACTCTAGGAAGAAATGGGCAATTTCTTTGGATAGGCAGAGATCAAGTAACAGTAAAGTCCTTCCCAAATAATAACCAAATTAGCAGCTTTCCACAACATCTCAAGATCTTTTCTACTCATCTGTGTATCAGTATGCCACAGATCTTGCTACAAATGAGGCAATAAGAGTTTTGTGGGAGTCCTTGATTAAGCTACAGACAACACATCATGGAAACTATCAGTGTTACCACTGGACAGCATCTCAAACCCAAACTGACATGGAGATAAATGACCTTAGCCTAAAGAGAAGCTAGACATTTGCATCCCCATTGGATTTGTGTGCATTTTTGAGTACATAAGTGACATAACTGTGAGAAGAAACTTTGTTACGGTGGTAAAGTCTATTATTTTCTCAAACTTGTAACACAAGTGACTACAAGACTGTGTGTAAAAATGCACTTTGAACAAAATAACCAGCACGTATTGCTTACCTCTTAAATAACAAGGAAGCATCTAAATAAGAGCAGCTTAATAGAAGTCACTTAAGTAAATTCCTTTCAGTGACAGCACTTGAATTATCATTGGAAAAAATTAAAAATAAAAAGGTTCTTTTAGTGCAACTGATGTTGTGCTGTCTCTTCCAATGAAATTCTCATTTGCCAGTCATTATCATTTTGGTGGAAGACTAAATTATTTGCTGCTTGTCAGTGAGGGGCAGAGTGTAGACTAAATGTAAGAAGTTGACAAGTTAGATGATAGAAATGAATAAAATTTATGTTCTTATGAACCTAATGGCAAGTAATTATCTCTGAACCAGCAGTACAAATGTGCTTTTTCATCATGAATACCTGACGTGTATTAGAAATTTCCAGAAGACATATTATTTATACAGTAAAGCAACAGAGTGGAAAACTTGTTAAATATATGGCTTCTGCATCCAGCATTTAATAGAAAAGTTTAATTGAGTGGTGAACCTTTTAGAAAATTTGTATGCCATGTTAAAAGGCAGATGCTAAAAAAAACAACAACTAAAAATATACCATCAACTTCCTAACTTCTTTTTTTCTTTTTAGCATTTACCTAAATCCCTGATTGGGCGGCATCATATGCGCTGGTTACAGACTCCAGCGTTAACAAAGCTGATTATAAGAGGATGCGTGTATATGTGTCTATGTAATACAACAGACAATATCACAAAATATAGCACCTCATTAAAATAGTGTTGAAGCTGTAAGTTGACAGCCAAAAAATTGCAGATATCAGAATTATGGTAGAATGCCCTACCTTTGTTCTTTTTCATGTGCTTGTATACACCTATATACTCGGCACAGAAGTCTTGATTCACGCTTCTTTTTTCTCTAAGATAGGAGCTCTGCCTCATTTGGATGCACAGCTCTCTGTTCAGCATTTTGTGTATGACCCTGTACCTCATTTAGTAAACAATATTCAGATCCTGCTAGAAAGACAGAATGTTTAATTTCCTTGTAGACTTTACAACATTACTCATCCCTTAAGTACTTAAGTGCTTCACTAATAATTTATCCGCACAATATCCCTGAAAGATGAACAGCTGGTATTATCCAAACTTACAGATGAGAAAACAAAGCACAGAGAAATCAAGGTCAAAGTTACCTACTAAATGTAGGTCCCTATTTTGAGTATCTAGATCACTTTATTGCAGAAGACACAGCACAGCTACAGCTCCGAATGTTCAAGAGTAGCTGGAAGGAGCCACCAGAAGAAAGCTCAGTGAGCTCTTCCAGCTCTGAGCTGAACCGTGGTCAGGCACCCTCAGTGACAGCCCAAGCCCAGCTTCTCCAAGACATTGTCATGGAGCAGCAGATACATTGCAGCAGCCATGGGAGACCTTCTGAAGTGGCAGCTGCAGGCCAGGGGCAGGGTATACTACAGTGACTCAAAGACACTAGATGCCAGCATGTGGGCAACGGCATTGTGCCCATAGGTGGTTTGGAGTACAGTTTTCTTTAGGAAAAAAAAAACGTCAAACAACTGGGAGAAGATTTTTGCCATAGAAAGTTTAATTTAGCAGTTCTGTATAAAAGAAAACAGTTTTCATATTGAGAAACATCAGGGATTCTTAACATGTCCTGTGCATTAGTCTACTGAGAACTTAAATATATATGCCTTAAAAGTTTTAAGAAGCAAATCAGGCCTACTCACTATATTTGGTTTCAAAGTACTTCTGCAAGAACTAAGTATTTTTAAGTTATGTAGGAGTACTACAAGCTCAACCTGTATAAAACTTATCTCAAAGAACATCTTACAAACAAGTGGGCAGGAGTTGCTAACTGATTTCTGGAGCTGGTACATCCAAAAGTGACTAAGCAAGTACATCTGATACTTTGGTAGTGTTGCTTTTGTATCACAATACTTCATAAAAATCCCTGAGCACTGCCTTGTAGCAGAACAATGCGGAACGGTACAAACAGTCCTCCACCGAACTGACAATTCCAAGTGGATATAAAAAGCTACATTGGCCAGATTGCCTTGGGCTCTTCAGCTAAACAGTACCCAGTCCTTTCTCCTTCCTTTCCAAGTGGAAAGAGGCAAGTGCGACTGAAGAAGACAGTGCTCTCAAAGGACCACAACTACCCCTTCATTCCTTTCTTCCCCAGAAGAAATGCCCATGCTCTCTCATGAGCTAGCAGGAAGATCCAGGAGTTCTAAAGAAATAGGAATTGAAGAATTAACCATCCAAAGTAAATATCTGACCAAGGTGCTAAACTGAACACAGCAGCAGTATTCAAAGAAAATGAGAGCTCTCTTCTGCCCTGCATCAGAATCAGCTATGAAGAGCAAAGGAAGGAACTGTTACTTAGTACTGCTGCACTGCCTGAAAACAGAGGTTCTGGAGAACTTCTGAGAAAACAAAGAAAAATGATTTTGTGTTCAGTCAAAGAGTACTTTGGTACCACACAACTTAAGCATCAGAGGTGAATCTCACTACTCTTTGACGATTTCCTACAAAGATGTATGCAGAAGTTAGACAAAAAGACTGTACAGGAACCCTGGAGATGATGCACATTGTGTATTCACAGTCCTAATTTAATTATTTGAAGGACTGTATGCCCACAGTGATACTCTCTAGGTTCTTGCATTCTGGGGGCTAAGAAGAGGGTATAGCCCACTTGGATTTTCCACACATTTTACTAAAGCCCCCCCCCCCCATCACAGGTAACATTAGTCTCAGGACACAGCAGTGTCCTATTATTAAGTTGGCACCTCAGAGAGTACGAACAATGGAAAGAGCTTAGTTAAGTGAAAATAAACTTGCCTAAAGTTAGAAATTTTCAGTCATCAAAGAAGAAAATTAGTGTTGTCGTAGTATTTGTCTTTACTGCCTGCCCCATTATCAAAATTTGCTGAATGCTGCTTGAGAATATCAAACCATATTTGCGCAGCAGTCCCGACAACTTCAGTATCGGAAGAAAAACGTCTCAAAAAGCAGAAGTCCCTCACAGCTTGCTACCCAAGCTTGGTACCCCAGAATGACTTTTCCGTTTTAGCGCATGAGAAACTCCTTCCAGCAAGTTTGTTTTCACTGCATTATTTCACGATACATAGAAAATGCATTTTATTGACAACAAAACTTCAATATTTACATCTTTAACACAGATAAGGCCGCATGTTATTATCTGTTACATCCATCAAAGACCGACAGGTATCAAGAAACAGAATTTCTCTTTTATTACTCATGTATGACAGAGAGACAATATCAGTGAAGAGCCACAGGATAACAGCATTAGCACACGTGCATATCCTTCTGCTAATAGAAAAGTTAAGTATAATGCATTTCCTAACCCGAAATATCCCAGAAATCAGCCTGTACCTACCACACAACCTAGACTGTACGTTCTTTGCTGGGTTTAGCGTATGTGGTTTTTTTCCCACCAGCAGAAGGAGCTCTTTATTAAAGGAAAATCATATTCATTCAGTTTGTTGGAGGTTTACAGCCTTCTTGGCTCCTTCTGGCCAGAGAGCAATTGGCAAAGAATTTAAGATGTGTGGTTGATCTGGGGGAAAAAAGGAGAGGAAAAAAAACCCAAACAAACCAAACCCAAGAAAAGAACCCACATAAGAACAGCAAAGGCAGTATGTTTACTCCATCAGCTTCTGAAAAAAAAATAATAAAAATATGAAAGTTATAAAACATACATTTGTGGGCTTTTCAGGAGGACTGCCGGTACTTGAAGAATGTACAAATGCTGAATAACTACCTGAAGCCACAGCACCTGGGTTTTCCCCCATACACAGCAAAAAAGGCCACAGAAAGTTCATTTTTCTGAAGTTATAATAACACTTGTCTGATTAAAATAATCAGTTTAGGCATTCTAGTAAGATTTTCTGTTCAAAAGTAGATATCCGTTGCCTGCTATTAAGTGTGGGGATATCGGCAAAAGGAATGCTTGAACTGGGCATTAAAAATGAATCCTCAAGCTCTGAGAAGTGAAAGGTTCCCTCAAGATTTCTATTACTGTTTCTCAGCAGGCCAACACAAGCGGTAGCAATTTGGTGCTTCCAAGCAAAAATACTAAAGGTTTCAGGTCAGTCTCTATTGTCCTAGTAGGAGAGAAGATAAAGCACTAAACAGGAGCTACCTTCAGTTACCACGGATTACAAAAACCTGAAGGATTCCCTTTTATTTCAAACCCATGCTGGGCAAATCGGGTTACTTCTTGAATCAGAAGACTCTGCAGCATTAGCTTTCTGCAGATACACCATTACAGCTGTCATTACAATAGTTTTCTTCTATTTTCTATAGGAACCATAGGCAACTGTACAATTTTAGAAAGTTCCTCTATTACATACAGATCTGTCTCTTCCCTCTATCTCATTTGAAGGACAATAGATAAAATCTCTAACTCAAGTGAATATGTGATGCTTTCACCTTCTCCTTTATCTTCAAGTTTCTATTTTTTTCCCTTACCCCCACCTTTTTTTTTTAATATGTGAAATACGGTCACGCTTGTTTCCCCTAAAATACTTAGAAATACACAGTTTTGCTGAGATTATAGTGTTTAAATCACACAAGCACGATCCCAGCCTGCGTAACTCTGTATAAATTCACTAATTTTACTCCATGTTTTGAGCAGAATACTTTCCACCCAACCACATACAAGCTTGGTACCTACTTTAAGTCACTCTGTGGAGATGGACAGAGATGCGCCACATGGCAATTTATCACAATCACCTTCAACATCCATGTGACGGTGGACAAGAAATACCCTCTGTAAAGGCTTTCTCTCTCTCTTGCTTGGTAGCGACCACAAGAAGGCACCTAGATGATGAGCTCAGACTATCCACTTACACTTTATATGGGTACCTTTGGCAGGATCAGTCCCGTCAATCACTGTCATGCCAGAGTGCATCCTACGGTCCCACCAGAATACAGACAAGGAGGGCTTGTTCCAAGAGCTTTTTTGACTTACACCTCCCAATGTCCAAGTCATTACTTGACTATCAGCGAGTACACTACCCCGTGCCCACCGATCTCATCTTATTCGCCCTCACCTACCAAATGTACTACCTGACCACAGCATAAGCCACATTTTCATTCTGCCTAACACCTCACTGTGCCATTTCTCTCTGGAGCTCCTTCTCCCTGGCTGACCCTTAGGCAGGGAAGGAAAGAGCAACCAAAGCCTTTTAATAGCGTTCACGTCCTCCTTCAAATTCTTCATGAAAATGTATCATCTTCTCTGGTTCTGCAAAACACAACACCCTTGTACTAATTGGGCCACTGGTAACTCATGACTACTGATTTATTTATGCAATCCTCCCTCCCCCCACCTCCCCCACCCCCCCAAAAAAGCAACTCTCTTGTCATCGGGCTTCCCAAAGCCACTAAGGGACTGCATTTTATCTACCTGTTGTATCCTTCCATAATCCTGAACTTGAAGCTCTCTGTTTGTTTTAAACTCTATTAGTACATACAGCCTACACGACTGTAAGAGCCTCTATCCAATGGCTACTGTCATGCGCGTTATTACAAATAGCTGTTGCAGCCTACTGCTCCGGGGTTATAAAACAAATTTGTTTTTAAAGAGAAGATTATAGTATCTCTCAACCCTCCATATAAACTCTGAGGATTTATCAGAGACTGAGAACATATTGTTAAAAGTGTTAGCAAACCATGCCTAGTGTAGCCACCTCCTTTGAGGATTTTCCTGCAAATTTCGTTAATTCTTTTAAAAACTCCATTCGGAGTTAAAATCGTTTGCAGTGATCTTTCTTTTCACATGAAACAAAGAGCTAAGCACCGATTTAGCTCACTAAAGCTTAATCATTAAGTTAAGGTGACTAATTTAGCACTATAACTACCTCCAAAGAGTCTTTCAGATCTCAGTTACCTTATTCTGAAGGGGCCTATCTTCCTCTGTTTACTAGATGGAAAGTATAAGCAATTGCATCGCTAATGCAGATACTTCGGCAAAGAGAAAAGCAGGCAAGCAGAATATATGCCTCATGACTGTGGTGTGAAACTTGGAAACCCAACCTCTATGCGCTTGATAAATAAGAGGCAATTAAAATCTCAGTATTAACTATTTTTTTTAAATCCTTTCGTTTTAAAGGTGGGATAATAGTTTCAGATCCCACTCCATGATTACCAATATCTACCACATTGTGGAGAAAAATAATAAGGCACAGTGCTTTTGCAGAGAGTGTGATGGGATAATTTATGTCTAAGGAGACATGCTGAATGCACATTCTTTCTGTGTCAACGCAATTTAGCAAGTTAAGGCAGATGAAGAATGGAGGTTGTGAGAGTTTCTTGTTTTGCCTGTGAAGCTGAGCTCATTAAGACATGCCTGAAAAGTCCCAGTTTCTAAGCAGAATTCTAGTGTGGGCTTGTTATTTGTTTATATTGCACAAGATTGTGAGTGTTACCATCAATTGAGCCCATTCTTTTTTCTTTGTATTTTATTTTATCACACACAGAGAGTAGTTGCTGACCTTATTTGGACTACACTTTCCTCTCAGTTGACTTTGAAGAAAAACTGCATCAGCATCAACAGGCAAATTTGCTAGTATTCACTCAACCATCACAAAGGTAAAAGCTCACGTTTCCCTGCCCTGGCATTCATCAAAGCCAGAGACACACACACAAAAGAAAAGGCACACTCCCATGACATACATCCAGCGATGGGAAACCTGCCACAGCATCCGTTCAATGCTTCTCAAGCACAGTACACAGCATTTACACAGGCGGTTTAGTTTGGCCTCTGGAAATCTGTTCATTTGCTGTAATCCCTACTTAGCATCCACAGTCACTTCAAGAACCACATTTTGCCCGGTGAGCAGCTAGTTTGGTTATGCCCACCTTTTCTTTTTAACTGGCAAATAATTTGATGCTTTGATAAAGACTGTCAATATTCAAACACATTTTTGATTTCAGATGGGAGGGGGGAAAAAAGAAATATTTTAGAATTTTAATATTTTAGATAATTTCTATTTTTCAGAAAAAATAGAATAGGAAGGAAAAAATAGAATAGAGAGAAGAATAGAATAGAATAAGAATAAGAATAAATAAGAATAAGAATAAGAATAAGAATAGAATAGAATAGAATAGAATAGAATAGAATAGAATAGAATAGAATAGAATAGAATAGAGAAAGTGCTGAGTCTGTTGGTTCAATGCTGTTTTTTCTATTTTGGGGATTCTGCTTATCTGGCTGAGGGTTCAGAGAAGCTCCTATTTTCATCTTCTCTTGCGCACTGTCAGTGGTGATAAAGGAATGAAGGGGCGGTGGGGGAAGGTTACCCTGCACTGTTGAGCATACCATTGACTTAACAGGAGAAAAAGGAAAAACTGACAACTAAAACTGGGTGTCCTGCTCAGAAGCAAAGCCTCTGATCTGTGCCACCCTGCAGCACCAGGGAACAGACCCACTCAAATAACTCTGCAGAGAGCCGCTCATTAAAAGTAACCGTCTGAAACAGACAGAGAAAGAACAGGCAGAAAGAACAGGCAGAGCAGCTTAGGCAACAACAAAAGAGCCACTTCTGTGACTTGCAAAAGAAGAGATTTCTTCTCCCCCCACCAACCGATAATTTTATAGGAGAAAAAAAACCCCAAATCTAACCTGGATAAAGGAGGGAACAGAACAGTGAGTTAATGGATGAGAGGTAATCAGAAAGTCAAGACAGGCAAGGTATAAACTAAAGGATTAAACTGAAGGACTGTGCTGGATCAGGCATTCATGTGCTTGGGTGAGCTGGTTCAGGATTTGAACTTGTAGAAAAACTTCGGGGTCTGTGGGGTCGAGCTGGGCTGCTTTTCAGCCAGCTCAGGTCCCTAACCAAGATGACTGTGTGGCCTCAGAAGGGTTCATGCCAGCACAGCACAGGGGGGTGAAAGAGCAGAAACTGCTTTTTTTATTGGTAGATCTAGCTGAAACAGTATATACTCTGTATGGAAAATGCTCTATTTCTGCAGCGGGCAATGGCAATTTCAGGCAAGAAACAGAGAGGATGTGGGAGCTAATGGCAGAGTATTGGTCCTGCAGACTTCAAGTTAAGCTGTTTCCTAGCACGGCAATTTTAACTTCAGCTATTTAACATTGTTGCTAACACCTTGAAAAATTACATGCTACAAAACCTGCAATCTTTTTTTTCCTGCCACACTTTCAAATCAATATGCATTGAGTGCTCTGTAACACTTCAGCAATGACCGCTCCATCAGCTCATCTCTGTGTCCCTCTGCAGCACACCGGCAGAAGTCACACACACTGACTTCATTTGGACACCCCGCCACCACCCCACTTGTATTCCTAAATAATAGCATATGTTCCTCATGCATTAACCACCCACTATTGTGTCCTTTTATTTCTTTTTGCTTCACAATCCCACATGCCTGACACAGCTGGCCAGCTGTACTGGTGCGTGGGACCCCGGAGCAGGGAAGAGGCTATGGGATTGCTTGGCACTGCAAACTGGGTGCTTCCGAGCAGGCACCGTCCCAGCAGGAGCCCTTGTATGAAGCTTGAGCTCATGCTACAGCCTCACACTCACAGCTGTCTGCCATCTGCCTGTCACTCTATCTCAAGACATGGACTTCATGAATTAGAGCTCTGATGTGGTATTTCTGAAAAATCATGAGACCTGCCAGTTAGAATTATAGATTAGATATTATCTAATAGATAGATATTATTATTATTATTAGATTAGATAGTTAGATTTGGGTTGGAAGGGACCTTTAAAGGTCCTTAAAGTCTAACTCCCCTGCAATGAGCAGGGACATCTTCATAGACTCATAGACTGGTTTAGGTTGGAAGGGACCTTAAAGATAATCTAGTTCCAACGCCCCTGCCGTGGGCAGTGACACCTTCCACTGGACCACGCTGTTCAAAGCCCCATCCAGCCTGAACAGATCAGGTTGCTCAGAGCCCCATCTGACTGGACCATGAATGTTTCCAGGTATGGGGCATCTACCACCTCTCTGGGCAACCTGTGCCAGTGTTTCACCACCCTAACTGGAGTAAAAAATGTCTTCCTTATATCTAGTCTGAATCTACCCTCTTTTAGCTTAAAACCACTATCCCTTGTCCTATTGCTACAGGGCCTATTAAAAAGTCTGTCCCTGTCTTTCCTGTAGGCCCCATTTTATACATTGAAAGGCCACAATAAGGTCTCCCCAGAGCCTTCTCTTCTCCAGGCTGAACAGCCCCAACTCTCTCAGCCTGTCCTCATAGGAGAGGTGCTCCAGCCCTCTGATCATCTTTGTGGCCCTCCTCTGGACACGCTCTAACAGGTCCAACAGTGACTCCTGTTCACTTCCTTGCCACTGTAATTTTCAATACTAGTTTGTGACAAAACACCAACTAGCAAATATTGGGACCCCACTCCTGGGATGGGGGACACTCACGTCCCCTGCCTAATCCCAGCTCCCACCTCCCAGCACAATGCCCAGTCAGGGCTATGAGCAACTGCACAGGGGTTTACCCAGCTTGGGAAGATGGGCCACTGCACAGCTCCAAACTGCGCTTCACTGCACCACAGACAGAAAAAACATGTGCAAACCTACTATCAGATTCCACATGTGCAAACCTACTATCAGATTCCACATGTGCATGTGTATTCCATATATTATAATTTTTCTAGATGTGTCAAAACCATATTGCTTGATCCTATCCTTTCATGAAGCACACGATTGCAAAAGGGTGGGGTTTTTTAGTTCTACACTTCACGTATCTTCATCTGCCTGTCTCTGATTTTTTTTGGATAGTGTTTCTATGAAACCATATAGTTGAAGTGTAGGACCATGTGCTCACACAAGTCTCAAGAAGCACCGTTTTAGTCACTGATTTGAGGAAATTATACCTGCAGTGAGTAAGGACAAGGCCCTATCTGCATTTCTGATGCTAACATCTAAATTCTCTCCTTCAGCAGAAGAAAGCAAATAATCCACCATCCTATGCTTCTCTTCAATATGCAGGAAGCTGGTTGCCCACCTAACCCTAAGTACTTGTGAAGTCCTTCATTTTCCCATCTGACCTCTAAGCAAGCTCTTATCCTCAGAGCATTCCTCATCCATCTCCCTCCCCACTGCGACGCAACACGCTGCACTTGCTGCACCTAAAGACCCTGGGACAGTTCCTGTATCATTCTTTGATCAGAGAAATAGATTTATTGTCTCTTTTGGACTTAGCAATCAGCCCAGGTACTAGGTCGGACCCAAACCGGCAGCAGCAACAGGACCATCTAAATTTATGCCTGACACAGCATTACTCGAACCAAGGGCATAATTCTGAGGGATGCTCACGACGGCATGGTGCAGTGCTGGTCAGCAGCTGGCTTGCAAATTGACCACAGCTCTGTAGATCAAATCAAACATTTTAATTATCTTGTATTTTGCATGAAATCATTACATCTCCTATAATCACCACCTGTAAAATTACTGTGGGAGAAGGGAACTTTATAACCATCTCTGAGGCAGTCGGGCATTTTATTCTGCCTCCTCGGTATCATTCATGTCTTACATTCCTATTAAGCAGCCAGGTCTGACATCTGTCTCTTTAACCCACTCCCACAGATAACCACACGCGTCTGCATGTAAATGATTAACACTCCCCTCTCGTGAAGCCACACATCTTTGCGCTCCAGTGAGAATAACTGCTTATACTATTGCAAATAATAAAACGTGTCATTCAATCCTTGTAATAAAAGCTTAAAATCCAACGTGAAGTGATGTGGGTGTAAGTCAACATGAGTGAGTTGGACTCAAAGATAATTCAACACTATTCGTGGGATCAAAGATGAGTACATCGACTCTCCTGGTTCCTCTACCCTACCGTCATCCTAATGTTCAGACTTCTACCAAGAATAACCTATTACACACTACTCGAATCCCCACAGCGATCATTCCTCTTTGTCTACTCTGTCCTCTTTATTCTGGCATATAAATTACACCACCTTGGTTGACAAGGGAGAATTCAATGCTGATGTGTAGAACAGTGTAAATAACCCATATTTAATACTTATCAAAAAGCTTATTTCTTCAGTCTTCTTTACTGATGGGCATATGCAACCTCACACAGCAGTACAATATTCCAGGAGACGTTTACCAGTGTACCCTTATCCTATTGCTATGTATTTGTACTTCCATCTTTTAACACAGTGCAGGTTTGTAACACATGTAAAGACAAGTATTCTGCCCTCCACCACAGATTTCCAGCCCTAAATAACAGCTCCAGAGATGCATGTTTCTCCTAACTGTATCCTACCATAAGATACTAATATGAGAAAGGAGAAACACAGAGAAAGCACAGCTAACATTTTAAATCGAACTGATATTATTTAGTTAGAAAAAAGTTTTTCTTCCTATTTCTTCAGTCTCCCAGGACAGTATGATTTCTTTCTGGTTTTAAAAGTCTATACATAGAATCATGATGCATGACCTTCCTTCTTTCCCCTAGAATAGTATGTTCTTAAATGGAGCCCAAACCGTATTTTGCTCTTCACAACTGCTGCTGGAAGTTTTCCTGTTCTTTTCCTAGGATCAGGCAAGCCTCCGCTAGAGGGAATGCTTAAAGGCGCAATGAAACCCAATCGCCCACCCGCAAAGTGTTTCCCATTGTGGATGCAATGGTAGTGACATTCGGTTCACATAACTTTGTGATGCCATTTTTTTAAAGCCTGAGCTACAAGAATAAAATCACATTGGTAAATTTACTGAAACAACAAAAGCAAAGGACATTCAGAAAGACAGGCAAGTATCCCCTTACAGGGAGGAAGTGCTGTACCAAAGCATTTCAAGTCTTACACAGCTACTATTTACACAGACCTTTTTGTGAATACGCTCTCATCGCCTGTAATTTATCAGCCTTGCCCAACCTACCCAAAAGGTGATCTAAGGGCTCATATGCCATTTCCATGGGAGATGGGACATTAAAATAATATATATTCCAGCTCTTTGATTCCCATTGATTTTGTGGGTAATACAATAACCAGAATGAGATAGCTGAAACCAATAAAAACTGATTTATAGCATTAAAGGCATTCTTTATAGCACTTATTTATGGTACATTACATCTGAAATCCAATTTCACAGGCTGCTGTTTGAAACTTTCTGTTCAATCATAAATACACTACATACAGCATAGCTCAGTGCCACAGAGTCAGATTATACAAATGCCTACGTTCCCAGAAGGAACTGCACTTCTGCTGCAATTGTGGTAAATGAGTTTGACAGTAATTTTTCCCAACCAACTTCCAACCAAAAAGTTCCAGTCAGCACTCAATAAATTCAGAATGTACGGTTACTCCTTTAATCATAATAAACATCTATTTATTCATATACTTCAGTTATTGAAAAGGCATTAACAGAAATCATAGAAAACAAACTTGGCATATGTTACTTGATAAACTACTAAGTATATTCAAGCATGTTAGCAAGGGTACTGTTTGAAAAGCACACACAAGCAGACACGTGCACTACTCCCATTTATGGGGATGGGAACATGGCAAACCTGCTAGGTTAATTTTCAAAGGGTGAAAAGCAGGAGCTTCCTCAACGCGTCTCAGAGCTGCTCACTTCAAAGGAAGAGACCACATTCAGGTCACTTACTATAATCATTGTCAAGAAAAGGGCAAAAAATCAGATCTGACTTTCACAGAGGCACTGTCATCGGAATCTGGAGCAAGTTCTTATTTATTTGAAAAGGCTTTTCCCTGAAAGTAAAATCACTGCAAACTATGTTTGTCAGGCTTTAAACAAATTTAAGTTGAAAGATGTTTTCTCCCTGCCTCTGATATGAAGGCAGACTTTGTCTTTGTGTGATGTTTCCCTTCTTGGTTATAAGAGATTATTTTTAAAGATGCAACTACACTGACGTGTTACAAAACAGAGTACCTGTAGTGTTGCTACTAAAAGAAATAATGAAAGAAAAATCCTATTGTGGCATATCACGTTTTGCTCCTCCAGAGACACTACTCCCCAGAGAAATAGAGCGAGACAAAATTAAATCTCCAGACATACAGGAATACTCTTGGTCTTTGGTTTCTCAGCTATAAAGCCAGAGACTCCTGTGCGGAACAGCAAAGATATCAATATTGTAAAAGCAGACAGCGGCTGGAGACGTAGTGAGAATAACGAAAAATATGTCAACTTGGTATACATTTTGGGGTGGGGGGAACAGGAAAGGGGGACCTAAATCCCAGGTTGCCAGTTGAGAACAGACCTGACCTGACACGTGTATTTTATACAAACCCCTGCAGGAAGCAGGAGGGAGGGAAGGACACTTTCAGTGAGGAAACTTAAGACTGCAAAGCATTAATAATTTAATATCCAGTTCTTTCACCTCCAGAACACCAATTCAAATCCAATTCACGTCAACAGTGACCCAAACTTATTAACTGGCCTGCATGTTGAAATGATTTGATAGACTTAATTGGTTTCTGGTGTACATGAGATAAAGTTGGCCACTACCTTTGACATTCATAGCAAACTATACAACGGGTTGAAAACTACAGATGAGGAAGACTCCCCCAGAATAGACTCCCCCCTTCAGTGCAAGTTGGGACAGTTCCCGGAAGAAATACTCCCTCATACTGTAAACAAAAAGAACCTACCTAATATTAAAGCAATATGAAAAATAAACTAATGATAATTTATTAGCTTGTGGTATGTATTTTTCCAAAGAGTAGTTACTGTATAACACAGATATTTATTTTATTTCATTAATTTTTTTTGCCGCTGAAAGGAAGGTTTGGCCACTAAAAGCAAGTATTAAGCAAGACCCCACAGCTGGCTGACGTGGACATGATCAACCATTCGACAGCTTGTATTCCTCTAAATTATAATGCAGATCCTACAGCTGTAGCATAGTGAACCCAATAGATTCATAGAATGGCTTAGGTTGGAGGGGACCTTAAAGATTATGTAGTTCCAACCCCCCTGCCATGAAAAGAGGCAGAATGGAAAACAATTGCAAATCATGGTATCCAGGTCCTGGTCCCAGGCAGAGAAACACTTTTCCATTTTCCTTGACATCATTTAAAATGCCTTCCACTTGAGAGAATACATAACTGTGTACCATCTTAGGAGTCTTCTGGACATTAAACACAGACTCAGGACCCTCATGGAAAAAACGTTTATATACATTTCACTGAAATGGAAAGATACCATAGCACCTCTTTTGAGTTTTAATGAAATAAAATTCACTAGGCTTGATCATAAACTGTCCACACTCACGTCAAGATTCCACTTCAAGACATAAGTGTATAGTATTCCCAAAAGAGATTTTAATGACATTTTCAGACCAAAGCCCTTTGCACATTCTTACATAAAATAGGTAGTATAGCTACAGAAACATTTTTTCCATTTTTCAGCAATCCAGTATTTTGCTTACATTGCAGTTGAATTTGTACAAGAATTTGTGAAGAGTCTGCTCAGAATATTAAATGCAACATGCTAGCACTTTGATGTCCTTTCCCATGGAAAAACATCCCCAACCAATCCACAAAACAACACATTTAAAAACCTAGAAATTCTGTAGTCTGTCTCAAGGAAAGATTAATAGGGGCAGCAAAATTTGCAAATCAGAGAAAAAATTTCAGTTAGTCAATCAAGACTTAAAAAGGCCTGAGGTCATTAGAAATACTTCACTCAGATCAACGTAAAATATTAAACATATTATTGTATACAATGCATAACGCTTAGAAAATTACTTGAATCGCTCATACTTCTGAATTTTTCATTAAACCATTCCAACATGATGAAAAAAGTGAAATTTATAGTGGATAGTTCACTGAATCTCTTCTTCATGTAGAAGTTCAGCCAAGAAGATGGAATGAATTTGAAAATTAATTAAAATATTAAATCTTTATTTTATGTTATAGATTGCAAACATGCATTGAATCCCTTTGTTCAGTTCCAGTAAAGTATACTCTTTGAAAAAGAATATACTAGTGTCAGAGGGATCCAAAAATACAGTGAGAGCAGTAAGAGACATGAGAAATCTTTTTAAGCAGATAAATGACTAAAATGATAAATTATGGTTGTACTTGTATTTTCTTCCTATAAGACAAAATCAAATTCAAAGGTAATACATTTAAGTCTGATTAAAGGTTTTTTTAAAATTAAATATAATATATGCCCACAACTTAAACTGCAAGCTAGGCTACTAAAAACACAAAAATACATATCAGTGACATTATGGATTATGACAACACCCCAAAATTACCCTAATGTCTATTTTTTTTTTATTTTAAATGAAATACATAACTCCTTGGACTTGCAGAAAGTGACAAATACAATGCTGATGCAGGTGTAATGCTTCACATTGACACATAGCTTTTCTCTGAATACCCAAGTAGGAAATTAATAGCATAACAGACACCAAAGTAAACACCTCGTGAAATCTAGATCAATCTGGCTAAGCAAAGAAAAGCAACAAAGACTCATGAAATGGATTCATCTGTGGCAGGAATGCAAACTTCACTCTACAGCCTATGGGGTAGACCAACAGGTAGACGATAGGACACACTAAACCTCTTCAGCACAAGTTTAGCCTCCAACATCAGGGTAATGAAAAAAATGTGTTTTCCCTGTTTATGCATTGTTTGCTGTTCCCTTGCTTCAGGAACTTACTAAAAAAAGGCAAAAAAACAGCAGAAATGGAAACATGTCTGGATAAGACCTCTTGAGGTCTCCAATTCAGTTCCCCAGAATAAGCGCTTCCTTTCCTGCCACCCCTGTCAGGAATGGATTAAACCCCATTTCAAAAACAGCTAAGAGGGCGATTAAACATATAATAGCCATGCAACCCAGGAGGGACGTTAAAGATCTGCCATATGCGAAGCCTGTATCTCTTACAAGGGGAGTCAGGTCCAAGGACGAAGGAAGGAGGCATGCTGCATGATCTACAGCGAAGGATGGCACATAAATCTAGGAGCATGTTGCCCAGAATCCCACCCAACCTCACAGATGGTTGAAGTCTCACCTACACTGCAAAAGGAGAGCCAGGGTCTGGTTCTCCACCCCACTAGTAGCTTTGTTTGCTTTTGGGCTACTCCCATCTAGCCCAGCTCAGACTGAGCAACGTTATTTTTGTGTGTTTTCAAAGCACTTGAAATGGCTGGGTTGCAATAAGTAAGACCAGGGCTTTACAGCAAGAAACTGGGTAGATACTTGCATGCCGTGGCAGGCAATGGACAGGTGTATGGCCATACTTGAGAGTCTGCTCAGATAGTGCCAGAGAACCGCATGGAAGAGAGGAAGATAAACCTCGTGCCTTTTTATCCACCACATTGTCCGAGAGCGGTCCCTAGAGCGAACTGTCCCCAGGCGAGGTGAACCCATACCTAATAAAACCATCTGCCCTTAGGAACATGATGCACACCCCAGGAATGCTTCGCTCCTGAGAAGGATAAAGGGTTACTGCTAAGATGGCCTTAGCATAAAAACTAGATGCCTTAGAAATGGGACAAAAGGAGGAGAGATAGTCCAGGGCCTGCACAGGAAGGGCATCAAAACCATTTGGAGGAATGCTTTTATCACATATATATAAGCCCCCAATTTTACACCCTCAAAATCCTCTGAGGCCACTGGTAGGAAAGGCGCACAGACTGTGAAATGGCCCCGTGGTGCTCTCCTGCTTCCCGTGCTGAAGCGGCTGGAGTCTAAAAGCCATTAGCTGGCAAAAAAAAAAAAAAAAAAAATTCTTTGTTATTTGGTTCTGACTTTCAGGGCAATTTAAAACACAGGAATTTCCCCAAGTTCTAAAAGGCAAACAAAAGACCTCTGCCAATGTTTTCCCACTGGTACGCAAAGGAAAGTCTGAAAATCACAGCACTAAAAGTACACAGCACTCAAAGTCTGAATTCACAGTGCTTCCACCTACCACAAAAAGATCCTTCCTGCATTAAAATCAAAGGATAAGGAAAGATGAGGTAGCGTAGTAAAAAGCAAATTTTAAATGGTGTTCCTAACACTGCAGAGGAAACACTTTATAACACATATTATGCATTTTCCTCATTTTTCCTTTTGATTAGAATCTCAGAAACAAGCATTTCATTACTGTGCAATCTACCATAATTTAGGCACCAAAAAAAGTCAGTCTCAGCAATTCAGAAAGAAGATTTAATAGGATAATGTTGAAGCACACGATGAAGGATTATAATTATTAAAGCAAACTATACTTTGTATTTAATTTTCATTTATTTCACATCTAAAGACTTTATTATGTTTTATTTACTAATTCATGAGATTTAAAAATTTGTAAAGTGCTTTCAATTATTGATGTGACTCACGCTTTCAAATGAGTTCAACATATTCCTGGCCTCATCATCTAAAGCCTAGAGGCTCTTAATTTGTCCATGTAACTTCTGTCCAGCTGTGCACATACAAAGAAAGAAGACTTCCCAAACCAGCCACCACCACACAGTGTGAGACCTGTGGAAGTTTAACTTTGATTTTACAGTCTGATGTTACAAACCTCGATAACAACTGGCACGGGAGCCACCACCTACACCCTGAGGATGGGATAGAGAGTATTTCCTTTTGTTTCTGGAGTACAGGTAACCACAGAGGACACGCTATCATCAGAAACCTTGCATATTTGGAGGGCTTCGTCCACTATTTCTGAAAAATGTTAAGAACTTTAAATTAGAGACTCTCTACTGGGGAGTAGTTTTCACTTAGTATCTGTGACAGGTAAACAAAATATACTTGCTGTATTAGGTCTAAATCTTTCAGAGAGCACGTGTCATACCACGAAAATTAGAAATTCTCACCTTTAACTGACTTTTCCCTAATTAATCACCAAAGTGCTTCTTCTGTTCTTAAGACCTTTGTCAATGAAGTCCATGAACTCACTGCAACTGGGAGAGTTACGGCATGCCAGAAGCGCTTCATAATTATTCTAAGTTGATGAATAATTATTATGACCAGGTAGATCAAAGCCAATTCCCTTCATTTTCAGTTAGAAGTATTTTTAAATGGTATTGTCTGCAGCAGCTGTACCAGACAGCAATCAAGACACCTTGCTGTTTTTTGAAAGTTCGTAACATCCCTTTCATCAGTTGTCTTCTCTACTGTAATCCAGTATTATGTATTTCTGAGAGTTTCTTTGACTGAAAAAACAAGTTGTAACTGCACAAAGTATTGCCTAATATGCACAGCCTTACAAACATCTTTAAATTGGATCAACATCTTTTTCATCTTTTTAAAGTTAATTTTTAATATTTTTGTAGTCATTAAGCTCATAGGGGTCTGAGCAGATTAAAAAAAAAAAAAAAAGTACTTGACTTCAAGTGGTGACCTACAGAAATAGCTTAGAGGGATGTAATCCTTGCAACTGAAGCCAGTATCTGAGAAACAAATAGTAGTAACCTGCCAAAGCTTTCTACTAAACAGTGCAGCTCTATGAAGCTGACTAGCAGTTAGGAAGGGGAGATCACATTCCCGTTACCTCCACACTACTCCGTACGATTTATTTGAGTGGTACACAATTAACTTTGACTGTAAGAGTGGCAGGGTACGAGTGGTCAGGTATAAGCTCATTTTGACTATGCCTTTCTGATGTGACGGGGTATACTGCAGCTTCTGCAATTTTCAAGGATGTTTGTACTGAAGAATCTCATCACACGTACAATCCCTTTGGATATTGACGGTGTACTCCCAAGAAGCTTCACAGGTTCCCACTCTAAGCTCTGCAGTTTCTTGACTGCAGAACTGAAGACGCAACCAGGAGACCTACCTTCTCTGATTTGTGTAAAGTGCTAGGTGATTTCCCTACAGCCATGGGCTATAAAATGTTCCTACTTGAAGTCCTCAGAGTCAAGGAAGGACTCATTTTTGACTTTTTGCTCCTCCTAACAGAGACCCAGCAGAAAAACCTGGGCAGGGATGATAAAAGGCTGACAAAGCGAATAGCAAGGCATGAGCATGCCAAAGCCTCACTTGCTTAGTTTGGACAAAATACATTTTCAGGTAAGTAATTTTCCTAAACAAAACAAACGCTAAACCTGCCCATTATGAAAGGGAAACGCTCTCACACAGGGCAGGGAATTTGGGAAGAAGCATTTTAGCCCCTGAATTTTTAAATATCTTGTTCTCCAAAACAAGGAGAGGGAAAGGGGAGGAGCTCGAGTTATTGCAAAACTCACTAAACTCAGAAGGCGGTACCAAAGGATAAGGTCCCATTTCAGAAGTATGTGTGAGCACAGACACCGAACAGCCTGTCCCTAGGCAGGAGCATCGTGGAGCCTGCAATTTATGCTGCGAGGGAAGAGAACCGCAGAAAAAGCTCATGAAACCGAGTGATTAGCCAATAAAATGGCAAGTGAAATTCAGTGTAAACAAATGCGGTGCACACGGGGAAAACAGTAATCTGAACCATGCATTCAGCCTAGCAATGAGATCTTAATGAGCTGTTTCCACTCAGGAACGAGACCGGGAGATAACAGGAATTTTTATGAAAACATAAGCTCTGGGCTGATCAACTGTGTATACTCCAGGGTTCGTGGGTCATACGAACCAGATGTCTTTCTCTTTTAGACAATGTATTCAAATGTCTTTCTGCAACACATTTCTGTCGCAAACATCAGATTCTCAAGCTTGGGCTGTAATTTGCTTTGTGCTTCTGCACTGTTACCATAATCACACCGGAACGGTTAGAATGCTCTATTAGGCCTATTTAGGTAAACCCTACTATGCAGTTTATTATCTTGGAATAATATTACGGTAAACAGTTCTTCAGCCATCTTCCCATCTTAAAAATAACAGCACAACACTCAACATCACTACCCCTTTTCAAAAAAAACCCGCACCCCGACCCAGGACTTACCCTTCATGGAAAGGGCTTTCCCCAAGTACCTAGAAATGCTCATTCCTTAAAACACTGCTCCCTGGAAACACCTCACAAAACCAGGTCACACTGCTTATCCGAATAAGCAAAGCAGTAATGCATATTTACAGAACTAAGAGACTCAAATATTTTCTGCTGTTGCAGCAAAGCACAAAATTGAGGTCCAGTCTCAGAGCACACAGGCAACCACACACCACCTCCTTCTCCATTGCCTCTGTTTGGTACAAAAGAGGCGAAATAGAAAGAAATGAAAAATGTTTCGCACAAGCTTCACGCTACTCAGCCTGTCAACTCTGTTAAATCTCAGCAAAGAGAAGGGTCAGAGCAGCCTCGGAGCAATTCAAAGTGTTCGAAGTCAGGTTGGACGGCGCCTTGAGCAACCTGATCTACAGGAAGATGTCCCTGTCCATGGCATTGGGGTTGGAACGAGACGATCTTTGAAGGTCCAACCCAAACTATTCCACGATTCCACGGTTCTAGTCAAATTAGTACTTTGGCAGCAACAACACAGGAGGTCCATGTAAGCAGCTGAGAGTAACCAGAGCACAGCACTCCTTCACCACTCGCTCTCCTACTTGCAGAAGAATGCAGAAGAATGGGGAGAAGGACAGTGACAGGACCCCACTATTTATTCCTCCTTTGTAATCCCACAGCAACATAAGGACCATGCTTCCTGTTGAAGACAGGAGAAGTACAGGAAAAACTGGAATCACAGCAAAGGTTAACAGGAAAGATATAGTTCATGCCATTTATCATACTGTATTTGGTTTTTCCTCTTCCCCAACAAACATCCCCTCCCTGCACAGAAAGGAACCCTTTTTTCATGATAAGGTAGTTTCGTGGTATGAAAAATTTAATAAGCAGATGGAACAGCAATCCATTATCCATTAAAATATTGCAGCGGGTTAATCCAGCAAATAAAAATGGAGAATGAAGCAGATGGCCGTTTATAGTTCTCTTGATTTCTTAAATATTTCCTTCCCAGTGCACAGCCATTCTTGTATTTAACGTGAAATGCACAGTTCTCACCATGTGCACATTATGCAACCATTCATATGACCTCATAAACATTACATCTTATAGAGCAATTATTTTTTATGCCTTTTTTTAAAGGAAAAGCTTTATCATTTCATGGCAAATTATTCCCAGACCTCAGATATCTTGAAATAATTTGAAGTAGCTGCCAACAGCAAATGATAAATCCACCAAATGCAAATATTTGCTCAAGATACTTTTTGGATGTATCTTAATTTTCCGGGTTCAAGAAATAATACAGGAAAAGCACTTTGACATGGGATTTGGATGTAATATTTCGAGTATTTAGTATTTTGACAAACACACGTGCCAGGAAAACAGGTATCTAAGCTCCTCTCTCAGTGTGATAAACTGGAAATAGCTGCTTCATTAAAGTGATTACAATTCATACTGAAATAGCAACTGAGTATAGGCGACTGCTACTTTGGATTTCAGAAAAACATATTCTCTGTCACTAAAAAAAGTGAATATAAAAATCAGTGATTGTCTCTTAGTTGTCTGCATACATGACAACCAAGTCCAAGGCTTATCCATATTCCTTGCAAAAAGTTGACTGTTTAAACAGCTTAAAAATACACTTCCTCTATTCTGAGGCCCACATAAAGTTAACAATTTCTAAAAATAAGTTTTGTCATTAAGATGCGCTAAGACATTAACGCACCAAGTGCAATTAGTACACCAGAAATTAAATCTGCTGTGTGCAAAAAGTGAGTATGAGTCTTATACACCAACTAATCTCAATTATACTGACAGGTAAAGAGGCACTTATAGACGTATTTTGTAATGGGGCACTGCCCACTAGATAAAAAATAGAGTGTAACCATCATCAATTTTTATACTTTTACTCCTTTTTTTTATTACCACTTTGGTAACCTACTGCATTGTAATCTACTCCACTGTGCAAGCAGGACAGCACCCAGGAGCGGATAGGACTGCCTAGACAGAGCCAGAAGGACCTCCATGGAGAAGAGGCTGGAAGAGGCAAAGAAAGGGTCTGCAAAAGGAACTGGGCAGAAAGAAAAGACAGAGCAGGACAGGTCAGAACTGCTGTGGTAAAAGGAGGAAGGGACGTGCACATCCAGAAGCACACTTTGTTCCAGAGATGGAATGAACCCTGAGATTTCCCCCACGGGAAGCCAGTTTGTACGAAGCTACTGGAAAAGGGCAAGTCAGTCAGAGGATGCAGCTGCTGACTGCCGAACTAGGTTTAATCGCAAACCTCTGCAGAGCGGATCTCAAATTTTTCAGTCTTGATGATGATCTGTGTCCGTACTGGCTTATTTGCTGCTTTCTTCCCATTGGATCTTCTAAAACTAGAAAAGGCATGCAGAAAATTTTGTAGAAACAACCTTATGATGATTTTAAGGCAAGCACTCCAGAGATATAACTGCAGAAATTGGTTTCCATCTGCAAATTTAACTTGCTCGCGCCCACGCACACACACTATAATTCAGTCTTTAATTGTCCGATCACGGTAGGTCACGGAGGTTGAATTCAAACGGTGGGATCTCTT
This sequence comes from Anarhynchus alexandrinus, assembly GCA_008711295.1. NCBI lineage: Eukaryota > Metazoa > Chordata > Aves > Charadriiformes > Charadriidae > Anarhynchus > Anarhynchus alexandrinus. The sequence continues at coordinate 2,509,198 of VUYV01000086.1, read as the reverse complement.
TGCAGACTGATGCCCAACAAAATCCTGAAGCAGCAGCCTGGCTGAAAGTGATGGCTTGGAAAGGGCACAGGAGGAGGTATTTGGCTTTTTAGGCAGACGCTATTCAGTGGTTGAAAACCGTAAAGGTCAACTGAAAGCATCCTTAGAATAGGTAAAACCATCTGACAGGCACAGCAACTGGACCATGCTGATACTTCCCCAAATACACCTCGTCTTATTTACGAGGTGTATTTGTGGACTACACAGAGCAGTCCACAAGCAAATCTGATGCACAGCAAAGATGTAGCAGAAGCTTTGTAATGAAGACATATAATGACAGAAATACCAATAGCAAGGAGTGAAAAGGAACCATTGTGGTTTTGGGGAGTACAAAGAGATCTTACGCTCTGACATACCTATCACAATTACATGTTTAAATTCAGGTGGCATGAATCCACGTCAGGAAGCCCTCAGTCTAGGTTGATTCCTGGAAGTACTCTCACAGATGTGTTTGAAATAAGTAAAAGCTCTGTCTTAGAGTGCTAGTATAATGTCTTAGCATTACAGAATATTTTACAAAGCAAGGACTTTAAAAACCTAGGTCCTACAGGCCCAAATATGGTCAACTCAAGCATAATAATTTTCCCCTAAGTTCCTCAGTGGCTCACTCTCATCGCTGTACACCAGGCAAAACACAGTTCTCTGAGGCACCGACAAAAAACATACATTTGTGAGGCAAATAGTCCTTACTGTGATGAGGAACAGAAATTTCTTCTCACATAGCCAATTTTAAAAAATATTAGTAAAGTAAGATATGGAGAATAGGTTGAACAAGAATATTAGAGTAAGTTATTATATTTAAGGGAATGCCATGCAATCTACTGAAAGAGCAAGGAAGAGATTGTGTATGAAAAAATAATAAGACATCGTTTAATTGAAGACTATTTCACAGGCATAAAAATTAAGTTTGCATGCTGCTTTGGCAAGCTTATTATGGTCTTTTAGCAATTTCTATATTTGCAACAAATTTATATTAATATTTTATGCTATACTGAAATAAGATAGATGCATTTAAACTGGAAATAATTGGTCTTCTGCGGTATTTATTTATATTCAGCAGTTTATATTTGTTTTTCTATTTCATATATTTAATTTGCATTTATTCTGAATGGCATAGAATATTTAAAGTGGGTATTACGAAGTCAAAGATACTCTTACAGCATGAAAGAGATTTTGAGAGGAAAAAATTGTCGGTTTAAAATTGGAGCAAGCATAATTGAATAATGAGAATAAATTTGAACCATCTAAAAGAATTATAATTAGAGCCCAAGTCAAAGATGACAAATTTCACCATTTAGAGCTATCATGATGAAAATGGTAAATATGAGTTGTCATGCTTTAATTAAAAAGGAGTGGAAATGGCATGAAAGCATTCATTGTTAAAATGTTCTTAGCACTGTAATTATTTTTATTGATTAAAGTAATTATTAATTCATGAACAAGCTCTAAAATGTTGATACTGTAATTCATGAAATGAAGAAAGGAATATGCCATCTCATTTATTCATGAAACTCTTGGATTTCCCTAAATAGATCTTTATAAATGCATGATAGCTAAAAAAAGCATACTCCAACCCGAGACAAACTTCTGAAAACATCAAAACTTACACAGTGCAGTGCCTCACCGAGACATTTGCCCTTCGGTGTTTGCCATGAAGTTCAGCCCACATTTAAATTACACCATTGCTCAGCTGCTCACTGCGATTTGAATAGCTTTGCAGCAGAACTGCTTTCAACATATTAGCCTGGTGACAAGAATACTACTCATACACTACAAAAACAGGGCTCTCCTCTCCCAGATCTGTCTTATTCTTCCTCCTGGAGATTTGTGCCTGCATGGAAAAACAAAAATTGTGTCTGGATTTCTAAAATATCTAGGAAATTTCAGACCTACCGTACGTGCACAAGCTGGTCTGGATGAATGGGAACCCCTGAATAAAAACTGTTGATACGCACAAGCACAGCAGTTCCCATCTGTGTCAGCCTCGCTGTATGTATAGTGTGTATGTACGAAAAATGGCAGCTTCACTGGACTCACTGTATATTTGCTGTACAGTGGACCTCTGCCTGCCCGTGTACCTACTCCAGTACATACTGAATGGGCTGATGCAGCTCTTCCTGGGCTGGATCTGCATCGCTGCAACATGAGTATCCTTTCTGAATAGGTTGAGTTTGTGTTTCTTGGCTAGCGGGGATTTATAAGAGCTAAAACAGCTAAAGGTGACATGCCCAGAAATAGCCTTGAAATAATCGCTGGATACCTGCTCATTTGTTTGTGTATTTATGATGTTTATTATATGTGTAAAAATCAATACATCAATAATCAATACATACCTATGAAACAAGAGGACAAGAGCAAGTTGTTTCAAATTAAATGCCTTCAAGATTAAAAAAAATCAAAACAAAAAAACCTGTGCAGCCTACTGATCATTACACTTGGTGAGAGCTAAAAAAGTATAGCCATGGTGACATTTAAGGTTGTGAGTTTCCCAGTGGTGCCTGATATGAGGAGAGTGGTTTAGTACAAAGTTCCATCAGCTGTAAGCCAGATGGATACCAGTCCTGCGACAGGATAACTATATGAGTGTAAGAAGGACATCAAAGAGATTTTAATTATGCAACAACTTAAATTTAAGTAAGAAAAAAAAGGGGGAGGGGGAGAAGCTCATTTTGAGAATGTCAAGAATACTTTCTGTGACAGATTGCTACATGCTTTTGTTTAGGAGGCTGGATGAGAGTCATAAGTGAGAAACAGAGGGAGCACAGTGACTATTCATTTGTTCTTAATACTCACAATTTTTCTTGCAGATTAGCTTTTCATGATGCCAGAGTCCTCAAGGAAAAAGCCAGAGGGGTGTTTTGTACGGCACACTGTGCTCACATCACTGGTGATTATCTAACTGCTTCCATAACACAAGCACTCCTAACACAAACTGGAAAAAGAGAGTGAAAGCTCGGTGATTTTTGAATTTGTTGTATTTTAAGAATGGTTCTGTCAATGCCCTTCTCTGACATTAGGCTATAACTCCAAGACATGAAAAACTATGAAAACAAGAAATCCAGGCACTGTTCATGGGCACTTAATAACTTTGCGAACTAGCACATTAAATAGCAGACAGAATGCATGATCACTTAAAGAAGATATCCTTATTGTACATATTCTGGACACGTATATGTACTATATCCACACCTCTGACCTTGAGCATGCAGTGAGTCAGCCATTTACTGGCAGGGTCCATACTACACAACACACTACCCAGTCTACAACACCACGAGACTGTACTGATAAAATAAGCAGTGCAAAGAATCTTGAGTGAATTACAAGAAACAGATGGTCTCTAAAGGAATTTGTGTGCAAAGATTACACTCGGAATACTGCAAAGTCTGTCAGAGATTGCCAACAAGCCACTTGATGCCCAGCACAATGCCATCATACAAATAAAGGGCAGACGGAGTGGACAAATACACAGCAATCATGACATCCAAGCTTTGTCATGTCCTAAGCCTAATAATCCTACAACCATACGCTTTCAACCTTCTCTATAAGGTGGAAAGAACCATTTGCCTTCAAAAAAGAGATGTAGAACAAGAACCAATCCCATGATCTTTATGTCCCAGCAACACCATGGGAACAATCTGTGTCACATAAAATAGACACTACAAAATCCTGCAGAGCTTCATTGAGGACCATTTTGAGTATCATTTTGCCTAGCAAGCTCTGTGGATTCCTTTCTGGTTTGGATCAAGCATCCTCCACAAAGATGGATACCAGAGAGGCCTCTGGAGCTACAACTGCTAGCCCTGGGGAAGAAATTCCACGCTGGACCTTGCTTCATGACAAACTGGACAAATTAATTCATTTCCAAAACCTGCTTTAGCCATCTTAAGTTTCCGTAGACCTAATAATGCAGAAAAGAGACAGACTTCTCTTCCCATCTGTTTTTACAGGAAATGAAGACATAGGCTTAATAAATGGAGATGATTAATCATTTATGGAAACATTCTCGTTTCTGACAGTACAGGAAAAGAACAAGACATTAGCAAAGTCAGATTCTCTTATCTTTTCCGCACCATGAAAATGCGTACCATAATCAAGTCACAGAGAAGCCTGTTCCTCCTGCAAAGGAAGATGGGAGATTTGTTCTGCTAGAACTGAAGAAAGAAATTAAAACTAGAAATAGTCAGCATTTGGGCTACAACCAGTTTTCACAGGCATTACTGCAAGGGGGAAGACCTGGAAAGTTACTCTGCAAACAGAGGAGAGACTGGTCAGAACAATTCTACACCACACATGGCTCTGGCTGTCAGATGAGCAAATCTCACTCTTTACATCCTGGACTGTATTACTAGTATCTATAATCACCTTGCTTTGCATGGGATTTTTTCATCATTATTTTTAACTACTGGTACTATAATACCTGTAGCCATATTTATTTACGCTGGACAAAATCTGATCTGGGTAACTCACCCAAACAGATGCAAACTTTGAGGGAGGGAAAAGAAATCTCAAGACGAAATGCTTCCGTACCCCTAACTTCTCTAAAAGTGCTGACAGCTATTTCAGTTTGTGTTTAGGATAAACACTTGATTGCCTATAGTTTCTGAAAAGAGAAGAAAAGTATTAAGGAAGTGTAGTTTCCTATTTTGAACTGAAACACTCCACAAACAGAAGACATTATTCTATTTGTTCTCTGTCCAACATGTCATTTTTGCAGACTTTTGGTTTAGTCGGAAAAATAATCTCCTGCAATGTTTATACTATAGATTTTAAAGACAGTTAACCTGCCAGGCTTTGGATCTCTTCAATGAGAACAGGAGATAAATAAATTCAGAGAGTCTTTAAAACTGCATTTACTAAGTTTTCATTGTCATACCAGAAAGCATCAGCGAATAAAGTATTTTTCAAAGAAAATGCTAGGCCATTACATTTTAAACATCCCAAACCATTTCCTCAATCACACATTGTAGTGTATGTCACTGGAGTTCAGTGATGTGCACACTAAATAGAGGTGATTAATTGTTTGTAGAAACAGTCTCACTTCTTATAGTGCAGGAAAAGAAAAGGACATTAGCAAAGTTGGTTGGATTCTCCTGTCTTTTGAAAAGCACCATTGGAAATGCACATGATCCCATGAGCCCAAGCATACCCTGAAGCTCAGTCTGCCACTAACACGCACTCAGGTGGCTTATCATGCCAGGAACACTCAAAGGCATCCTTGCACTGAGTTGGTATAGACAGGAGACAGCTAAATCGTAGAATCATTGGAAGGGACCTTTAAGATCGAGTCCAACCATCAACCTAACGCTGCCAATACCAGTACTAAACCATGTCGTAAGCACCACGTCTACCTATCTTCTAAATACATCTATGGATGGCAACTCCACCACTTCTCTGGACAGCCTGTTCCAATGTTTGATAACCCTTTTGGTGAAGAAATTTTTCCTAATATCCAATCTAAACCTCCCCTGGCATAACTTGAGGCCGTTTCCACAGCAGCAGTGTGCTCCTGCTATCGTGGTTAGGAGCAGTGTGGACACAGCCATTGGGATCCCACCATAGCACTTCCAATTTTTATTGAGGCATTATTTAAGCAAGGAGGATTTTATGAACGTGAACATCCTGTTGCTCTTCTTCCCAAGCTCTGCCCAGCATTGCTCAATCTATCACACACACAAGAGCTTCCCATAGACTTTGACTCGCATAGAGCTATGTCTGTGGACTATTCATTATATTTAAAAACTAAATGAAGGGCACATATTGTGCAAACTCTAAGTCTAGAAGTTTAATCAAATCTCACAAGAAGAGGTGCTACGAGAACTCCAAATCCTTTGCAAATTAGAAGCCTGACTTCTGCGTGAACCCTCTTATCAGAACAGAAATCAGACTCGTTGTCCTTCAAGGACAGGAAAATCAAGCAAATTGAGTGATCCTACAGAATTAAACACTGCTATGAAAAGCTGTTGAAATTAAAGTGACTAGATGCCGTAATTGCCGACCTGCAAGCTTGAGTTAGCACTGAGTTAGTCATTGTATCTTATTTTTACAATACAGATAAACCCCAAAACATTTCCTTCTAAACTGCAAAAGTAGATTCCCCCATTAATAGGGATGCTAACAAAACAACTTCTGCTACAACAGAAGCAAATTTTAAATGCACCAAATTATAAATGCACCATCATTTAATTTGATATTGAAATATGATTAAGCTTCCTGATTGAAATTAAACAAGAAAACAGAATTGCAGTCTTGCATGTCTTCACTGATAAAAATAAGGAAACCTCATAGCACTAGTATTTCCTCCTCATCCCCTCCCTTACTTAATTACTGAATTCTTGAGGTGCAAACTGTACAACAGACACAATGCAAAATAAAACTGCTCTACCACATATTACCAGAACAGAAACCTCGTATCTTGTTAAAAGTATGAGTATTTTTGCAGTTACTAATTAGCACTCAAAAGCCTGTTATTAGGTAGGATAAGGAAGAATTCAGGAAACTGAAGAAAAAAAAAAAAGTCCAGAACAGTTTAGCGCTAAAGCAGCAAATGAAAAGGAATCTCTCATTAATTTCTTCTCCCAGTTTTACCAGCAAAGAAACCCACAGCAATTATTTTAAAGCACAATGACTGTCAAGTTGTGCATTAATTCAAGTTCTATAGCATTACAGGCATCAAAAAGAAATCTGCAAACAGTGCGGCAAAATGTATGTTTGCAAGCCTTGGCAGGTAATCACGTGGCTGAAGGGAAATGCAAGTGTACTCCTGCTCGCAATCTGCTGGTCTTTTGATGAAAAGAGAGGCCAAGATCAACCAAAACAAGACATGAGAAAGTTTTTAAAATATTTGTATTTTAAAAAATCTCAGTGTCTTTCAAAAGTTTGGTATTGTTTTTTTGAAAGGCAAACCCCAAAACTAGCAAGAAGCAACAGATATATTCTTGTTTCTTTACCTCCTGCTAACAAGAAGGATGATGTAGTCATCTTTATGGCCAGGATGTCGAGTGCTTATGCATGTATTTTTATACAGAGGAATATTTTATTTATTCATTTAAATGTATTTAAATGTGTTTTTCCTTTTTATAGAATCCTTTTAGTAGCTTCAAAGGCTAAAACAGGAGAAAAACATGTAGTCTCACCATAACTTAAGCTTAACAGTTTAGTAAACCATACATCTGTTGTGAAGTCCTCTGGAGTGCAAACACAAATACAGTCTTGATAAATAGTTGCCAAAAAGATTTGATTTCAAGGTCCAAAAGACCCTGGATTATCAGATTCTTCACAGACTTACTAGCTAGCCTACTATATAGCAGCGATGCAATGAAAAGGAAATAAACCATTGACTGTTTTGTTCTACTGTTGTTTTATGTACAGTCTTTGCAGACTTAAAAAGTCTTATAGACTTTCAAATTTCTATAGAAGACAACTGTAGTTTTTGTATTACAATTTAAAAATCCAAGCAAAACAAAACCAAAACACGCAACCCCCCCCAGCCTCCTAGAGACCTCGTTAAATTTGCAACTAAAACTACCTTCGAGGCAGAAAGGCCAAAGTTCAGGCTGTGTCCCTTTGAACACATTCAAGTATGTGGCCACCGATACTGTTCTGCAGAACCCTTGCATCACTGGAGAGATTTATGCACATGCTTTTCACGACTTCTGTTTACTACCTAAACAAAGACCAAACACAGCTACAAATGACAGGGTTGTGGGTTGTTGTTTTTTTTTCAAAATAAGGCCGCAAATTGTAAGTTGAAGTGCTTAGAAAAAAGAGATACTCTCATCAATTGCGGTGTAGTTCCACTGCACATTCCCTGCTCACCAGCCAGCGCCTCCCTTCAGCAAGGAGTATTATCTTTTCCTCCTAGATGGTGTTTCCCACCACAGGGAAATGCTACAGCAGTAGCCAAGGTCCTTTCAGCCAAGATCCTTCTCCGCTACTCAAAAGTACTCGTCCTTCCTATATATTGTTGCTACAAAAGGGAGAGACATTACATTTATCAAGAAACAAGTAGGGTGTGTATTACAAAGGGAAAAATAAGGGAACGTGTTCTGGACCCTGAAACTGCTGAACTCCATACGCACCCTCATTCACTCTCCAACCTGCGCACGAAATGGAAAATGGGTCTCACTGGAAACATGTTCTTAAGGACTGCAATATATGGATGTGCAAAAGGAAGGAGCAGTAAAGTGAAGAGAATTCTCTCTTTACATTTACGGCTTTTTAAGTTTTTCATCACGATACTTACCGTATGTTTGCTGGTAAGTTTTCTATGCATTTCAGGCAAAACAATTTAAAAAATTAAGAAAAAGAAATCCCACTGCATTCCACAATTTATCAGACAGTGGCAACACTTTCACTATAAATGCATTCCACCAGCAAAAGAAAATGCTGCCTTTTTTATTAATTTTTCTGTCTGGAGACTAAGAAGCGGAACAAAATAGGAAAACACCCCTCCAGCTTGTGTGCCAGAAACATCTCATTTAGAAGAATGGTCAAAACTCTCCCCATGAACTGACTTGTTCAAAAGTACATCATTCTGGAAAAGTGCTTAAAAATAAAATAAAATCAGTGTGCAAACTCAAGCGAATAATTTCTATTTCCATCTGATTTTCAATGCAAATGTAACTTAAATGAAAGGCCTATGTTAAAAGCTGAACACATGATTTCTGAACCATCCTCATTTGTTTCTGAACCCCAATTCTGCTCAATCTCTAGGAAGCCCAACACGACCAGATTGCCAGCGTAGGTAACTCAAAAGCTTACAGTTAACCGGTATGAATCTTAGCCTCCCTCCAGCTTTTAAATTATTTCCTACAAAAATGACAATGATTTCTTAAAATTTTATGACAGCGTCATATTTGCAATTTATAAAGGATCTTTTTTGGAAGAAATTAAATTCACAAATCAATGAAGAAAGAACCCATGAAAATAAAACAAGAAATGTTTATTTTCCTATGACAATAAAAAAGATATTAGTGCTGTGGAAATATTCCAAATTCGTACTTGGGCTGCTAACGGAGCTGGCAAATTGTTTCCAAAATACACTAAACTTGAGAAATTGTAGGTTAATGAAGGTGCACCTTGAGACTGAAAGAATGCTTACTTAGTCTCACCCGTACCTTGCACTAAAGCCTTTACTGAAGTCACCGGGCTTTGCTCAGGACAGAGCTATGCATCACTTATCCAATTCTATTGCCATTGCCTACCCTATACTAGTTTGACATTTTTTGAAAATAATTATTATCATATTTTAGCCAGACATACCAAGTGGCGATTGAAGTCACTTATATGAAATTTCTTGAGCAAGTGTAGAGAATAAAGTAAGTAAAATCCTACAGTGAAATTCCATCTTCATTGAACCCATTATTCTCAAGATTACAGAGGTTATGAAAATGGCATATAACGTATTCCATATATCCAGAGTAACTTGAAAAAAGCAATTTAATTACTTCCATCCTCCATAATGAAGTTTTATCTTTGCCTTTGCACTTAGTTGAAATATATCCTTCATTTTTGTTTCATGTATTAAAATATTCTGCAAAATTTGCTATTTTGGTGGACTTACTTCATCTAGAAGTCTTTTTCGACTTCGTAAGAAGTATCAACTAAGAGCTCTTTCCATAAAGAGTTTTTTGATTGATGAACAGATGCTTAGTTCCTAATGATATTTCTGAGGTTAGTCTACTCTAAATGAAACATACTTAGATTAGCTAATTTTTAGTCTCTGAAGAATCATCTTAAATAAAGGTCACTGAACATCTCACTCTGCAATTAATAAAGATTCAGCTAGTAATTCCTTGATCAAATATTAGTATTTTTGATTGGTCCCAGAAGAAATATCCTTTTTTATGTAAACCTGGCACATGAATCAGAGCCACAGCTGCTGCCTGATATAATCAGTGTACAATATTCTAATCCCATGAACTCTGACTCAGCAAGCATCTGCTTTCCAAATAAACTTTATCAAACATCATTTTTTTCAGAACTAATTTTGTCAGCCAAGGTTTAAAAGGAGACAGATTTCAAAACCTTTCACAGAAACACTTTGAAGTCAACCACTACACTTCAGCTTCTTTCCAGAAGACCTTCCCTAGGAATTCAAATGGTTATTTATACTGGGTTAGACTGTTTAATTAGTAAAGAGAGTGCTGTTAAGTTTTTTTTCCCCAACATTTTATGTAGGCTTCAGTTAGAGGAGTTGTTGGATACAGAAGGTTTGATGTGCAAGTTTTAAATACTAATGTTTTAATATGCCAATAATCCCCTGGCTGTGATAGGAACTAAAGTAAATTTATAACACCTGCACTTATGACTGTACATTGATTACTCCTCTGCTTCTAAGGACACATAGAAAGACATAAACAGTGGAGGTCCAGGGCCTGAGAAAACAGCTACCATTCTCTCCTACTACCTTGCAATTAAAATCACAATTTTGTGATTCCAAATTTCACATGCAGTCTGCAATTTCCTATACAGTTTGTACACTGAGACCCTTCCTACCACCAACAGAAATCAGTTGCAGATTTTTTTAGAAATGAACAATGTTAATACCCAAACACACAAACTTCCATAATGCCTTTTTTTCTCATCTTTTTGCATTAATGTTTTCTAATGCGCAATCATTCAGGTTGCAAATAAGCAGTAAGATTGTTCTCCACAGCTGAGGGCAAGCCAGAAGCAAGAACACCACAGTAACATCATCTTCAAAAAGGAAAAGCACAAAATTGTAAAACGGTGTCATGGGACCGTGTGACTCTCAGATCCAACCAGCTTCACAGTCAAAGCAGGACTATCACCAACATTATATCATTAGGTCACCTGTAGTTTTATCTAGCCAAGTCTTGAAAAAACCTTCAAGAATGGAGACTCCACCACCTCTTTGGGTGTCCTGTTCCAGTTACGACCCACCTACTGAAGTTCTTTTTTCTAATGTCCAACCTAAACCTCCCCTTGCAACGTTTGTGAGCATTGCCACTTGTTGTGTTCTCCAACACTACTAAGAAGACCTTGTCATTTCTGTAAATACATTTCAAGGCTGTTATTAGAGTGCTCCTAGCCTTCTTTTCACAACTAGAAAAGCCTAGTTCCCTCACACAGGATGCTGACTGTAGCCTCTCCTCATCCACGGCACCCTTCCAGTTTCTCAACATACTTACTACACCAGGGTGCCAAACCAAAGTGTTCCACGTGCAGCCTCAAAGGGTCACGTAGAGATGAATAAAAGCTCGTCTCCATCTGTTGGCCATGCCCCTTACTTTGACCATATACGCTAGTGAAGAACCTCTGAGGAGACAGTTAGGCTGGCGTAAAGAAGAAATACAAAGGAGCCTTAGCACACCACACACCATTCACGTTAACACTGACGGGTACACAGGTAAAATGAAACATAGAATACAAGGACTCATGCTCCATTGCTTCTTCTTCCCAACTTGGTGTAGGTGGAGTTTCCAAAAAATTTTGCTCCACAGTAAGGAGAACACACTTTCTCTCCACCCACTTTAACTGTTAGCTTTTACTCCTAAGGGCTTGCCATGCTATCTTTGCTAATTATAACAGGACTCGGAATGTATGGCTTAGATGGCCAGCTATTTTAGGGTAGATTAATTGCCCCCTGAAAGCATCTCTCTTACTCAAGTGAAAGTGGAGGGAATCTAGAGCTGAGATTCACTGTGTGTCTGTCAGAGCTCTACAGCATAGATATCTACAAATGAACTCGTCATTTGGGGCGGATAGATATAGCAAACCATTTTCACAATCTGTTGAGGTTTTTTTAAACCAGTACAAGCACCTCTTTCCAAAAAAAAGTTACATTATATCCTTTTACTTATTGACAGGTTTGAAGATACACTAGTATAAAATAAAACAGCTTACAGACGAATTATTGCTATAATTGGTTAAAATAGTGTTCTCTTCCCAAGATATTTCAAATTTTGAACATTCCATAAGCACTCAATCAATATGGATTCATTAAAAATAACTGTCACATTGAGATTATATAAAGTCTGTTCCATTTTCTAAAATTAAAGAGTTGTCTAATAATCTAGAAAAGCTCCATTATAAGACTCCAGCTTTCTTCAAGTGTTACACAGTTAAAATAAATACCTATCTCTGCATTTAAAACTAAATTTAAGAATTAGCATAAGACATTATAATTAAGGTAACAGCATAAGAAACACTATTCCCTGTTATTTCTCCTAACTGCTAATAAGTTCAGAGTAAAAAGTATTCTGTATTAGCTGAATATCAAAATATGATTACCTAGTACAAAAATAAAACAGTTAATTTCAGTGGAAGAAGGATTTACAGAATTCTGTTGCAGTGCCGTAGGATGGGAAACTTCACAGTTCTGAGACTAATTATTTTAGCTTACTTAAGTTATATATTCTCATTTTCAGAAATCTACTTGTACAGGCAAAATTTAATATTTTTATTAAAACTTCTGTTCAGCTCATAGTTACATGCTGTATTAGTTTTACTGATTCTGGTCTGCATTATTATTTTTAATCTGCTACGCACTCAAAAGCTTCTGCAGTTCTATAATCGTTAATGACAAGTTAATAGCTGTAGTTTCAGGCCTCATTGAGCTAGACCCGACTAGCTGGTCATACTCTAGGTCATGCCGTCATCCTCACTGAAGATTCAAATCTTAGGTCCAAGAGGCAGAGATACGAGTACTACAGAAGTCCATGTGACATGGTGCTCTTGGAACAGCAAAGGGAAAGGGAACACCATCATGAGGTTCCCAAAATGCTGGAGCTCTCGGAGAGCATCTGAGAAAATTCCTAGTCTTCATTCAGCCTAAGCAGTCTGAAACGGCAGGTGGTGTGGAAGCCAACATGCCTGGAATATCTGCCTTTGAGATGCGTTCTCCAGCATGTAGCCTGAGAATAACGGAGGAGATACAGATATGGTGTAGGAAAGAGAGTCTCCAAGGAGATGCAGCACACAGGCTGCAAAGGGCAGGGGAAGTAAGAATCCTCTGGCTAAGAAAAGATGACTGACTAGAGGAGAACAAACCAGAGGCAGAAGAGATAGAAAGGGAAGAAAAATATCAATGTGGGATATCCACGAAGAACATAAAAATTGTAAATAAAAACTCTATGCTGACAGNAGGGGGGGGGGGGGGGGGGGGGAAGTGAGAGACTGAAGAAAACAACAGAGAAATCCAGAAAAGAGAAAGCAACACTGAAGTCACAACATTTTATTTATTTCAGATTTATGCATTTCTATATTCATTTATTGAAGGCGAGCTTCCTTTTGAACTATCAATCATTTTTGCAAGATGTGACAAGTAGCTTTTCATCTAGGCTCCCTTTTTCCATTTCCTTTTTCTTTGCCTTTTCACAGACCGACAGATCAGTTCACTAAGCTATTTATCACTAGCACTGTACAGCAGGGCAGCAATTTTGGGTGCACAGGCAAACACGCTCACTATTCCTCAACGACACAGTTGGTCTCCTGACTCCAGCAATATCTGCAGGTCTACACAAGTATCATTTTTGTACACGCTTTTCGAGGCTGTTAAACATGACTCTCGTTCTTTCATGCGCTTATTACGCACATACTTAACTTTTGAGTCCATGAGTGTCTAAAAGACAGAGAGCGTAAGGAGAGACATCACAAGAGCTTTACTCAAGTCCTCGTCACCCACAGCAATGGAGCAATGGTTTCTGAAAGTTACAAGTAAACTACCAGGTAGGCTCTCTGCAGAACCCCAACAATGAGAAGTTTCTCAACCAACTGCAGGAGCAGCCTGGAGCTCTAATAAAAGAAAAAAGGTATCTGCTAGAGGGAGGTGTATTATCAGAAGAAGAAAATTATTTGTTTGGAAATTGTTGAGTTAAAAGTCAACACCATCTCTGTGTAATATTGCCTCAGTAGGGTCGGATAGAAGGACTTCCATGCCATCTATATCCTAAAAGGTATGATGCATATGACAAAGATACATTTTTTGCAAGCAAGTTATTATCAGTTTATACAACGTCCCCTTCAATCTATTAGGACAAAATTTGACCCCTAAAAATACAGTTTCTAGTTATATGCAAGAGTCTTCTCATGACAGAAGTGGACTTTACGCATCAGTGAATGGGGATGAATAGTTGATGTTGTGATCTTGAAAAATTTACGTATTAGATGCAGTATGTCTCTGACTTTTTAAGACGGAAGTAGTAGTACAGGACATTTTGTGTTCTCATAAGGAGGTACTTGTGGCTATGACTGCAGCGCAAAAAATATCTCCATTAAATAAAGCACATGATCCTGGTGGCCGCTTTTCTGCAATTCAGCAGAACACCCTGAACTGCCGGTTTCTTTGTGGACAAACCAGCCGTTCTAGCAGGACTAGAATAAAGAACTTAGCCCTAATACAGAGAGATTAGATCCTTCATAGCTAGAGGTGGGTTCCTAATCTATTTGTAGACAGCCATCATGGCAAGGTAGATGAGCTTAGGTGATTCATCTGTCTGAGGCTATGAAATAATTTTGACGTGGCCCTCCTTCAGTATAAACTTTACTTTGGTATAAGGAGGAGTGCAGGAAAAGCATATGTAAGACCTTAACAGGAAAGCTCAAATCCACATGTATGCTTGCTTATATTTTTGCACAAGCATGTGATGTTCCTTCAAAAAAAACCCAAAACAGTAAGGCAGAGGGAATGAGGGGAGACTGCCTTTCTTCTAGGGAACTACTGCGCACAGAAAGAAGGACCTACCTTCCAGAGACTGCAGTGCCTGCCAAGAGAAAAGGGAGTCACAGCTCAGACTGGGGATGCTGCAGCTCACATAGACTGCCCAGAGCCAGGAGTAAACACCCAGACCTCAAAGAGATAGCTGGAAGTCAAATTCCTGAGTATCAGAGGAGTCAGTGCAGCATTTGCTGTGATTTAGAGCCATTAAACTGCCTGGAAGTAAAAACCTTTTGAACAGACACAGTGGGTAGCAGATTTTGTAAATCAACAGAAATCCTGTATGTTTTCTTTTCATTCCATCTTATCTAGCTACTCCGGGTTTTCTGGATTTAAGAAGTTACTTATTCTAGCTTTGACTCAGATAAAATCTGGCTTGAGTTCAAAAGCTTTTTGTCTTCTTCAGGGAGCTTATTATAGGAGAAATATCTACGCACATCTACCTCAAAGGTCTGACTCAAGGCTTTATTCACAGTGTAAATGAGGAAACCAGGCACAAGCCTTCGCCTGGAGAAGACCTTGTTTTGCCATGAACAGATTTACATTTAGGATCTCCTAAAAATTTACTCTGCCACTTTGTGACCTTGCCAGGGCATGCCGCTGCATAAGCACGCGTAAGGACACATTCATGTTCGTGCAGGACAAGAGAGCTAGAAATTCACTCACTTCCATCCAGAAATTCCTGGGAGACTTGCTGACCTGAGGCAGAGCAGTGTGGCATACGGTGAAACTGTCCAATGCAATTCGGTCCCATCCCATGGCTTCCCAAGGAATGACCATAGTTTCCAACAGCTGTGCAGGGAAAGAGTGCTCAAGCCTGACTGGCTGCCCTTGAAAAGAGCAAATACTGGCTGTAAGAGACAAGAAATGGCAGCAGCTGGAAGTTCTGAAGAGTGGTCTTCTCTGTGATTTGGATCATCACAGGCAATTCACAGCATACCAGGCCTGACCAGGTTGATTGTTCCTGATAAGATATTGCATCATGGAGCTTACTGAAGTGACCTAATGTACAGGGACCCAGTATGGAGGATTTCAAGGAAACCTCTGTGACTTCCTGTGTTTAGCAAAAGGGAAAAAAAAATCAAGTCTAGACAGTGTCAGAATGGTATGCTGTAACTGAGGAGAAACTGTAGGTATGAACTTCTTTGTGAAATACGGAGACAACTTAAAGGCAGAGATAGAACACCATATGCAGTATCAGCATCACCACACACAAGTTTTTTGGAAATAGAGTAAGTCCAGTACCTTTCCTTCAAATTAAATTACTCAGGAGGAAAGGATGAGTTGGAAGCTGATTTTGATTGAGTTCCAACTCATTTGATTGATTGCCAACTCATGGCAAATGTCATGTACCTTGGCGATGAAGACTTTTTTCCCTTTCCTCTGGAGTTCCCTGAAGAGACTCCAATAGAAGTGAGGATGACTCCAAAATGAAGACCGTACACTCAGGGATCACTCACATGAGAGGAAACCAAAGCCCAGACTTCTGTAGGGCAAGGGTCGGTAATTACCAAAACAAAACCTGAAGAGAGATTTCTTTTCCTTTAGAGACAAATGACAGCACAGGTCATGCTACACTTAGGTCACCAGTTATATTAAAAGTCTTAGTGCTCTCCTCTACAATAGATGTGTGCTTTCATTAAAGTTTTCCACTTTCATACCCTGTGTTGCAAAAAAGACAATCAAAAAAAAAACTTAAACTGACAGAGAAAGCAATATCTTGTTTTCTTAAGAACACAGGCTTCCATAAGAAATCAAGCAGCTATTTTCAATCCTAGGTCCCCATCTCCCTAGGTTTCCCTAGCATCTTCTCTTCCAGAACTGTGTGCTCTAAATTGTATTTGCTTCAATTATGAGATTGCCATTGGAGCAAATCAGGATGCCCTGGTCTTTAAAATGTATTTACCTAAGTGATAATTGACAAACAGTGGCTTGTAAATGTTTATTGCTGCTTCATGCATTACTCCTCCCTTGTTAAACTGCTGTAAAAAGACTGCATATAATTAAAAACTTGATGGATGTATACATACAAGAGCAAGAGGCGTAAGAAATTGTTACATTACTGCTAAAATGATTGAAGACACCATGTGATTACAGAAAGCTCCAGAAAATGCTGAAAAAGCATTTGATTCAGTAGAGTGGAATAATATCCTAACAAGGTCCCAACATCACGTTGTTCAACTGGACAAAAGTTTCTTTACTGAATAAAAAGACTTATAGGAAAGAGTAATATTTTCGCTTTGCTCAATACACCAAGTCTATTCCTCTCTTCTCTGCGCTGTATATAAAGCAGTTATCAAATCTAAAATAGCAACTTTTATATTTCTTACTTGGTTATATTAGTAAAACTGTCACAAAACTTCAAAGTTTCATGAATTTAATAGTTTTGGGACATCACAATATCAAAAAATGTCTAGAAACTTTGCAATAAAAAATTAAGAAAATGTTGTTTTAAAATAAGCCAGAATAAAGTTATTTATAAATACAATTCAGCTACATTATCTCTATTTTTTTCCATCATTTGAAAATTTGAACGAGCGCTATTACTTCTTTGCTAGACTGGATGGCTACAATAAAAATTAATTTTCTGCCTCAACTCATCTTTTTATTCCAGACATTCCTAATTAGGCTGTTCTCAGGAATAGAAATGAGTGAAGAATGCAAATTAAAAGATATTTTCTCTCATATTAAAGTAAAAAAACCCACCAACATATGTGCATGGTCTCAATAAACTCAACACACTGGGCAAGGCAGCGACCCCAAGCACACAGGTCCATTACCATTCCAGACAGTTCATAGTTACTATTGCTGAGACGGAGGTTTGTAGACTTTGCATTAAGAAGTTGCTTCAGCATCCAAGAACAGCCTTGTTCTGAAAATCCAGTAATACATAAACTGAGCAGTTTCTCCACACTTTTTGTTCCCAAAGCAGCATCTTAACACTCAATTCAGGCATACGTAGATCGACAAACCGATGAATTTTCATGTTGGTCAAGATCAGGAAACACACAAACTAGGTGAGCTGTATATGGGAGCTACTACATCCATATGGGGATACAAAGTCATACTGTGTTTGGCTATCCCAGTCCACACGTCACCTGTTATTTATGATCAGACACCACAGCTAACCTTCATCATAGCTAATTTAGGTATATAAAATTCAATTCTCTAAATTTTGAGTTATTTTTATCACTCTAAGCGTACCTTTAAGTTATAAGACCTACACAGAAGAAAATGGATCAACAAGCAAGACCTGCTGCCTGGTGGATGCGTATCAACCCACTCAGATAATAGTCAGGCCCAGTGACAAGTTGTTATGAATTGCGCTGACTATTAACACGAGAGGCTCTGGTTTGAAAAGGACGATCTGATAGCTAGCGTTGGAACAAACTCATCATAAATCATGCAGACTGGCAAATCAGACAGCAGAAAAAGTCATAAATCTTGAACATCTCTCAGCCTTTGGGAAGAAACACCTTTTGGTGTTGAAAGGTAAGCTATACTTCATGAACTTCGTATTTTTCTTAGAAAAACAGAAATAAACCAGTTTGACAGAGACAAAACTGTTGCACCCTTAGGGACTGATTAGTTCTTGTATGTATTCAGCTGTCACTCTACACAAATGTCCCCGATACAGATGTCCAAGTGCACATAACTGTAAATTTCAGAGTACGTCTGCCGGGCAACTATCTGGGAGACTAAGGGACAAATTACGGTGCATAAGCCTTTAAATACACGTTTTGCTTGTGCAGCATTTGTATAGTATCAGTACAAATCACAGAGTGAGCATCGCTCACAACTTCTTACAGCTTTCCCAGTGGCAGGTGTGCGACACATCTGCACTGTGCCAGCAGTCCCAGCAATACATCTGTATTGCAGCGTAAATCAAAAAGGCAGCGCTTGTTTGGCCGAGTTCCTCCTCAAATTCTGCTTATTGCTTAACATTCCAAGGTAACACTACTCATCCCAGACATCTTTTACATTCAAGAGAGAATAACACCTCTAGAAGGTGACTTACCTGACCTCTTTTAGGTGCGTATCTCAGAATGGTGAATGATTCCTTGGAGTATCCCTTGACTATAAATAAGTGAATCGCCTCAGATGAATTAGCCAACTAGTTCAACATATCAAGTCTGGACTTCTAAGTTACATGAAAAAAATACAGCCATATGTTTTAATTAAGATGTTGCTTTAGATCAATGGAAAAAAAATTTACATTTTAATCAGCATCCATAGGTTATCACTGCGTACCTATATAAGTTTTTTACTGGTGGAAATGTAAAGGAAACAGCTTGTCTCAAGAAAAGAGACAAAAAGGCTTATTCAGACATTTGATTCAAAATATTGATACCACTAATAGTAACACTATAAAGGAAAGCAATTCAGAAATTGTATTCTAAGTACAAAAATATTTATAAACAGCTGAATATTGATGCTTGAGGAAACACAAAAACGCAGGAAGCATTATTATTTGAACTCGCATAGTCTATACGCAAGACATTTTTGAACAGTACTGTAATTCAAAACAGTAAATGCGAAACGATTTTCAGAAGACCTATTAGTGACTATGAGCTTCTCTCAATTAATGACATAATTTTTGAGGACATTACAAGAGACAGGATAAGACATGAGACAATCTTAAAGAATCATAGCTCTATTAGTGTGAATTAGAAAAATTATGCTTTTATTTTCATGTCTGGAAGAAAAAGGCTTCGGACTCACAGTTATGGGGGCATTAACACATCAGATTAAAATTTAACAAGAATAATAGCAATAGACAGTGGTGTTACAAAACACATGCTTGGCCATTCTAAATAGAAGTGGAAGGGGGGAAAAAAGATCACCCCAAATAAAGTTTTAATTAGCTTTTAAACTGGAGTAGTTTCTGTGTCTGTGATAGATTAAAGGAGATGAACGCTTTTTGAAGTAAAATATGCAGAACTAACGCTTACAGTGTTTTTCAACATTTTATGTAAATCTGAACACTTAAAATGCTCTCCACCATACTTGCACCACAAAACAACCAGTTGCATCTTTACATGTCCTCTGTATTGTTTCACTCCTTAAGTTACCTTGAGATTTCTTACAATATAATTTGCTACCCTGATCTCCGTGAGGCAGGCAGAGATGCGTTAATGTGAAATTTCAGAGAAAAACACAGAGTAAATTACAGTATGTAGCTGAGCTGGTCACTAAAATGCAGGTAAAAAAAAAGGCAGCCAGGCAGATCTGAGATTTCAAAGAAAAACAAATGGAAAACAGTGTCTAATCTGCAAAGGCAATATCCAAAAGCCTATCCCACAACAGGAGGAGTGACTCAAAGCCAAATGGAGTAAGACCTTGCTTCTAGATACAAAGCTATTGGGGATTACTTTAATAGAGAACACTTAAGTAATCATGTTTGATGGGTGAGACTGCATCATTTATCAAAAATCTATGGTAAAATTTAATTTTCCATGTGAGTCAAAGACAGCAGTGGCAGCACTGCTTGTTGTTGCTGATCTGTGCCTGTTGATGCCTTCTGAAGTGGAAATGATGGATGCCACATGTTCTAGCTGTGATTAAATTTGCTTTGACAAAGCAGCATGGAAATCTGATTTTCAATAGACTCTTGCATTCTACCCAGTGCTGAGTAAACAGATACACAACATAATGCTATATGGTTGTCAAGCGGATGGCTAATTCATTCTGCCAGTCCAATCAATCTATCCATTAAAATATTACCTGTCAATATCAAGTAGGTGCAGCTTGGAAATTGCATGGAAACGGGAAGCTGTTTAGAAGTAAACACTGCCAAAGCCGAATGTGTCATAAGTTATTTCTCCAGGTCCCCACAACAGCTTCAGTCAGCCCCAGTAACAAGGTCGGCAGAAGATTTTTGCTTCAGTGTGCTCGATGCTGCTCAAACCTATCACCGTCCACTCATGCCAGGGAATGAAGGCACAACGTACCAAAACCCCCTCTTCCTGTGTTACTGCTCGAAGAGAAGGAAGCAGAGAATCACATTAAGAATACAGCTTATCTAAATGCTATCACCCCAGTTCTTGAAAATACTGTACCTACACTGCCTTCAGAAACAGACATCCTTCACACCTCCACTGATGGGGAACAGGAGTCAGGAAAAACATGCACAGCGACAAGACATCTTTGACTGCACTGAGCTCAGGCACCCTTACATAACCTTTTAGTTTTACCCTTCATTTGGAGGAAATTGGGATAGTACCCACTAATTTTTATTGGCAGCAGTTCTGTGGACATTCCTGCCCTCTCCGCAGTGCCTGAGCTCTCCTGTCAGCTGTCATAACCACACATGCGTGATGCTCCCAATATTATCTCTGTTTTCATCATTCAGCTCCTCACCATACAGCAAATCACCATGGCAAGTTGTATGAGTATATATTGAGTATACCCTGTAAAAAAAAAAGTCTAAAACATCAGTGTAATGACTTTTTTTTTAAACAAAAGGATGTCTAGAACCATAGTACGGATGCTAAATTGTAAAACAACCCCCAGCCCTTTGACAGTGTCAAACAGAGCAGTAATTAGAGAGGGTTATTTTAAGCTTAATTGAATCACGATGAAAAGAAAAAACATGCTAATAAGCACTAACAACCACTTCCTATTCTTCCTTTTCCTCCACTATTCAGACCTTCAGAACTTGAAAAAACAATCTGATTTAATAGAATCTCCTCCTAAGAGAAAGAGGAAAGGAGAAGATTTAATTCAAATTACACCAAGAGAAAGCTGAAAGCCCTTGGCTTATGGTCACATAATATAACAAAAGTTGCATCCAGTACAGAAAACCATAACGGAATAATGCTTTTTATTTGCAGAAAATGAAAAGATACTCCAAGTTCTCATAAGTTTATGCGGGGACTTATGCTGTCAATATAAGACAGAATGAGACTGTTGTCCTTCTCGCCAACACTGCCCTCTAGTCCAAAATGTAACTATATCGAGACAGTTTCTCTGGCCATTGCCTTGCTTAACACACCTGGACAATTCCAGGTGATCATGAAGAAAAAGGTCAAGGCACTGAAGAACACCGAAAGATCACACCAACTGAACAGAACAATAATTAGTATCACAAATTTCATCAAAATCTGCCAGTCTGCTTACACAGAGCCGTTCACACACAGAACAAAATATTCAAGTCTTCAACCTGAGTATTATCTTGGCCTTTGAGAAAACTACTTCAAGCTTGAAATATGGTAGCTTCAGCATGTCTTTAAGCAGTACATCCATATTTGCATCACTTTGAAACACCTGCTTTCTTGTTTGTTTGTGGTTTGACTGGTGTCATGTTACTTGGAGCTGAAACATGAAATTCCATGCCAGACAACATCCAGAGTAGGCCTACTCAACAAGTCTCTAACAAGGACAGAGCAAGAGAAAAACTGTAAATATTAATACAAATCTTACAGAAAAGTTTTAAAAGGTTCTCTGAAGTAAGCTTAATATTGCCATAAAAAATTGCTTTCAGAGCTTAGTGTGCTGATTCAGAAAGATGAGCCTGAGACTTAAGCCCAAACAGAGCAACTGACGTCATCTACCTGGACTTGTGCAAAGCATTTGATGCTGTCCCACACAACATCCTGGTCTCTAAATTGGAGTGATACGCATTTGATGGATGGACCACACGGTGGATAAGGAACTAGCTGGATGGCTGCACTCAAAGAGTTGCAGTCAACGGCTCAACGTCCAAGCGGAAACTAGTGACGAGTGGCATTCCTCAGGGGTCAATACTCAGACCAGTGCTGTTCAAAATCTTTGTCGGTGACATGGACAGTGGGATCAAGTGCACCCTCAGCAAGTTTGCTGATGACACTGTGTGGCACGGTCAACATGCTGGAGGAAAGGGATGCCATACAGAAGGACCTGGACAGGCTTGAGAAGTGGGACCATGAAAACCTCATGAAGTTCAACAAGGCCAAGTGCAAGGTCCTGCACCTGGGTCACGGCAATCCCAAACACAAATAGGCTGGGCATAGAATGGATAAAGAGCAGCCCTGAGGAGAAGAACCTGGGGGTGCTGACTGATGAGAAGCTCAACATGAGCCGGCAATACGTGCTTGCAGCCCAGAAAGCCAACCATATCCTGGGCTGCATCAAAAGAAGCGTTGCCAACAGGTCAAGGGAGGTGATTCTGCCCCTCTACTCTGCTCTGGTGAGACCACACCTGGACTACTGCATCCAGCTCTGGAGTCCCCAACATAAGAAGGACATGGACCTGTTGCAGTGGGTCCAGAGGAGGGTCACGAAGATGATAAGAGCACCTCTCCTATGAGGACAGTCTGAGAGAGTTGGGGTTGTTCAGCCTGGAGAAGAAAAGGCTCCAGGGACACATTATAGTGGCCTTCCAGTACCTAAAGGGGGCCTACAAGAAAGCTGAAGAGGGACTTTTTTACAAGGGCATGTAGTGATAGGATGAGGGGGAATGGCTTCAAACTGGAAGAGGGTAGATTTAGATTAGAGATCAAGAAAAAAAAAATTCACTATGAAGGGGGTGAGACACTGGAGTAGGCTGCTTAGAGAAGTTGTGGAGGTCCCACCCCTGGAGGCGTTCAAGGCCAGGCTGGACGTGGCCTTGGGCAGCCTGGTCTAGTGGGAGGTATCCCTGCCTATGGCAGGGGGGTTGGAACTCAATGATCTTCAAGGTCCTTTCCAATCTAAACCATTCTATGATTCTATGATTTTATACCTGTGTACAATCACAAACGTGCCTGGAACAAATATGTAACTCAGAGAAACATAAGAAGGTCTCCGTGGGCTCTATCAACAACACAAGCAACTACAGTTATTAACTGCTCTGGGATGGCAGTGGGCTGAGGGTGATGACCCTCCTCCATCTGGCTAATGGGGTAAAGGAAATGGCTCCTGGTGATGCTGAGCTGCTGCAAGTTATATGGCTCCAAGTTGGCCTTACAGGTCTAATGCTAGACAGGCTAACAGAATAAAGGCACTTCAGAAACAATGTCTTGAGGGCAAATCTAGGAACCCTGTTTTTCCAGATCTTTTAGAAGGAATTACATTCTGGAATCGCAAAGTCTTACTGCTTTGAAGAAAGAACTCAAAATCCTCACTTTTGGTAAGGATCTACTTGCAAGAAGCACCGTGCCAGCAGATCATGCTTATCTGCCTTCTTGGTGAGATTTCCTGCCATTTATTACACCAGAAGACTATGAAAACTGAGCAATCTGAAGGCCATAGCTACAATAAGTATTTTACTCTAAAGATGGTGAGACCCTGGAACAGGTTGCCCAGAGAAGTTGTGGAGGTCCCATCCCTGGAAGTGTTCAAGGCCAGGCTGGATGGGGCTTTGAGCAACCTGATCTACTGGAAGGTGCCTGTGCCCAGGGCAGGGGGCTGGAACCAGATGATCTTTAAGGTCCCTTCCAATTCTAACCATGCTATGATTCTGTGAAAAGTATTTGAGATGGCTGATGTTTTACTGGCTAAGTGATACACCAGGCAAATAAGAAGAGGCAATAACACATAAGGTATCTGCAAAGTTTTTACCTGGAAGAATATAGAAGGGGCAGTTGCCTGGTGTAGTCCAGCACAGTATGACATGGAAGAGATACACCATGTTCAAAGGTCTAAAATCAGAAGTCCTGGAGCATTCAAATGCATTGTCTAATTTTCATGGGACACAAGAGAGAAACTTTTAATTATCAGACGTTATAAAGACTGTTACAAAGTTTCTAAGTAGAAATAAATGTCATGATACAATGTGGTACAGGCAAGAAGCTCTAACTGGCATGAGAGGCTTGGTTCAAAGAGTGCATAATTCTGTTTCCATATTAAAATACTGGACTGGCTCTATCTTGTTTCAGTTTACAAGAAAGGTCTACGATTTTGGCCCAATAAATTAGCACTGAAATCTGAGACACCTTCGCCAGTACTTATGCTACAATATACTGTACAATTAAAAAAGCTTCACTCTAAAATGTTTCAAAAATGATTCTTAAACTCTTCTGTCATTAATTTTAGAAGTTTCAAGACCACTTTCATAATTAATTGCCCCATCTGCCTACATTTCTGTGAAAATTTTCAAGTTGAAATTGTTGAAAATAATTTTTGAAGAATACAAACCATTTGTAGAGTATAGAAAAGTATCAAACTTAAGCTCTGGGTAAATAGACAGCAAATCGGAAAGCATTAATTTGAGTGTCGAAATAGGCTCTGGACAGAAAAAAAAATGAGGCCCACAGAGTACTGTTAATCATGTCTTAACCAGATTAGCATTAAAACTAAGAGATAAATTAAGCAGAAGACATGAAGTAGTAGCATTTCTCTCAACACCAACACAAACAGAACCAGCAAATTTATCTTTGACAAAATAGAAACACCTTGTAATTAAAGGAAAAACGGGGTAATATTTAATGAAAGCAGAACAAAACACTATCACCAGTAGCAGATGGAAGGAGAGACAGAAGATAGGTACAGAAAGAAGAAAACCACTATGTGAAAAACCTGTAGATAAAACAAAAACTTATGAAAACAAAGAAAAAATCCAAATATGTCAGCCCCAAACATTTTCCTTAAGGAAATTTTACAGGAATAAACTCACTAGAAGTAAACCTCTGAATGCAAGACTTCCAAAACAAGAGTATCTACTCATTTGGTTAATAGAAAAAACCCCACCATTTTTAAAAAGAAATATTGACTAAGGATCAAATATTATTTTGTTGATAAGAAAAACGATATAGAGATCATGCCAGCAGTACCTGCAATAATAGGTGATAGCTGTTTGCACAAATAATTTTTAATTATTGCTTCCAATTTAATTCTTGTTTATGGCAGCACAGCCAAATTGGTGTACTTGCTTCTGCATGGGTCCCCGCATAAGACACAGTCCCCTTTTGGGGGTTTCCTAGCTCCAGCATTGGTTGCCTACAGGCCACAGTTCTACCGGGAGTGTCCCTCCTCTGCCATGGAGTATCTTTTTCCAGGAGGGCATCTCCAGCTGCATCTCCAACAATGTCCTCTTCCACACCTCTCTTCCATTTCTCCTCCCTCTTCTCCAAACACATCTCTTCACGTATCTCCTTGCGTATCTCCTCCTTACATCTCCTACTCCTAGCAGGTGAGGCTCTTTCTTAAACGTGTCTAGGCAGAAGCATCTTATGCTCCCTTGGTTGGCTGAAGTTTTGGCACACTGTGGGGTATTTCAGACTGCTTTTGTCTGGCACAGGACAGTTCTTGGCCTCCTCCTACAAGGGGTACCCCTGGCAGCTCCCTGCTACTGAAATCCTGCCGTTTATACCCCATACACCTGAATTCCAGTAAGGAAAAAATTCACATTTTCACTATAATGGAAATACAGAAAAGTTGCACCCAGTGGCTGTAAAGGCATCAAACATCAGAAGACAGAAAAGGGCATTTTTCTAACACAGTACATCAACTATATGAACAATATGTGAGGGTGATCACAGTCTACTAGGAGAACAACATAAAGAGGAGTACTCAAAAGTGAATTGTCAAGATGTTCACTAGTTTTTACGTGCACTCAGACATTGAATATTGCTTTTGTGTTTTAATAATTTTTTTTATTTTAAGACACTAATTTCCATTTTAATAATTTCATAGCTAAGGATACTCCAAAACAAATGAATAAGCCTTAACATGTAGACTACACCTCAGAACATTTGGTATGTTCATTTTTCATTGCAAATTATGCATGATTTGTCACCAATTCTTATCCTACTGCTTCTAATTGACTAGCCAACACTTTAGAAAGCCAGTAACACCAGAGTAGCTTGGAAGTTGAATTTCAGAGGGAGAGAAAGTGGGAAACAGGTCATCCAATGCTTTTATCTTGAAAAAATACAGTGTAATTTTCAAACAAGCATCTTTATAGTTTTTTACACTTTTCGACACAGATCTACAGGCACAGGTGGCTGATGTTATTCTTGCAGCATTGCATACCATTAAGGCATTCAACAGTGCAACAAATTTGTTGTTATCTTGGTTCTAGAGAGTATGACGTTTTTCTCTGCGATAATAGCAGACTTACTGTGTTGTGTACTATGCTTGTTTTGTTTCAATTTTTTGGACTCTACAAGCAACCTATCTGCTCAGCTGGGAAGACTATATACAATTTACCAGTCTTACTGGCTTCCCACATCAAAATAATCTGTAAATTTAAATTGCTTTTGTCATTATGCAGTGGTAAAATAATGTTCTGAAACCATCTATAAATTCAGAAAGCAGTTTTCCAGCCAAACAAAAACAGACATTTGAAGAAACATGAATAATTGAATCCAGAAAACATGCAGGTTCACTCTTCCACAAAGATTAATTTGATTCTAGATTATACACTCCTTGAAAAAAAAAAAAAAACCCAAATCAAAATAATTTATCGATTAGCAACAGACTATGAAGGAAGATGAGCCAATGTTAATGCATTACCAGTGATAAGGAAACCTAGGAAATACTTTATGCCATTCACTAAGATAACAAAATAAAATAACTTTTATATCAATTTTTGCTTTGACCCATAGCATTTTGATGGGTGGCATTGATTAATACATCGGTTGTAGCTCTAAGTTTTCATCCGACCACCCAAAATCAACAGGAATTTTGTTGTTATTCAACTACCGTCAGGCAAAACCACGGGTAAATATAAATCACAATGTTATCAATAGCCCACAGGAGTGAGAGACTGAATAAATATATTTTAAAAAAAGTTTTGTGCAAGAACAGTTTATCAGTGATAAATACGCAATATGCCACCAAGGTTTGCCACATAAATCAGGAAAGAACTGGCTGAGACAATGTTAGTCTGACTAATACCTTAGTTAACAGTCCACATCAGAGACCTCACTTCACTCCCAGTGTTCACAACTAAGTATTTAGCCCTTCTGATCTGCGAGCCCCTGCCAAGGTCAGCCCAGCTCCCCAACCACTAAGAGTGCCAGAGGCAGTAGGCACACGGAATGAGGGAATTGTCACATGCATATTGTTACCAGCCCCTCTATAATCGTCTTGTGACACACATCATTGTCTTTTACATTAAAAGCGTAGGAAGGTTAAACAATATACTGCATAGAGCTTGCGTACCACACCAATACTCACAGTAACATGTTCAGATGTAAGATACGGCCGGATAACTCTTGGCTGTTAGTGCTGGGCAAGCTCTGACAGCTCTATCATCGGGTATTTTGCATACACAGTTTCAAATTACAGTGAATTATTAGTACGATTTTTATCAGCAGATAAAATTAAGCCTTTTGTTGTCAAATATTAGCATGCTCTTTCATCCTTAAATTCATGCATTAAATACTTACTGAGGACACAAACAAGGCTTTCAGCTATAGCAAGAGTACATTAATTTCATCAGATGTTATTTATGTTTTACAATTAAAAAAACGGAACAAATAATTTGCTGAGTACTTCCTTTTCCAGATACTTGTTCACTCAGGACACTCAAACTTGAATCCCAATTAACTGAACATTTGGTTTTAAAGTTCTTTAGTTAAATTAGATCAAAGTCTCTGATTTGGAATATAAGTGAGCACACTTAGGTTTGTCTCAATTTTTAAGTGAATTAAAATAAATCAAATTAAGGCCATGGCAATTCTGAACCAGAAAGGTTAAACAAGGATTTGATCTAATTTAACTAACATAAATTTGGCCATTTAGTGAATTCAAAGAGATGGAACCTAATTTAATTAATCTACTTTAAAAATCAATTTGGATTAGTTTTCCTGAATGACCCTGTGTAGACAAACCCCCGTTCTCCTAACACAGATAAAAGTATTACCGTGCTAGCCTGCACATATCGATAAGAGATTATCTCTTAGGTAACAAAGTGCTGAATCAGCTAACAAATATCCCAGGTGGCAGCAAAATTATTTACCTCTGCTAGACTGACCAAATTGCTATGAATTATTGTAAGCGGAAGCATGCAGAGAAGCAACAACTTCCTATGGACTTTCCAAGCTCCCTGTCCTGGAATTATTTTGGTTTTGTACTGATGACTGCTATTGAAATAGCAATGGAGCAACGCCAGTCAGTTGACATCAGCCAAGCATGCTCCTTGTTCACTTAAGTCCTGGTCAGCATCAGTGACTGCTTTCAAGAGAGTCGCACGAAGAGCTCAGGTCAGGTAACACCTAGAGTAACCGTGTCCTGTCACCCTCAGGTGCCAGAGGGATAATCCCAGATTTCCATCACCTCATACATGCCCTATACTTGACAGTAGTAAACCAGCACGCAGGAAATACTGGGGAGAGGGACAGACAGCTTGGCATCTGCCTTACGGTGTACATTGAGTTTTCAGTGAAGGCCATGCTCACAGTTTGCACAGGAGGCAGGAGAACCGCATAGGTGAACAAGGAGCTTCTGGAAAAATTCAAATGGAAGAAGGAAGTTTACAGAATGTGGGAAAAGGGACTGGCCACTTGGGAAGAATATAGGAACGCTGTCAGAGTATGCAGGGATGCAACGAGGAAGGCCCACTTGGAATTAAATCTGTCAAAGGATGTCAAGGACAACAAGAAGGGCTTCTTCAAGTACATCAGTAGCAAAAGGAAGACTAGGGAAAACGTGGGCCCACTGCTGAATGAGGTGGGTGCCCTGGTGATGCAGGACACAGAGGAGGCAGAGTTACTGAATGCCTTCTTTGCTTCAGTCTTTACTGCTAAGGCTGGCCCCCAGGAATCCCATACCCTGGAGGTAAGTGAAAAAGTCTGGAGAACGGAAGACTTGCCCTCGGTTGAGGAGGATTGGGTTAGTGATCATTTAGGCAAACTCAACACCCACAAATCCATGGGCCCTGATGGGATGTACCCATGAGTGCTGAGGGAGCTGGGAGATGTTATTGCTAAGCCACTCTCCATCATCTTTGAAGGGTCACGGAGAACGGGAGAGGTGCCTGAGGACTGGAGGAAAGCCAGTGTCATGCCAGTCTTACAAAAAGGGCAAGGAGGAGGACCCAGGAAACTACAGGCTGCAACCCACTTAGGAGAACAGTGATCACCAAATTATGAGTTAGAGTAGGTATTTTAATGCCTTCTGTTGAAACTGTGGTGTTGAGCAGAAAAAAAAAAAAAAGCCTCATTTTGGGTTCAGAGGCAGTAAGTAGATGGGACCAGGACACTGCAATCAGCAATAAGAACAGGGATATAGCCAGGGTTATCTCCATGAGAAGTCCTGAGAGCAGCATGAGCTGGACAGCTTTGGCTCCCCTTTTTTCCTGGTGAATGTCCACCCACTGGGCTTCAAAGCCATGCTCTACATTGAATGCTGGCTCTGTAGCCACAACCA
Source organism: Anarhynchus alexandrinus (assembly GCA_008711295.1). NCBI lineage: Eukaryota > Metazoa > Chordata > Aves > Charadriiformes > Charadriidae > Anarhynchus > Anarhynchus alexandrinus. Next base: position 2,479,206 of record VUYV01000086.1, on the reverse strand, counting down.
TCTCTTCCTACTCCATCTGCATCAGAAGCAAAAGTGTCCCAGCTGCAGAGATGCACTCTTATGTGGCTTGGTTATTATTGGTATGCTGCCTGTCATAAAAACCATCACAAAACACTTCAGTCCTATTCACTACATACAGGATGAAGGCACACAACTCCAGATTGTGAATTCTGTCTACAGGGCAGTATGCGTAAAGCTTAAATGCTGCAATGCTGAAACCCTGCTGTAGGGTTCTGCTGTAGACAGAACATCAAGGCTGTAGATTAGAGAAGCTCTCTAAAGCTGAGATTATCCAATCTGATGCTGAGAAAGTCAAATGAACCAGTTCACGCTTAATGACGGCCCTAGCAGAACTGCAGAAAAAGACAAAATGTAACTGATAACCAGGTATCGCAATAAAACTGCATCTAGAAAAAAATTACAGAAAATAAGTTTTAAGCTGTGGAGACAACTGACCTCATGTTTCAGCATCTCTGCCTTTCTTAAGAGGCCAGCACCCACCTGAGTATTTGCTCTGGATTGCCATTGCCTCCTAATACCTACAGTTTATATCCAGGAGTTTCAGAACTAACACACACTTACATAAAAATAATTGTTATTTCTATCTGTGAAGAAGGCTTTTGTAGTTCCCAAAATTGTCACTGATTCAGTTGCATCCAGTTACCTAAAGCTACAAAAATAGTCGCCTCCAATTTGACAGAAGCAGCTGCGAGACTACCAGGTATTTACTGCACCAATCCTCTTCAGCTCTGTTCTCGTGAGTCACTGCATGGTGCGCAGCAGGGAGCACAGGGCTGCATGAGACCTCACGTATTTAGCTACAAATAAATCTAATCACTGTTGTTTCGTTCACCGTACTGAAAAGGAGCAAGTACCAAACTTTTCACACAAGCACATTCAAAATCAAACTCGTTACAGAACGGTGGGGAGGTTTGTGAGGATTCCACTGGCCTGTTTGAGAAGACGAGCACAAGCCAAGACATTTCAGTTGAGACGATTCCCAGGGAGTCTGGGGTTTCTTGCATTTTAACTGAGGTATCTTCAAATACACCTTTGCTATTTATTTATTGCCTTTCCAAAGTATGTGAATATTACCACATTGTTTAATTATTTATATCCAAATTTCATTGTTTTGGTAGTTTCTTAAACAACCGGCAAGAATTTAACCCCAGAATGTGACTGCACTGTTCTATTTCAGTGTTTTCTTGGTATTCTCCTCTCAAACTACTAGTGGCTACTGAATTCAAATTGCCTTTCTCTCCTTGCAGGCATTTGCTTTAATGCTTCAGAAGTTCACCAGATAAATGTTTGCGCAAGCCCTTGGGTGCTGAACCAAGACAGCTTAATACTGTGATACACATAAAATAACATATTTGCATCCAAACACTGATTAAGCTTCAAGTACGTTAGCCATTTCTTTAAATCATTAGACTTTAAGCTCCCTCCATAGCAGGTTCTTCCTCGTTTCCTAATAACTCTTCCCAAACATTTTCAGATGCAAATATAGCTAGTTGTTTAACTGGAAGCAAGCATTAAGTAGTTTAGTGCCCATACACCAGTTTGCCCAATGCCGTCATATTTGGAGCTCCCATTTTTCCTACACTGTTTGGGGATCCTAATTTTTAACACGTACATTTAAGAAAACACAGATGAATACAAACATCACTCAAATTTTCTTCCTCCTCTTTAAATTCAGCAGATATAAATATACTACAAATAAGTAAATATTTAACAACTAACACGCATTCAGCAGTTTGGATGAGTCCTTGTTTAATTCCGTCTTGTGGGCTTTATATCTTGCAGTGTCTTTACTCTGTACCATGCCTTGCCTCTTGCATACAAGGAGAGGAATGTGGTTTTTTTTCTCTGTGACTATTAATTCAAACATATATCATAGATATAATGCCAAAAAGCAATGGCAGGGACAACTGCAAAGCCGCATGGAAGCACCTACACCAAATGCTGCTAGAAGAGAGTTGAGAAGATTGTGAAGGGAAAGGGTTATAGTCTCCTTCACACCTGCTCCCACTGGGTACAGCCTGAAAAAAAGGCAGTACTTTAGTTAGATGCAGCTCTTCTGTGACACCCTAACAGTAAAACGCAGCAAGAAAAATAATTTTTAAATGCATTCTCTTCTATACCATCACTACTGAACAAATACATACTTCATAATTCTTTGACTTCCTGACTTTCAGTTATCATTTCCCCCAAAATTTTGGGCACATTAATCAAATAATAAAATCAACAGGAAAACACACTTTCTTCATAAGAAGTAAATATATTATTTACTGAAGCAGATCACATTTGTCTTCCTGAAATTTATTTTCAGACACTTAATTTTCTGAGAGTAATACAGATCAAAGAAGATGATGCCAAAACAAATGTGTTTTAACACATCCTCAAACGATCCGGAGTTTAATTCATGGTCCATACTGTCCCTGTATAAATATCTATAGCCTTAGCAATGTAGTATTTTACAGTACTCACATGACTAGACACAAAGCAGAGTTTTAAAGCATGTGAGTTGAAGTGTGACATGAACACCAGTGTTTTTTCCTTGAGTCTAAAAGCTGTACTGTTTGAGAAGCTCACACCACCTCATGACTCTAACATTTTTAAACTCCAGTGAGAGTTTTCAAATAGGTGATGACATACTTCTGAAAAACTATACTTGGGAAAGAACCAAGGAAACAAGCTGAGGAAAGAAAATACCTGGGTAACACTCGAAGAGTTAGTCCCCATACTGCCAGTTTAACCTACAGTTTAAGCTTTAACAGTCAGCAGCTCTTTATTACCTTCTCGTACATCAGAAAATCACCATCCTGCGTGATCATTACTTTCTTGAAACAATTATATATTTTTTTTCACATTAGGTATCTGACTGTCTGCATGTACATCCATACATACTACATATAATAAGAGTTGTTTGATCTAAATATTATCGTAACTGTGAACCACAAACTTTTTATTGGTGTTACTGAAACAAAAATGTAAATGGAAGCCATAAGGATGCCCAAATGGCTATTTCATTAACTGGACTCTTTCACACTTCTTCAGAGTATCGTAATGACAGTCATCAATTCTGGCATTCAAGGACAGAAAACGATTCATAGCCGACTACACTAAACTAATTAAAAGCATCTTGTACAGTGCAAGATGAAAACACTGTCATCTGCTCTAAGTAGGGCATAGGTGAAAACTATGCCGCGGAAATATTTACAAACAAGTTTCTTACCTGTTTGAATTGAATACATACCAAATAAAAGTCAATGTTCCCCGTGCTCACATGGGTAATAGATTTGCCACTCAGAATAATCAAATCAAAGGGAAAACAAGATGAAATTAAACTAGGAGTTTTCTATTCTATAATACTGTCTATGCTCCCACATAGCACTTTTCCTTAGTAAATATAAAAGCACTCCATTACAAAAAGCTAATAACTAACATATTTCAGGGTATAATTTACCAGGTGGTTTTCTATGCTAAAAAGAACTGCTGACTTTTAATGAGACTAGTGAAAATAAATTTGGACTTTTACCACCACTTTATAGGAAAGTGATGGAAGAAGCACTGAAGATGCTGATGGCAGTGCATTTTCCTTTCATTCTATACATTTAAGGTCTAATTTAGGGATTCTCTTCTCTTTGACACAGCAAGTTGTCACTACATTTCTTTTGAAAGTTGCAATCCTTCCCAGGTATTGCTTGATGCAATCCGCAGGGGTCACGGCCAAGGGCAGCAGGCAGAGTTTATATGCTGCATGTCCCGGCGAAACAAGGGGGCAGGCACACAAGCAATGTGAACAGTAAACTTGGTTTCCTAGAAGCAGTGCACAATCCAGCTTGCAATTAAGATAGAAAAAGGTGTGTATAATGCTAGAGTAGCACTGTATGTGCTGTCTTAATTCTCTGGGAATGCTTATGAGACTAAGCAACACTTGTTCCTGATCAGCAGTAGTCTTAAAGTACACGCAGGAGGCTGGGTAACACCACTCTGTTATTGGAAGAGAATACCTAGTAGGTGCGGTACAAGAGTTCCCCACCCCCTGAGGCACCAGATTTCTTAAACTGACCAAGATTTGTGCAGCGTGTTATCATTTTTTCTGCTACAGAAGCTGCCTGGGGTTTCCAGCTCACTTTGAAAACAGAGCTCTCTGAACAACTTGCTAAAAATCAGAACAAAGAATCTAAAATTCCTCAGCAAACTATCTAGTTTGTTGCTCACTTTTTCCATGAGCTTTTCTGTAACGCAGCACACACTTTCTGTCCACTTACAACAATGTATTTCCCAAGAACTTGGTCATACTTAGCAAATGAACAAAATCTAATTCTGTGTCTGGTTTTATCATGCTGTAATACAGGTTAATATGGAATAAATGATTGGTACTTCTTATCATCTAGCTCAAAAATAAAAAGCTATAGCAGGTAGAATGTAAAATTTAAAAGTGGGCAATGAAAAAACAGAGGTATTTAAGGTGCCTCATAAGGAACAGAAAACTGAAAGATAGGAAGGACAGAAGTAAGCAAAGTAGGGTACATAATAAACCAATGCAGAGTTAACACAGTGACTGCTTTCCATTTATAATCTCAGAAGAGCAAGGGAAGAAAGAATGGAACTGAAAGGCAAAGACAATACATTTTAAATTAATAAAGATATCCTAATTTTAACATATTTTTATTTTAGTAAATTAATAAAGTGGGTTTTTTTCCATAAACCATGCATAATTAACCACAGAAGTTGTTCCATGCATATACATATGGAAAAGATACTGACATATGTGTATCCGTTATCCAAAAAGCTTAGAGGGATTTGAAATGAGATTACATACTTACATAAAATGATGGGAATACACAATTACAACAGATAAGATAAAAAGAGCATAAACCCCTGCAGTGCTTCACAGAATAAACCAAAACAGAGCCTTATTGTTCAGCATCACCAGCTGTGGGATATTGAAAAAAATATGTTACTGGTTTGCTCCAACACAGCCATTCCTGATTTTCTCCATTGACATTGCTGAAAGTCAGGGAATGGGCAAGCCCTCTTGAATTTGTTAGTTTTAGTTCAGTTTGAGAATAAGAAAAGCATAGGCATGTGGTGTTTCAACCATTTTTGCTTAGATTATGACTTTGGCATTATCAGATGGCGCCGTATTCTCAGAAATTTTCAGGATCTAATTCTTGTTCCAGTTCCCCACCAACAGTTTGCTGGCCCAGACATTAATTACTGTTTTCTGTGTGAAAAAGAGACAGAAAATCTGACCTTTTTAGGGAACATCCCAAAGGTGAAAAAGGTTTTGAAATAAATGAATACAGGAAAAGGTAATAATGTGTTGAAGCACCCAAATATAAGCCTTTTTTAGACAACAGGAAGAAGATCTACACAAAAGAAAATCTTTAGTATCACAATAATCAACTTCAGAGTTGTAGGAAAAAGGACAACAGCTCATATGAATGCTACGGACGTTTGGGGAGAACATAAGAAAGGCTTCCGAGCCAGCTATTTACAACTGAAAATCTGTTAATTAATGGAAAGCCTGAAGGGATAACAAAGGATTGATGGCAGCCCACTGAATGCTGGAAGGCAGCACTTCCTTCTCAAGGAAGCTCTTTTTGGAAGTGTCATCAGCAGAAGAAAGCCGTCCAACATCACCCACCCCATACCCCTCAGCGCTGTTATCAGAGTCAGGCCAGTATCATCACCCCAGGAATCCTGCCCGCTTCCAGCCGAACTAGAAGGCAGAGCAGAGGTCAAGGATGCAGAAGGCAACGGGAGACCATTGTGCCAGGAAGGGACCACGTCAGAGTCTTTAAAAGCCCACCCCGAGTTTTGAGTCCTGGATGCTTGCCCCACGGGGCAAGCACATGCCATGAGTTGAAGGGAAAAAACGTGGCGATAGTGATACAAGCTTTTGGTTTCATTATTTTCCCCCCAGAAGTTCACTGACAAGGAAATGCAGCTGGTGCTCCCACCCCAAACCCCCGCAGATCAGCGAAGATGTATGTTGTTCCCCCGCAGCACTGGCCACCTCTGCTGTTTAGTCGGGAAAATACCAACCAGCCTTCATTGGGAACCTGTCTGTCACCCAGAGGAGCCTGGGGACAGAAATGATAGGGACACCACGGCTGCATGAAATTGCAACTTCTAACCGCAGTTTTTCTTCCAGCACAGAATGATGGCCCTGGGAGAAGACAGACCTTGTAGTCATCTGCGTGTGCGTGCGAGAGCTAAAAGATACTACAGGAAACACTTTGGCTTTCGCTCAGCTGTAATGCCCTCCATCCCCTTCTCTGCAAATTCATGCAGCAGTTGCACATCCACCAGGAGCGGCCAATATGCCGTTTAACAGGTGAGAAGCACAGCTTCTCAGCCAAGCCAGCACAGGCAAATCTAACATCTTATTTGGAAACCAAACAGATATTATCCTCTAGTGCTGAATTACAGCTTCAGCCTCTGAAATCTAGAGCACAGACAGCAAATTGTCCCTATTTCACTACTGCCTCTGTACGACTATCTGCACAAGCCCCTGCTACATTTTCAGCTGTAGTGAAGTGGCTTGCAGCCCTGTCATGCCCATGTCACAGCTCTCCAGCTCTGCAACCCTTAGACAAAGACGAGGGCCTCCACACCACCAGTCCCTCACGTCTACATTTGTTCCTCCTTTGTTTTAACACACAACTCAAAATTGCCTTCTCTTTGTTTCTGAACTCCTTTACTGCTGTGTGGTAACCAACCTCAGATTGTGCTGCCCTTTAAATCAACCCTTCTCTTCACTTCGCATTGGCCATCGAAGATGCAGCAGGCATGAAAGGTCACATCACCACAATTCCTTATCTTTAATCAGACTTCCCCCCTCTGCTTTAATCACTTTCTGTCTCATTTCAGATCTCCACAGACTTTTTTCCCTGTCCCTCATTCTTGCTGAAGTTCTCCTTCGTTCTGTTAGCTTATGTGATAAAAAGCTCATCTGCACACACACACCCCCCCTTCTATTACTACTTATTTCTGTAGCTATCTTCTTTAGGCCTACACAGGGTTTTCAGAGTGTAAAATCCATGGACAATTAAAAAAAAACCCAAACAAGTCTAATATACTCCACAACCTCTTACACCACATTACTGAGGACAAAGAATGGAAGCTTAGACTTCTTTCTGGTAATGAACAGACGAGAAGCAGACGACGAGGCTCTGGCCAAGAATCCTTGATGGGCTGGTGCATCATAAAGATCTGTTCAGACGTCTGTTACAGCTGAATGAAGCTAACTGCACTGCTCTTTTGAACTCTAGCCTCCCACACACAGCAAAAGAAACTGAAGAGCAGTCTTACTAAGTCAGCCCAAAGGGTCTTTTAGCTCATGATCTGCAGNAGAGAAGAGACACATTCTAGGGATATGCTCCCAGCCGTATGCAGACCAGCATCGTCCTCAGTCACAAGCATGGTACTTGTGTGGTTTGACAGAGATTTGTCTGTTTTGTGACACATTTTTATTCTATTTTACTCAATTTCACTTTGTTTTCTAAATCCATGTAAACGTCTGGAACATACAATATCCTTGATCACACAACACATGAAGCATCTCCCTTTGTTCTGAACCTGCCATCTGTTAGCTTCATTTGTTACCTCTGCAATCTGGTGGGACACAAACATCCTGAATGAGAAACACTTGCTGTTCACCTTTTCCATTTGTGCTTATTATTTCCACTGCTCATCCCCCTCATCCCAAGGACGATAAGTCCTGGTTTATTTAGTCATTTCCTTGTGCAGAAGCTCTTCCATAACTTTTTTTTTTTCCTTTATTACCCTGCATTGTACCTTCTGCAGTTCTTTTCATTCCTTTTCAAGATGGGGGGACAGAACCATACGTGTCATAGGTTTCTGCAGTGCTGCCTGCTTTGCTCTTTATTCTCCACATAATCATCCCCAATATTCTGTTTCTTTGACTACTGTTGAGCACAGAGATAACGCTTTTATGGAATTATCTGTTATAATGCCAAGATTTTTTTTCTTGAATGGAAATAGAATGTTCAGAGCTCACGGCCACACGTACAAAGTTAGGATAATTCCTCCTCTCCCACCTCAACACACACCTTAATATTTCATACAATTTCACCTTCCATCTATCACCCAGGCACTCAAAACTTCTAATCATATATTTCAAATTAGTATTAAGTTGAATAAACGTCCTTCTTACATGTTAGTGTTCACTTAGGGAGCTTGCACAGCTTAGGTTACATTAAGCAGATGCCAAACCTTCAAAACAAGTAACAAATACTTGTTAGCTCAAGTAGTGTTACCCCTCCTCTAGTATAAGTTTACTCAGCTGATTTATTACTCACACACTGCTATTACACAGCGCTCTAATACCTTGGTGTGTTCCATTCTGCCTGAGTGCAATCCAAGTAGATTTTTCTTTCTTCCCTCCAGGTAAATTTGGTCAGACAGGCTCAAAGCAACACTAACGGCTTACAACTGTCCAGTGGAGCTAAGAAGCATACACAGGGATGATTTCAAGTATTCATAGATGCTTTGTTTTCCTTGTAATCAGTTCAAGCTGACTTTCTGCCTGCAAAACAACACATCAGCAGCTGACACACCAGAAGATACAGCAGAGAAGGCAGTAAACATGTATAGGTAACAACATACATTGGTGAGAAGACAGGTGAGCCGAGTGTTGTGACCAAAATCACTACACTGAGTTAATAGGTAGTTTTCCCTTCTGTGATCCTCTGAAATACATAAAATATTTACCCTTCTAAATAAATAAAAAGCTATCTAAAAAATCTGTGACTGACCAGAATTTTTACAGTTTTATTTGTGGAATTTAAACCTTGTTTACATTTTGTCCTGCTCCTTCCTGCCCCAAAGGCTGGGGGAGTGAGGGGTTTATTTCCTGATTCGTTTGCTTATTTATTTAACTTATTTCCTTCTTCACACCTGGGAACTCCTGGGAATATTGCAGGCTTTAAAATAACCACGCTGGGCTTAGGACCATGCCCGAGATCTCAGCACCATCCAGCTGGGCTGGGTGCCGGGGTGTCGCAGGGGGGTGGCAGGAGCAGGCGGGTACCTGGCAGTGCACTCTCATATCAGGTAACCCTTATCACCGCCCAAAGAAGCATCTCAAACGCTGTCCTCGCTTCCCAGCGTACAATTTGAGTCAGGGTTAGACCCAGGCTAATAACTTGGGACTGTAGCAACACACGCACCCCTCAGTCACTGCTTCTCGCATACAGAGACGCGACCCTCTTCAGTTGGAGAGGGTTGCATGGAGAGCCCATTGAGTCCTGGGCTGTCATATGCCAGGAGGTGAGGAGAGGGGACAAGCAAAGGCCACGAACTCCAGAAACTACTGAGTTTTGGGGAGAAAGCAGAGCAGCTTCTGCCACTACATATTTTTTTTTCCACAGGGCAGGTGGGAAAAATCCTGAAGCCTAAACGGAAAGTCTGGCTATCTAGGGGTGGTTAGACCTGTGGAGCTGCTGGGGCGAAGAGCAAAGCGAAAGCAGAGAACCGCAGAACAGTAAGAAAAATCAGGCCTGAGCAGGTTAGGAAAGACAATTAATTCGAACCAAGTGCAAAATTAACCCGGGAAGCAGAAAGCTGATTTACGTGCAGGATTGAGTTATTTTGTCCAAGCAGCAAGTCAAAGTCCCAACAAAACGCATCCACATGTGCTGTTCCAGGATGCACGCGACTGCAGCGCAGCAGTCCTGATCCCGAGCCTGCAAAGCCGGTTCCTGCAGGTGGACACCCCTGGCGTCTGGAAAAGAGGTTTCCCGAACGGACAAAGTCATAGGCTGAGTCTGCCCAGGCAGCGGACACAAGAAACCAAGCGCCATCGCTCTTTGCTGTTCCCAGGCTCAACGCTGCGGCACAAAGGTCGGCGATGGGCAGAGGTGTCCCGAAAGGAGCAGTGGGCAGTCAGCTCCCGGCTGGTACCCGGCCAGCTGCTCAGCTCAATGTGCACGTCTTCTAAAAATATCAATAAGCCTATTTTTTACAAAACAAATTAAAAAAAAAAAAAAAAAGCCAAGCTGCCATGCCACTAGCAGGCTGTGTTAAAATGAAAACATGTTTTACAAATTGTTTAACTATTAAGTTGTGCTGTATGTACGCTGCTCAAAGCATTAAAGGCTTGGACAACAGCAGGGCACAAATGTATGCATCTTTGACTTCAGGATAAGATGCAGGCTGCCATATTTAGGGAACAAGGTTCCATCTCTGATGCCAGCCCTCCGCATCTCTAAATTTCTGAATCCACGCACCAGGAGACACCCCAGCACTACACTGGATCAAGCAACAGGTCTAGTTCGCTGCAGGTGGCCCAGCCTTCGTCATAAGGCAATGCCAGTGAGCACCCAGAGAGGAGCCATGGGCAGGCACACACTATGAGGGTCTCTGACTGCAACCCTAATAAAGCCGTTCTGCAAAAAAAATTCATGTACTTTAAACACAAGCAATAGTAGTAAGGAGATCCTGCTGAAGTGAGACATCTGAAACCCAGGTGAAAACTAGTAACTGTTGGTTACTAACAGCATTTTTATTCATAAATGGAGATTGCAAGCACTGTTTCTCCTGTTTTTATGTCAATTTACATTCCCATTTCAAGAATAGATATAAAAAAAAGACCAGTCAATACCACCCTGCACTGTTTCTCCTATTTTTATGTCAATTTACATTCCCATTTCAAGAATAGATATTAAAAAAGACCAGTCAATATCACCCTCTAACCAGGTCCCCTTTCTTCAGAAAGCACAAAACTTCAGTACCTCGGAATTAACCACTGCTTTGCTGCATAGAGCTGCTCAGAGAAATACTCTTCAGTTACAAACACTTACACTGAACTAATTTTAACCCATGTCTGAACCAAGGTTTTTATTCTAAACAGATGCTGAATTTGTTTAGTCCCTCTGCCTGCAATGGTGAAGTATAGACAAGCAGAGCCGTGGTGATTTCTGCACGTGCTGCCCAGATGTTACCTACTGCAATAGATAGAACATAATACAAAAAAAAAAAGAGGTTTCTTTTTCTGTTCTTAAAATACTACTCATGGAAAATCTGGCCCTCTTGGATGTTCAGTGATTATACTCACACAATGTTAGGCATATGCAAGAATATAAGAGAGATTAGGATCACAGCAGAATCTGATCCACATGTCTGGGGACCATCTTGAAGAAATTATCCATATTCTCTTTCTGCTCCAAGTTCCTGGTTCTCACAAAGCCCACATTAGGGCAGCCTTAAACTCATATACTCTTACTTTGAAAGCAAGTCACTTGAGGTATTTCACATCAGAGGAAGACTAGTTACAAAAACTGCAGTTAAGGTGCTCAAACCTCGGAAATCCAGCTACCACATCTTTTACTGATTGCCTAACTTCTTCCTTGTGATAGGCATGAAACTGTTGTTAAAAAAAAAAAAGAACGAAAAGAGAAAAAGCAGCATTCTTCCGAAAAGTACCACAGAATACCCAGAGATAAAATGGCAAATAAATACCATGAAGTTTTAGGAAAAATAATTTTCCTTAACATAAGATTCAAGTGCTCCAATGTAACCTTAATTTCCTCATGAAAGTAATAAAGTGCATTTTGATTTTAGTATAGAAGTTCTTAAACAGGCTGTGTAAATCAAAAACAATAAACAATTTTCTCTACAGCTATTATCAGGTAATGCTTTAAAATAAAATAATAACATAGAGCAGAAAATGAACTACCTGCAAGTGAAAAGGAAAAAAGCCATTAATGGGATAGGGATACTGAAATATTGCTAAGCCAAAATTGTCTACCCAGACCAATTTATTTCCTCTAAGTGCTTCATTTAACCATCCTCAAATAAAAAAAAAAATAATAAAAAAAACCCAACCAAAACACCCCAAACCTGTTTCCATTCTCTAATGTATAAAGTTAAAAGGCAGGCATTATTTTTCAAGTTGTTTACTAGGGAGGAAACTCAGGAGACCGGAGTTCAAATCGGGCTGGGCGACGACTAGCAAGGCAAGAGGACAGCCTGAAGAGCCTTCTGCCGTTCTGCACTTCTCGAGATTGAAATTCTCTCCTCTGCTCTTCCTCCAGTTAATAAATATGTAAATACAACCTGGTGGCAGAAGTATAGAGTGTGGGAATTAAGTAAGACTCATGGTGAAAGCTGGAGAAGCCAGTTACACAGCAGCCAGGCTACGCTAATAACCTCTGCTCTCAATGGGTATGGTCTACTGCAGAACACATTTTGATAGAAGCCTACTAAAATAGCATGTGCAGCCACGGTTTCACTTCTAATGTCCCAGCATAGATCAAAAAGAAGGATTCAACTAAGCCAATGATGGAGAAAAACTAATTTCATGGTAAAATAATTCTAAAATATATTTAAGGTACGTTGGTAAGGCTACTTTAAAGGGAATCTGCATTACAAAACACATAAGGGAATTGAAGACTATATTCCGATGTTCTCCAGCTGCTAAAAAAAATAGTTATTCTTTATCACTTTCTGACTACGGTATTTTATGTAAACAATTTTCTGAGAAGAATACTTCTTCCTTTCTTCACTGTATTGGTTTGGGTTTTATTTTTAAGACAGAATAGAGAGAGCTGCTGCTTCTCCATCATCCAGAATTTCTTTTTCCTCTTAGAGGACGCAGAAAAATAGGATGGAGAGAAAAACTGAAAATAACATTTTAACCAAAAAGGCAACTGTCTAAATGTGAATCCTAACATCTTCTTACAATAAGTTATTCAGAACAAACGTAAAATTGTGGTTTGACTTTTACATATGTAGGTACCAGGAGCCACTGCAGAAAACTTGTCAAAGCAGCTGTAACTATACATCGGACATTTACAGAGCGAGAAATGGAGGACTGTTCTGCACTCTCTGCTGCAGCAAAATGTTTGCAGGAACAGCAGCTAAATGTTGGACAAAAATGGAATAGGTACGGTTTTCAAACCTGTGCTTCTCCGGGAGCATAATATTAGATATTTTGAAAAATCCCGAAATGAGGACGTTAACTTTTGACTAGAACACAGAGTACCTGGAAATATCACTAGAGATTGTAGATTGCTACTGCATTCACTACCAGATTAAAAAAAAAACAAACAATCTATTAAAGATCAAATTGTTAGTACATGAGTATTTTAAAAAGAAGCGTAGCATAATTTTTTTCAAAAAGCAGAATTATAAGGGAGAAAAGAGCTAAGACCAACAGAAAAGAAATGTAAATATATTTAACAAAGAGCTTAATTAAAGCATGCAGTGCCATTCAAAATCCAAATTTCTGGTTAATGCTCATTTATGTTTGCAATGCCAAAGTTCATTACAATAAATATATATAAAGAACATTTTAAATATAGCATTTTTCTCTCATTTATGCATCTTGTAACTGGAGAAGCAAGTCCTTTGGCCAGCAAAAGCTAATTTAAAATCACATCATTTAAATTATACAGCTTTTCTGTAATTGCAAGGTTTTGTTATTTTTAACTGTGATGCCACTAGACGTAGCTTAACTCAGATGTAACACTGAGTTTGCAGCCCAGAACCAAAAAGTATTAATTTAATTTCCATAATTTAAAAAAAAAAAAAGTTTAAATGGATCACACGTGGAAATAAATCGGTTCATTTTCATTTCATGCATAATGTGAAACTAAATGGTCAAAAAATGAAAGATGAGCACAATATGACACCACTCAATTATCATGTCTTTAACAGCTCTTACTGGTATGCACGATATATTTTGTTGTATGAATTTCAAAATTATTTACAAACCCCATAGCCAGTTGCTCTACAAAGGCTCTATTTGGAAGAAGACTGTAACAGAAGGAGTATTTTTCTTTCCTTTTTTTTTTAAAAAACCAATTTTAGTCTACCATTCTCTTTTATAGGCACAAGCCTATAACAGCAAATTATCCTGTTGCTTTCTGTATATCCTCCCTCATCACATCAGATGCTGGAAATAGTTATGAAGGAAGTCTCATAAATGCCAACCTGTACTGCATCTTGACACGTCTGATGTGATCTGCACTGCAGCCAAATCAACCTTCATCTGATTTTTGACACTGATCCGTGTCACCTGTCCAAGGAGCTCCACTGGTCACTGCAGCAATACTGCTGAGAACAAGTTTTACTTACACTCCAAAACGGGAAAATACAATCATCTCTCCTCGCAATATCCCCCATCTAGCCACAGACCTTTTTCTTCCATGTTGTTCTTGTTTCTCAGAAGAAAATTGTAAAATTACAGTTATTTTTATGCTTACAATTAAGATTATTATTGGCTCGATGGTTTTCCCACCTCTAAGGGATTTCTCAGGTGCTAACAGACCCTTGCTCAAGCACTATCTTAACCTATGGATTGCACTGCAGTCTTGTCTTATCTGCTTCTGCCTATACGCTGTATTCATTTCACCAGCTCCCACTCTAGTCCCTGTTTGTTTTGCTAACGGACTTGCTGCCACAGCATACATAAAAGTAATAGTAATATGATCAGGGAATTTCAAGTCCCCAAAATGCAATCTCAAAACGTTTCGCTTTCTATACTGCATTGTTACTATAGCAAGTAAAAAAAGCTCACAGCTGAGAAAATGCCAACAGCAAACAAAGAAACCTGAAAGCCAAAATCAGACATTGCAGCTTGAACATCAGATGCATTTGTATGTGAATATTTATCCATTTGTATTTTGCATTTTGGTTTTTTTTTTTTTAAAGCCACCTGCATTATTGTTTATTCTGAATTTTAATCATTCACTTCAGGTTATGAGAAAAATCTTTGAGGGTGGTGAGGCACTGGAACAGGTTGCCCAGAGAAGCTGTGGATGCCCCATCCCTGGAGATGTTCAAGGCCAGGTTGGATGGGGCTTTGAGCAACCTGGTCTAGTAGGAGGTGTCCCTGCCCAAGGCAGGGGGGTTGGGACTAGATGATCTTTAAAGTCCCTTTCAACCCAAGTGCAAACCATATGATTCTATGATATCACATGGATGACCTTTTATACTGAGAGACTACCTACACAAAGCACTTCAGTCCTGCCCATTGTGGAGCTTTACTTTTGGACCACACGACTGAGTTGAACGGTGACCTTGAATAAAGCAATTAATTTCACTTGATCCCAGTTTCTCTAAGAAATTATACTATTGCTCTTTTATCTCACCAATTCTGTGAGTAACGGCAAATATGAAGGTGAAATTTTGCCTCAAAGGCCTTCCAAACCCAAACCCAGCATTAGCCCACAATGGCTGTTTCCAGTTCTCCCTGTGATACAGGAGGGATGACACACAGGTCTTGCTAAAAAAACAATGTGTTTCAAACCAAATGTTTACAAAGAGAGAATCATTATATGCAGCTAAGGAAAGATGGATAAAACTTGCCAAAATTAGTATTATAAAAATACACTCTTTTAAAAAATAACTGTTGAATAGACTTGTAAATATTTAACCAAAACTTGTTTTCTATTCTACCTCAGAGGCACATGATGATGGTATTTCCAGGGCTAAATTAACATGGCCAACATTCTGCAATGTAAACAGGCTCCTATTGATTAAATTAAGCATGGGGTGAACTTAAGCTGTTTTATCTGACCGTCAGTGAATGTTTTGCTGGCTGGGAATGTCCCCAAAGAGGAACAGAAGTGCTTGGAATCGATACTGTCCAAACCAATTTTTTCTCACTGTTATCAAGGACAACCCGGTAATTAAGAAGCAATTGCCTTAAACTGTCCACCACAGTACACAGGAATCAGAGCCTATGACAGCTACTAGGAGATACATTTTGCACCTCCCCTGGTGGGTTTGAATAACATATCACCCAAGCAGGCTCTTAAACATATAAAAGGCTTCATTGCAACTAAATTTTACTTGCTGGTTCAAAGAAAAATGCCTTTCATATTTACCTTGGTTTAAACAGGCGTCATTCTGAAAAATTCAGGGCATATTAGATAATTTACATAAAGTCAAATTAGTCTGAGTTTTTAGTTTTGTAATAACCTTGATATCTAGGAAATCCTAGCTACGTTGCAGAACTATAGGAAATTTACTCTAATCCACAGAGATAATGCTGCTTATTGATCCGCCTAATAACCACTGTCTCAACACATTCAGGAATTTCATTACAGCAATAGCTGTCACACATCCTCACAATGTACCTGTTCCATCTGTGGCCCCATAACAGACTTCCCTCCTGAGATTTGAGGTTTGCAGAACATTTTGTGTGCTGGTCTTACTTTTGTACCTCCTCACTCTCTCTGTATTTATATTGAGAATTCCAAAGGTTTCAAAAAGAAAAACCTCCTGAAATTCAGATTACAAGAAGATGTAGAAATGGTTACCAACCAAAACAAACATCAAAAGAGTTTACCTTGAATTTCTAAAAGAGAATTTATTGAGTTGAACAGCCTTACCCACACACTTTTTTTCTTTTTCCTTTTTTTGTTTTTAGATCTATTTTATCCATATGAAACACGAACTGTTTTATAAATCACCTCTAAATTTGGCAGAATTTGGAGTTACAAGTAATTTTATTAGAAATAAGCATTAAGGTAGAATAGAAATAGAAATAAGGTGAAATGATGTTCAGCTTCCCGTACAGTAGTCAAAACAACTGTACAACAAATGTTTGAATCAATTTATTTTGTCCACATGAGCCATTTATTAGAACTATCCCCTGTCTTGGCAAAGACAATGATTATTTAATAAGTTTCACGATTGAACTGTTTAGCTTAAAATGCAGCAACTGGCAAGTGATTTTTGGCATGTGCATTCCTTGTTGAGAAGCTGTTTCCATATTATTAGATAAATTTAAATATATATATATTTTAGGATAAATTTACCTATGAACTGGATTAATTTCTCTCGTGTATCTCAGAACCTGGAAGGGTACATAGAACTTCTCAGAATGAGTAATAAAGCACAGGAGCTTGGAATAAATGAAGCACTGTAATTTTGCCTTTGTATTCATTAATACTTCAGTGCCCTGCAGACCTGCATCTTCTCAGCAAGCGTTTGAATAATATGTGGTTCCTGACGTGCTGCAGCTCATTCAAGGAACATCATCAACTTTATAAAAAGGAAAGGGGCTTTGGGTAAAAAGCAATTGCTCAAGTTAGATGGTGCTTTATAAGTTATTTCAGCTGTAAGACAGAAAGGGTAAACTATGGAAATGTTCTTTAAGAAAGGAGATTGAACATCATGAAATCACGTAAGACCTGTGTGATTGAGATGTTTTCCATTTATCAGGCAAGATAAACAAGGCAAAGGCAATGTTAGCTAGAGATGAGAACAGAAGACAGTTCCTCCAAGTTCAGAAAGCATTTTATGTGACTGTTGTTCCACATCCGTACTCAATCAGCTGCAGGGCAGGTCGCTAACAAAGTAAGAGTAAAGAGAAGCAGGAATTAGAAACAAACCTAAACCAGTATTTATGGTTAATACCAGGCCTAATGATCATGGTTTGGGTAGGAATTAATCTGAGTTAACTAAAGGAATGCAACAGTTCTTCTTACTCACTGTGGGGAACAGAGCAATACATATTGAGTTTTTTAGGCTAAGAATGTACACTGCTGTAATTTCAGGATAATATCAAAGTCATAGATCCCATGTAAAACTATTTTGGAAATTTGGTTCTCTTCTTGTTTTAATATTTGCTTTATAAGTAAGTACAGGATTAGAAACTTGGGGAAAGATTTGATAGAGCCCACTTAGAGCTGACAATATGCATGTTAATACAGATGCAGAGAGATGTAATTTCCTCTACCCTCCACTCCAAAGATGGTTTAACAGAGGACCAACACCATCCTATCTCCAAAACTTTTACAGACACGCACCTCACAGAAACCCCCAAAACAGGCACAGGGGAAGAGAACAAAGTGCCTTTTGCTTCTATGGCAGAAAGGTAAGCAAGCCTTAAAAAGTAGAGGGGTAAGACTCGGGGGGAGCACTCAGGCACCCTCTGAGAAAGGGAGGGAGTTCTTGCTCCTGAACTGCCCTGCCTTATTTACCATCCAATGGCTACCTTATCAGGGAAGGGTATGAACAGGTTTGGACAAGGAAATGGGAATGTGCAACTGCTCTATCTTGTTTTACAAATCCTAAGCACTATACTTCCGAGTGAGACTACTGTGTTGAGACACTTATAGAAGCGCCTCTGCTTCTCAGGAAGTCATAAGTGAAATGTATTATGTCATTCATTGCGTCACATGTATACAGGGTGATCTGTATACACTAAAAAGGTTCTTCAGAGAGGAGGATACTCAAAAATATTTAAATATATGTATGATGTACAGACCTCTCTGCTAAGACTGCTTGCACTGCTAGAAATTTGCCAGAAATTCTTTAAATTTTACTGACACTGAATTTTATTGACACTGGAACAGGTTGCCCAGGGAAGTTGTGGATGCCCCATCCCTGAAGGTGTTCAAGGCCAGGTTGGATGGGACTTTGAGCAACCTGGTCTAGTGGGAGGTGTCCCTGGACACGGCAGGGGGGTTGGAGCTAGATGATCTTTAAGGTCCCTTCCAATCTAAACCATTCTATGATCCTATGAAACTATGAAGTGTGCACAAGCAGGCTTTCAGGCACCAAGGGAATTTAACTTGAGCTACGTTAGCTAAAAATGCTTATGGATTTGGGGCTTTATGGAAATTTGGCAAAGGTTAGGATAACACAATTAGACTCTGACACTTAAATTACTCCTAGGCCCCACTTCACATCTATCAGACTTGCTTGGATTGAGCTCCTAACTGTTTAAAGAGAACAGAATCAACTTGAAATTAGGTTATGTTTAAAAAAAAATGGCTGTGTGGAGGAAGAAGCAACTCTTATTGCAAGCTTAGCAGGATAACTGGGAATGAAAGAGAACCCTTTACTCGATATAGTAAGATGTTACTTACTATAGATAAGCCCTGTGGAGGACAGCTCATGCATTCAAGAAAGGGGAATACTTTTAGAGTAACCCAGCAGACCCAAATGTCATAAAGAAATGGATAAAGGTAGCAAAGAACAAACCAGAAACATCCTTAGAAAACGGTGAAATTTTGCTGCTCCCGCTTCAAACTCTCTGTTTGAAATAAGTAAAAGGAAACTAAAATAGCAGTGATGAAACTTTTGAAGCAAGTATGTGAGGCAGAACCAAGGATGTTCCATGTGCAATTTTCTGATATGGAAAAATACATCAATACATTGATGCGAAAAATCCAAGTAAATAAATAATTAGCAACTGTAATGCTGGCTAACCCTTTCCCTTCTGAAATCTAATGCAGCTATCACTCAACCAAAGGAAGATGCTGTTTAAAGACTGAAGGTTTTTATCCTGCTATCCTGTTTCTGACAGTGTCCAGTAATAGAGACCTAAAAGAGATGATGAAAATAGGCCAAACTTGTACTGCATTTTCCTTAGCATATCCTTCAAGTTTCAGTGGAGATTTCAGCTCAGGGGTTTCCTGAGCCAGAGATGGTATCTTTATGTTTAATAACCCTCAGCTGGTTTTTCTTCCATCGGCTTGTCTTTTTCAACACATTAAGACTTTTAGCATACAGAAGCATCCTCTGGTAAAAAGTTTCACCATTTCATTAATTCATGTGAAAAACTATCTTATGTTTATGTTGAACCTGTCACCTGCTGACATTTAAGAACTCTTAGTTCTTATATTACAGAAGGTAATGACAATCACGTCTCATATAAAACATTATTCAGCTAGAACATGGTTTTACAAATGCTCAGAAGATCCCTTTTTCTTGAAGGAAGAAACCTAGAGAAAAAAAAATGGTGCAGGACAAGTAATGGTAGAAGTATTTTTTAATATATTGAGTTTTTCTCCTGCCTTATTCTAGTTGATCACTTGGCACACAATCCTAAGTGTTTATTGCATTTTAAGTTTAGAGTTGTCATGCTAAGACTTACACATATATTTGTTATGTCTGAATTCTGTACCAACAGTTTATCATTCTGCAAGCAGTAATCAAAAAGGATAGGACATCCAAAGCATTACCAGCCTCAAAATTCCCAGAGAGATAATGATCCAGTCTTCTTAACAAGGGGAGCTTGCAGGAAAGGAGAAAAAGTATGCCATGGATGCCACTTTTTATTTTTTCCTGTACAAGCAGAAAGCTAATTATGTTTCCTTGCTTGAACAGCATTTATATTTACAATAACTTGTGAGAGTTCTGTTTTTAAGGCAGAAAATCCAAGCTTTAGAGAAGTCACAGAATTTGTTGAAGTTATCAGGTTAGTTCTGAAGTATCTTTACATTCCATTTTCAAATTTTGAGAGGTTACAAAAATAGCATTAGTTGGGTGACCCTACATTATGTGTTACTGTAAAACCACAGCCAAGTGTTAAGTAGTTACTATGACTGACTTGTTTTCTTTTTACAATTTCATATTGCAATTTGGCTTTTTGGTTCTCACTGTATAACAAACACTAAAAGCTGATAATAAAAATGTGATGTAAAAGTAACATACACATTGTCTCTCTAGTAGACTATTTTAGACTCTAATTTCTGATGGCTTCAAAGTTCTCA
Source organism: Anarhynchus alexandrinus (assembly GCA_008711295.1). Lineage (NCBI taxonomy): Eukaryota > Metazoa > Chordata > Aves > Charadriiformes > Charadriidae > Anarhynchus > Anarhynchus alexandrinus. The sequence continues at coordinate 2,458,714 of VUYV01000086.1, read as the reverse complement.
AATGTGAATCACAGCTCTTTTTTGTTGTTTTTTTTCTTTTTCCCAGAAATATTAAGTATCTTTCATCGCTGATGAAAAAGCAGAAAAACCCACAGGGAAAAACATCCATGAGCCTTCCTCAACAAGAAAAAGTATTCTACTATGGACGGACTTTTACAACAATTCAAAATGTCAAAAATCCTTTTAGATACTATAAGAACAAAAAACAATTATGAATATGCAATTCATTTCTCATTAGTCTAAATGTTCCTCTTTGCACAATATCTTTTCTATTTGAAGGTGGCAAAGCGTTAATTAATCCAGCACAATGAATCATCCATTGCAGCATCACAAAGCTTACATGATCACATTGTACATGGGTAAATGCTTATGTTTCTTTTACAGGAAGAAAAAACAGCACTGTCCAGATTTCTCAAATTCTTATTTTGGAAAAGAAAAGCAATTAGAACACAGTTTAATCTTGTACCTGAAAATTTTGCTTTTGTTTTCCAGTCTCATTCTACTGGTAACTGGTCTGATGTTTGTAAACACATAGACAATTTTGTGTGGTAACATAAAATAAAGGACTTTTGCATACACTGTAGATTATCAGTGAGCACACAGATGCTCCTGAAATGACAGCTTCAGAATATCAAGTGAAATTCAGATTGTCTAAGAGTTTCAGACAGCACCTGACACTCAAACAGCAATGCACAAACATCCATTCTGCTGAAGTCTAAACTATAGACATCCAAGGGAGAAGAGAGAAAGGGAGAAGAGAGAAAGGGAGAAGAGAGAAAGGGAGAAGAGAGAAAGGGAGAAGAGAGAAAGGGAGAAGAGAGAAAGGGAGAAGAGAGAAAGGGAGAAGAGAGAAAGGGAGAAGAGAGAAAGGGAGAAGAGAGAAAGGGAGAAGAGAGAAAGGGAGAAGAGAGAAAGGGAGAAGAAAAAGTAACTGCTTTGCTGAAATGCTCCTTGACTCTTACACAGACATGGTCAGATGTACTTTGAAGGCTGGCTGCNAGAGAAAGGGAGAAGAGAAAGTAACTGCTTTGCTGAAATGCTCCTTGACTCTTACACAGACATGGTCAGATGTACTTTGAAGGCTGGCTGCTTAACCTGCCTTGAGCTCTGCTACCATCCAAGCCCTCAAAACACAATATGAACTCCACCCACTCAGCACTGGTACTGCCACACCTGCAGTACTGGGTCCGGTACTGGAAAAAATCCAGCGAAGGGCCACTACAAAGATGAAAGGACTGGAGCATCTATCCTATGAGGAGAGGCTGAGAGATCTGGGACTGTTCAGCCTGGAGAAGAAAAGGCTCAGGGGGATCTCATCAGTGTATATAAATACCTGAGGGGAAGGGGCAAATAGGAGGAAGCCATCACTCCTTCCCTGCTACTTCCATCCCTAGTAGTGGCTGGCATTGGATGCTTAGGAAAAGAATATGCCATCCTATTTCACAGAGCAATGCTTCCTTCCCTCTGCCCAACTCTCCAGCAACCTTTCATCTTCCCGTAAATTGTGGTTTAGGGATTCCCAATTCACATCATTGTGCTTAATAGCCCTAGATGGAAGTATCTGTCATGAATTTGTCTAATTGCTTTTGAACCCATTCAGACTTTAAGCTTCCACAACACTCTGCAGCAATGAATCCCGCAATTTAATTATGCACATCATGAAGAACTGCTTCCCTCCATTCGTCTTAAAGCTACTGCTCGATCATTTCACTGGATATCCCCTTGCTCTTGTACTATGAGAAACAGCAAATAATTATTCCTTTTTCACCTTCTCCAGGACATTAATGATTTTATATACTTCACTCTTATTTCTCCTCAGCCATTCCTTTTCTAAACTGAAGAATTCCTTCTTATGTTAAGTCTCTTCACACAGAAGTTGTTCCTTCTCCATGATGAAAGATTACTACAGGCTTATACAAGAGCATGATGTTTTTTGTTTATGCTCTCTCTTCCTCTTCTGATCATTCCATTAGCAAAACCCTCCTACAACTCCTCCTTTTCAAGCCAAATAACTTAATTTAATCTTTCTGTGTGCAGAATCCATTCCATCCTTTACTTAATGCTACTACATCCTTTCTGAGGCTGGGAGACCCGAACTGCATCCATGTAGATGCCGTCCATAGTAACACAATGGTGTTTTGTTTTGTTTAAAGGCTGATACTACCTGGAACTATTCTATTTTTATCCCAGATTTTAAAATCTAAGCTTTTTCTTCATGAAAGCAGGAAGATGTTGAATTAGTATGAGAAACAGCCCAGGTCAAAAGAGAGAATGTGTCTGAATTTCACTCCAGTCAATAGCTTTTTAAACAAATCTCAAACCAGACTAGAGATGTTCCTGTGACAAATATCAGCCAAAATGTTCGTAGAAGTTAATAAAAAGTCAATACCACCTTAGAAAAACATTTGTGTGTGTTGGACCATTTATTACCACTAAATGATGCAATGGCAGATAGTACGTTTTAAGGTATTGTCTATTCAAAGTATGAAAGCCGTCCATTAGCTTAGCCACACACACACAAGCCTAGCTCTCCTCCAATGTGCAGCACACAACAGAAACTGTTATCTGGATGACAAAATTAACACTGCAACAACATACACTAGACCTAAAACACAGTAGTACTCTTCCATCAGTATTCATCTATGGAGTACTGTGTTCTGTGGGCAAACTCAGGTTGGGAGTTTTGGAAAGATTTCTTTTTTTTTTTTTCTTTAAAGCTCTAGTCTTTCTCTGTTGTACCAAATTCCAGGCCCTTCGTGTTTTGGAATGGATCTACCTAGAAGGCAGTTTTGTTCTACCCCCATGGACGCTTTTTTAGCCACTTTTTCCAGATGGCTTGTGTATAGGTCTTTGAAAAATTCCTCCTCACCTAGATCAAGCCTGGTCCAGAGATGAAGATCTGAGCAGCTCCATCCTCTGAAGATCCCATGTGCACTGCCTCTCAAAACTCCCGTGAGCTCATGGCACACTGCAGTCACCGTCTTCACAGAATTAAGCAAGCTCTATTCTAGATTAAATACAGATAAAGCAGACTATTTTGCAAGCACTCCTTCTGCTTCTTGGGAGTCACTAGCACTTTCAAACCATAGAAGGAAGACTCTGTACTGCCCCTTGAGACAGCAGAAAAGAGGACAAATAAGCACGTTGAACAAGAACTCAGAAGAATGAGGAATGTGAACAAAATAAATACTTAGGATAGAAACAACAGAGACAGGAAGGAAGGGAATGCAAAATGGCAGTGGGAATAGAGTATGAACAGAACCAGAGCAGAGAGGGATGGGATATGAAATGACAGCTTGCAAAAAACCTGTAGAGAACAGCATAAAAGGCATCAGCATGAACATTCCTGAAGAGTATTATTGTTAAGGAGAAAAAAAGAAAGATATTATGGGCTCTGAGAAAAGGTGTGCGGGTGGGATTATGACGACCAGAGAGTACTTCAAAAAGTCAGCTCTATTTTTCTGGAAGGTTTGCATTCTTTGCTGATCTCTCTAGGATGGTGTGTCATTCTCCTAAAATGCTGTCTAAATTCAGCAGATTCTCCTGACTTGGCTACAGTAGGTAAGTGCCTGAGCAAAGTCACTGTAAACACCACTCTGTTGTCAGTTTAGCTCACCATCTCCTAGGGGAAAGTCCCTACAGAGATGACATTCTCCTCATGCTAATAAAAGCGTGATAGACAAGCCCGCGGTAAAAAAAAACTGAACCACCACAGATGATCCATCAAGGGGGAGGACAGGAGGATCCATAGAGTTTCAACATATTCAGATTTTCAAACCTGGACATTTAGAATGTTAAAACACAAAAAGGATGCTAAAATTTCAAGTCCACCACTCAAAAATCAGGACATGAAAAAACAAACCCTGCTTAAAGAATGTTAATGCATCATCTATGTGTAAGGATGCAATATGTCATTACATGATCATGTACTCTTTTCTCCATTAAATTACATAAAGGACAGACTAATCTGAGAATGTCAGTGATACTTGTCTACAGAATCAACCATATGGCTTTCCTTTTTCTGCTGTCACAGAAGTTAGAAAGTGTGTAATGAATCAGACAGAAGACTACAGAAGACAAGCAGATCATATGGTTTGGGGTGGTTTCTGCTCTTCAGATCTGGAGAACTGTATGTCATCTCTAATAATGCTGTGTAACCCCTGGATTACATAGATCAAGACTCCTCTTTAAAGATAATCACAAAGATCCAGAGTCTTCTCCACTAGCTCAGGTTTTTAAGTCAGATATCTACATCAGATGGTAGCCAGGTGGACTCGTAGAGCTTTTCTCCTCTATAGACTTGAAAAGGGATGTTGGGCACCCAGAGCTCTCCATCTAGATGCCTTTCTGCATCTTAACTACACCCGGTATGACAGCTTGAGGTCCGATTCTTTATTTAATAAATCCAAATAGATGTAACTGCTCTTGATATAAAACCCACAGTAAGATAGCACTCAATAAAAATGTCCAGCCCCATACATTCTCAAACTCTTCAGTCAGAAATTATTTATTATAATCTCTGTGCCTTATTTCCCCATGTGTGAGTAGTAATTACAGCACCACCTCACTTCACAGGGATGCTCTAAAGATTGTTTGCAAAAATCTAAGAGGTTGCTGTAATCAGGGAGGAGAGAGGGTTTTGGGTTTTTTTTCCTAACATGCCTTTGATAACCTGACATCCTATAATGAGGGCTACAAAGAACAGCTCAGGGAAATGAAAAGATTGTATCTGATGTAGGATGCGGCTGTCATACGTAAATGACGCACAAGAATGTACAATGAACACAAACAAACAGCAAGTGCGTGTTCGCTTAAAACGACTAACCCTCTGGGATTAACGAGATGGGGATTTTTGCTGATGACAAGATGCTTGGAGAGTCTTCATATTTTCAATAGTGTTTTCTTAAAATGTTTTCAACTTTTTTTTGTGTTAAAAAGAATGATAAAGAATCATATTTGTGCTTCTACATATCCAGTAACAACAAGGTAAAAACCCGAAAATTTCACTGGTTTTTCATTTTTGATCACAATAGAAAAACAATTTGTCTCACTTGCAGAGGGGAGGGGGGAAAAAAAAAACCACAACAATAAAACACAGATTTATAAACATTAACAAGCCAGGTTGATTTCACATCTCCATTGCCCATGGAAGCCATTCCCCAGGGAAACAAAGGTATGTTATAAAACTAAATGCCTTAAGAATAGCTTATTAAATAGAATACTGCATGGCTTAAGTACCTGTACTCGATGAAAATAAGTAATTTCTTCAGTGAACGCAGACCTTTTTACTACTTTCTGAAAAATACATATACAAAACTCATCAGGAGTGAATATGCAACTCAGTGAATCATCTGAGCAACAAATTAGTTCCATTTAATTCTGCAGGGTTACTTTATAAATTAAGTCTGATGAGATGTCTGAGTCAGTAGTGCTAGAAACATCAAAGGAATATACTCTGTTCATAGATTTTCATGATTTTGAGTTACTATGAAAGTGTGTCCAGTTTCCTGTTTGGCTTTTTTTTTTTTTTAAGCTGTTCCCCAAGTGTCTGCAAGCATGTAATCACAGAAGCATGTATACTGTATTTTAAAAGACATTATTAGTTTCAGTGCTTTGTCTAGGATACAAAGTTAGTCACATAAATCACAATGTTTCTGAGGGCAGCAAAAGTGTGACCGATTACTGATCCTAGACCAGAGACCTCAAATATCATATGTGTATGAATGCTACATAACATCACAAATAACTACCATTATTTGAAAATAGACTATCTGAAAATTATTATCTTCTAGTATCCCATTCTGAGAAGTGTCCTGATCCTTTTCATACCCTTGGTTATACAGTGTTAGCACAGTGAAAGCGGAGAATGCACTACCCAGCTTTCAAATCTTGCTTCTCATTTGAAAGTGTGTATTGCCTCCACTACTTCATAAGGAAATAAAAATGACTCAAAGCACTCGTGCCACATGTAGCTAGGTCAGATGGTTGGTTATGATTAAATTCTGCCTCAGCTTACTGACTTGAATAAATTCTAAGGCACACGGAACAAGATAATAAATTCTCACCCAAGAATACCAGCCACTTTTTCTAATAGATGGATGATGTGGAGTGATTCAATATTACTCATGGGACATTTTAAAAGACAATCTTAGTCATGGCTTGTTGTGTTGATTTGGACAGAGTAATTTGCAAATTTACCAATGGGATTATGAAAGGCACCTAGAAACATTTGTGACAGATTACTGTAAAGGATAAATAACCTAAGAAAACCTTGAAGAGTATTTTCTCCTATTCACAACTACTTCTTAGTTTTACTTTAAAATATTTTAATGTCATGTGACAGTCTGTTTTATGTCACACAGAATGTGCTAACCACTCTGATTTATTCCTCCGTAAATATCAGGTGATCCTGGTTCAGCGCTTCACAGCACAGAATTCTACCAAAGGCCAGAAAAATAGGTTTGCTGGATTTTTTTTTTTTCTTAATCTATTTATTTCCAGTTTCCACAATGCACTATACCATCTGGCATCACTAAGGCACAGTAACTCACTTTTGCATACATGAACGAGTTTGAGCCCAGCACATATCAAGAATAAATGAAGAAATGGATAATGATCTGATTTGGTAGATATGTTTTTTCTTTTTTTTTCTTCCCCCTGAAGTTTTTCTGATTTCATAAAGCATTTCTGCTTAAGCATATTCTTGATTGGCACTCATTAAGGAAAATGAGGTGCAACTTACTAGAATCCAATGTATTTTCCTTTAATCTACTAACACATACTGCATGAAAAATTAGTCTCATGAATACCTTCTTACCCATGAAACATATATAGTTCAGAAGTGACATAAAATCCCAGCGATACACATAAAGATGAAATTCTGATACCACACTTGAAAGATTTCAATACAAGATTTAAGTTTGTATGTAGTGTGTCCACTCCCATTTAATCTATTCAATTACTTCCACAGGGTAGTTATGAATACACACTACTAAAATAATTTGAAGATTGTATCTTCTATTATACACTGCTGCCTAGATAAATTAGCACTAAATATCAGTGACTAATACTGCTGGGACAAACTTCATAATTAGAAGAATATAAAGGATTGAAAAATCAGAGCATTAACATCTCCTGTACTCTGATAGTCATGCAATTGTTAATATACTTCTGCTTTTACATGCAAGCCTGTGTCTTTGACAATAACATTAAAAATAATATATGCAGAACAGGAAAATAATCAGAAATTCTATAGCTGGTAGATCCAAAGGAGCATTTAGTGGAATTCTGGTGCATAAATCAAGAGTGTGATGCAACTTGCACTCTTCATCCTCTCCCTGCAATGCAGTTTCTAAATTCACTGGCCTTTCAACATAACAGTTTCCTAAGTAACTTCAGGGTATGTTGTGCACGTTTGGTTGTCTCCAGAATTAAGCAACTGGCTACCCATCTGATTATATCAGATTTGAGTCCAGGAAACTATAGAAAGCAATGCAAGAGCTCCCCAAAGAGCCAGTCACTGGATATGTTCATGGCATCCTACTAAGTACCAACTTCATGTGACTATCCCAAAACCAGAACTAATTCTTTTTTTTTAAAACAGAGCTGCTGGAAGAAAAGTTTCCTTACTTATTTGCCTCCCATGCTCATCTCTCCTCACAGGCTGCAGAATTAAGACTCATGCATCTTACCACCCTAAACAGTTCTGCAGTCCCCAGGTTAAACTGGGAAGCCCACCTTTTCCCAGTCCTATTGAAACTTGGTTAACAAAGCCACAACAAATACAAGAGCTATGGGGCATGGGGGTGTATTGGGCATAACTGGAAGGAGTGGGGTGGAACCTGCAAGGGTGACCTGTGGAAAAGAGGTCGGGAATTGCCCTGTGCTGGTCACAGCCACTGCAGCAATGGACAAAACAGACCCACCACCTACCAAAACTAGACAAACCAAAGGGAAAAACGTATTTAAGAAAGGGTAGTAACCTCTATGGGCAGGAGAAATACTGGAGAGAAGGAGAAACAAGAACAGATGCCTGAGCAGGGGCAAACACACAGAAGACAACACAGGAGTAGGAAAACCTCTGAGGGGATTACAGCCCATGGAGAAGCCCACACTGGGGCAGGTATGACCCCCGAAATGGACTGCAGCCTGTAGAAGAACACATGCCAGAGCAGGTACAACCCTTGAAAGAGACTGAAGCCCATGGAGGAACCCACATCAGAGTGGGCAGAGCTCCTGCCAGGGACTGCAGCCGTTGGAGAAACCCACACCACAGCAGTTGAGTAACAAACAAGGAGGGGCAAAAAACTCATGACCACCACCACATTGACCTCATGCTTCTGTGGTGCCTGTTGGCTCTACGAAGAGACTGTGCAGCCAGGGGACTGCACACCAGGAAGGGGGAAGAAGTGTCTGGAGGGTGGCTGAGGTGTTTTCTCAAAGTGTTAGTTTAACTGTTCATCTTATTTATTGATACTGGAATCAGAAATTACAAGTTAATAGAAATCAGCAATAAACTAACTTCAGTAGAATTCCCCAATTCATGACTGATTTTGCTCACTCTGGGTGGCAAAGGCTCTCTCTTTAGTGTGTTTATCTGTACTTTGCAAGCACAGAAGCTGAACAGCATCCAGAATTGTATGAAGAAGTGAGATGACAACAAAACTTATTTTAATGGCTTTGATGGATGGCCTTAAGTTATGGAGTCACAACACCAAATTACTGTTAAAAGTGCCATCTTTTTCTGAATCAATTTGAATATGCTTGTAATTCTCTTCATCTAAAAAAACATACATTTGGATTACAAGAAATACAATAACCAACCTGTGGAACAGTGTCACAGAAATTTACTGTGCTGTTACATGAGAAGTACTGAGGATATCAATTCCTCAGGCTTCTGAGCACAGAGTGAATCACCATTTAAGATCCATAAGGATCCATAGGGACCCATAACCTTTTGCATAACGTATTGTACACAAAATTTTCCAATCAGCTACAGTTCTCCACAGGTGGTCTTCCAATTTTATCTTTTCAGGACAAGTTGAAAAATATGAGTTCAGCATAATGGAAGTCGAAAGCTCTTCACCTCCTAGTTTAACATTTCTATTAAATAACAAGCACTGTGTTCCTTTCCACAGTTTTTTCCATAGTCTTCCACTTGTAGGTTTTCTCTATGCCATTTTTGAAGCTTTATTTTCCACACAGCTTTCCGTTACAATGTATTTGGGTACACAGGCCGAAGATCCAGCTCCATAAATTTTAGGTCTCTCCTCACATTCAGGAAAATCTGTGCCTCAAATCCTGGCAAATTTCTCAGCAATCCTTCAATTTCCAACCCCCTGTCTTCAATTTCTGTTGACCTATAGCCACCTAAATGCTTTTCTTCTCATCTGATAGCTGGAATAGGAAAGACATGATGCAACCTTTAAAAATGTAGAACAATATTAAAATCCAGAAACTTCAAGGAACTTGCCTTGTCAACAGTCAAGCACAGAGATAAGAGTAAAGCTATGAGCATAACACCTGCTGTTCTAAAGTTGCTCCTGAAGCTACCACTTTTTAACTTTTTCTAATAATCATGACCACTACTCACCAGAATCAAAGCTTTTTATATACACACTGTATTCGTGACCACCTCTTGTCACTGTCTCACCTCTACAATTGCCCTTCATCTCTGCTATGCCTTCAACACTACAGGTCACACAGACTTACTGGTCTGGACAGAGGACCACCAGAGATTTGTACAATTACTATTTTCTCCATCTATTCTGCCTAAATGCTGCTAGAAGACTATTTAGGCAGTCATTTCTATACATATACCTCTTGTGGCTAACTGTTAACCTATGTGTAAGACCAGCTGTACTGGGTAAAACCAAATGTCAGTCTAACCAACTCCCTCTCTCTAATAGCAGCTGTGGGAGATGCTGAAGAAAACAGCATTTAAAAAGTGGGTGAAGTATGCAACCAACTCTTCCAATTTTCAGCAATCTGTATTTTAAAGACTCCTGAAGCTGAAGAATCTGTGAACATCCTTGTGTTTATCAGTCCTTGATTTACCTTCCCTGCCTAATCCATCCGGTAGACATTTAGATGTTTGTCCTTTGCAAAGAGATCTACAGAATAATTAGGTACAGTGTGAAAATTATTTCCATGAATTTATTTTAGAGATGCTTACTGTTCATTATACTAAATATCCCTTAGTCTAGTGTTCTCCAAGACATTTATGATTTTTTTTATTTATTTACATATATATATAAAATCAGTTTCTCCTCAATTACCACTTTTGTAAACTGGAGAGCGCTAGTCTAATTAATCTCTCCTTGTACACCAGCTGTTTCCTACTCAAGATGCAAGTGCACAAAACATTTGTAAAACACTTTTCGTTTTGTTCTCACCTCCTCTCCTAATCACTTTTAACATTGTACCAGCATTTTTAGCCTCCTATCACAATGATTTCCAGATCTCTTTTCTGAGCGCTAATGAATAATTTATAGCCCATCACTGTGTTAGCAGCAATAGTTTTATCCCCTATGCACTACTTTGAATTTATTGCTACAATTTCATTTGTTGCACTATTGCCCAGTCACTGAGTATCATGAGATTCTTCTGTAATTCTTTGAGTTTAATTTAATGGTTTAATTATTTGATGCTACAGAATTATGTCTTTTGACTATCTGTCCTTTTTCCAGATTTAGGAATATGTTGAACAGTACATATTCAAAGAGATTCCCCTTAGATCCCAGACATAATTTCCTGCCAGATTTGTGGTAAACTCCCCCCACAAAGAAATATCACGTTAACTCCATACACTGCCTTATATTACTCCCAAGTTCAATTTGCTAACAAAACTCTGCTCTACATACTCCTGCCCAACAAAATAATGATGCTATCTCCAAGATCCCAAAGCCTCAAAGAAATTAATGACTGGAAAAATGGAATTCATGGTCCCTGAAAGAAGACAAAGGAAGATGGGGGATGAGTAAATTCCAGTGACTGCTGTGATTCCGCAGAGCTCTGATCCTCCTGCTTTCTCCAGGTGCTTTCTCAAACAGGATTTAATACTTGAGACAGCACCAATATGAACTGGATATTGTTTTTAGAAAGTGTCAACCTTCACATGGAAATGTTTTGGTTAAACTGGCCCAGAATAAGGCAGCAATCCCACAACTAGCAGCTAACCTAGCAGCTCACTATTGCTTCAAGAGCAACAATTTTCCTCTTCCCCTACTCACACAATCTTTTGGCATCAGCTCTAGCATGTCTTACATCCTTTCATGAACTGATTCAACTCACTAGCCAGAAAGAAATTTAATTTATTTCACTAGCCTAGTTTCTTTCCAGGCTAGTGCATTTAACTATTAGGCAAAGCGGTATGGTGAGCATCAGGGACACTGAGTGGGAACACAAACTGGCTCCTTGGAGACAAGTCCCTCCTGTCTCACACAGCCCCACACCATCAGGGGCAGGGGAGAAAGCAAGTTGCGACAGCAAGGCTGCCTCTCCCCCTCCCACAACATAAGAGCTTTAGCCTCCAACTCAAGAGACAAATATACTCACTCAAAAGCAGCAGTTTGCTTTTTAAATCACAGGGTTGCCAGAAAATAAATGAGAAGCCTTTTTTAAATTGTATTAATAAATTTCAAAATCATATTTAGAATTACTACCTCAAATTAGTCATCCCCAAATTATCATTTATTCCTCTAGGAAATATGAAGATTAATTGCCTGTAAATTCCCAAAGACACTGAATACTAATAATATCACTATTAATGTGCATTTACTTTAATTAAACTGTAAACAAGCCTCTGGTCTTGAGACTTAAACGTCCGTTCAGCATTCCAGGGAAACTTATTAGGTGTCGTGGTCAGAATATTATTTTCTATCGATATTAAAAAAATTATTTGCAATTCCTTAGTGCCTATGATCCGTGCATCTCAAAGTGAATTTACACACATCATACAGTCTGATCGCAGTAAGATTCAGAGGGAGGCAAGCTTTGGAGTGATTCAGGCTGCTGTAAGAATCATCATCTGTACAAAAGAAAAAAAACATATTTTTTTTTTCACTTGAGTGAATGCATTCAACATCTAATTCCTCTCCAGAACCATGGCCTGATGCCTGTCGGCTAAAACCATGATATCGGGTACCGCAATCCCAATTTAATCCCACCTTATTAGGTGGGACACAGACAAATCTGCTCAGAGCCACAGTGACTGTGCTCCCAGTTTCTAGAGCAGTTGTCCAAGCATTAGTTGCCTTTGGCTACTACATGACATTGTATTAGTCACATTCCATGGCTGACACTGCTTCAACTTATGCCAGTTAAGTAATAACTAATTCGTCCTGCTCTCAGCAACCAGGCTCTAACGCAGCTAAATCTCCCAGAAACGTGCAGTCAATTGTTATTAGATTATTACTAGAGCCTCCCCGACCTTTGGTGTCTTGAAATTAATCTGCTCAGGGACTGAAATAAGCATCTCATTTAGATGCACAGTATTAATCTCATCTTAAAGTATAATGACTGGAAGCCATTTATAAGTATTTTCTAAGGTATTTGAAACTGTTACTTCATAGCTGACATTTCCAAATTACACACCTCCTGAACTATTCCATATGGGGTAAAATGGCACCTAATTCAGCCTCTCATGCTCTCAGCTGTGTGGAACTTACCTTGCTTTATGTTACAAAACTTTGTGCACACATTAATTGATCCACCTTCTAGGGACTTGTTAAGCGTTTTCCTTAAATGCCTACAACAACTGTTTTGTGCATAACAAGTAAAAGTGTTCAAAATAAAAGTTACTTAGCTGCTGAAGCACATTAAGTTTTCTCTCATCTGTGCATATGCAGATTTTCTGGAAGCAGGAATCGTTCACTCTTTTTCTATACACTTTAAATTTGCAGTAGGTAGCTTTTAGCATCCCACTGCATCTGATCATCAGGGTTTTAAGACTCTTTTTAGTCTGGAGATAACACTTGGTTCCCTATACTATGTCCACCTATGTAAGTAGGTAACTGCCAAAGAACTGTTTTTCTCTAACTTTTCTCATTTCCACTGAATTTCCATAGAAATAGTGTAACAAATTTCCCTGCAATAGAGATTAGGGAAAGTGTGAAGGGAAAATAATTGCCTGCTTCACCTATAAAATGACAAAATATTATTAACCACATTTATAAAACTTTACAAACTACAGAAAGAAGTACGGAAGACTACCAGCGTTTTACTCGGGAGAATGACTTTTTGAACCGAACTCCTTTCTAGCAAAGGAACAATGATGTAACTTTCGGCAAACGTCAGAGAGTGGAACTGTGAGAGGATGAACGGATAGTGAGGAGTTCATGGTTAAGTTCACACCTGACAGAATCAACCCCAATTCGCATCAGTTGTGGTCTTTTGGACCTATTAATTTCAGGGATGAGCTTAGAGTTCAGTTAACAGATTGAGACAAGCTGTTTATAATTTTTCTATGTTTCTGAATATATCCAATTACTTGTTTAGTGTAATAAAGCAAGCTCAAAGCAAATCTCATACCTTGCAAGCAAGGCTAGGAAAAAATTTATGACTGTCTGACGAGAACTTTTTCTACTCAGTTTCTTTGAAGAAATCTGGAATTGTTTCTTAAGTAGTTTAGCACAGAAAACAATAGAGCTTTGTAATATAAAACTGACATGACTTTAAATAGAAGTTTTATCGATTTGATAGTCACGCTGAGCATCAAATACTTTTGCAGAGATGCTATAGACATACACTAGTGTTGCAAAAGCATCTACAGGTGAGAAGTTCCTTAAATCTGCCACTGTTTCCTCAGAACATTTTATTACATTCCCATCTTAACTTTCAGGTTTCACATACTGAAACACTCATTAGTCAAAACAAATAAAAATATTTTAAAATTGTGAATAGAAAGAATCAGTCTCTTAAAGAAAAGGAAAGATCTGGAAAGCTGCAGTAGCAATGAATTTAATAATCATTGTTCTTTCTACAGGAGATGGACAGGTGGACAACCTGGTGCAGAGGTGAAAAAACCTACTGAAGCCCAATATCAAACAGACAAACTTGATCACCTGCCCCACCTGCAGGATGATCCTTCAGAGTCAAAATTCAACAGTGTATTCTATATATTGCAGCACAGCAAATATAATATTTGGCTTAAGAGTTCCTTGAATTATACTGTCATTTTGTGTTTTCAAAATAGTCAATACTCTATACTAGAATCTTCAAAAATAAAAAGAGGAGTCTAAGGAATGATGCAACATCTTAGGAAGGCCATCATCACTCTAGCTGTGAAGTCTTTTTTAGGTATCTACCTAGCCTGCTTTTAATCTGTCAGGAAATACAAAAGATTCTGCTTTGCGATTGGGGACAGGAATAGATGACCATCCCAGGAAGATCTTCTGTCCTGGTTTGAGGACTGTGACTATCATCTGCTGCTGAACTCTATCTATAGGAAGATTTCAAATTAATTCTCCTTACACTTGCAAACCTTACAGAACAAGTGGAAGCTGCTATTAACTCCATAACCATTCAAAGGAGGAATGACACAACACAGACGTACAGAAAGGCAGTAAATGTTAAGACACAACTGAACTCTACTAGAAACAGACTTTTCCCCCCATTTCTCTTGCATAGGGGAAGGAAGACATAGAGGCTGTTTTCCTAATATATCTAAGTTTTCTAATGAACTGGTTCAGCTTGTGGCAGGTACGGTCAACAACTGAGCTTCACTGTTATTGGACAGACCACAACAATTTTCTTTCCCATGATCTGTGATGCTGGTAACTAATAACACGTAAAGGGAATGTATATCGCTTAACCAGAAGATGATAGTAACACCATGACAAAGCTCATTATTTGACAAACACATAGCTCTTGAGGTCCTTCAACAGAAACAGCATGATAGCAGGGTGAAAGAGTAAACAAAAATACAAATATAAAGTTGGTTTTTATAGGAGATCAAAACTGAAACCTACACAGATGCTCTTTGAAGGAACATAAGGAAGGTAAACAAGAAGTGAAAAGAACAAATGATATCTGTAGGTGTCACATAACTGGCCTCCCTCTCCCAGAAACAACCACCACAACAACAAAAATTAATCTGAACTGCCTTGCCCCCTCCTCCTACAGATCCCAGGTAGGGATTTGATGGGGTGGCTTGGACAGCAGAATAATTTTAAAGCCTGGACTTATATGAACTAGGGCCATCCCATCCAGACCAAAACTAGAAAAGAAATTCCACCCAGCCATCTGTACTCTCTACTCAGTTGCAATAGTCTGTAACACGCAAATGCAGTATCCGTTGTTCATATTAGCAAGATAAGAAAGTAATTTTCCTTGTAGTCCAGACTGGAAGAGACCAAGCTGCTTTTTTTGTTTTCATGATGAACTGGTCAGTAACTCAAAGGCTCAACTGTAACAACTGGCAGGGGTGGTGGCCAAAGGTTTCAACAGCCGTAAGACTTGTCAAAAGGCCAACAGACATGTGGTACCAAAGGACAGACTGCAGGAGGAAAAAATAAAATCAGGAGGATTAGTGGACCTGAGCTTTGGAAGAATAGTAAGAGAGCAAAATCAGATCATCTTTTTCCTGACATGCTCCCTAATTGAGATTCAGATGTGTGCACAACAGGTGCATGGTTAAATATACATGAATTAATAAAGATGCTGCCTGCCATTTGAAGTGGCACTAGAGCATCTGTCCCACCCCCTGCCTGAGGCTCGAGACTGACCTAGAACCAAAGCACATGCCGGACTATAAGGAGGAACACTCATCTCTACAGTTTGCTTGGCAGACATTTCCAAGTCTATCTCTTGTTGCTAAATCAGTAAAATGTACTTGACATAAATAATTAAATATTTCCTCCCTGAAGTCTATGAAGTGTAACTGTAACAGAAAGAGGCTAGCAAACAGATGTTGCAATAACCAAATGATAAGAAGTGGTGGGGATTGGATAAGCATTCATTATTAGTATTCTCATACTCAACTATAGTGAAACTACAGTGAGGTCGAGTGCACCCTCAGCAAGTTTGCTGATAACACCAAGCTGTTTGGCGAGGTAGACACACTGGAGGGGAGGGATGCCATCCAGAAGGACCTGGACAGGCTGGAGAGGTGGGCCCAAGCCAACCTCATGCAGTTCAACGAGGCTAAGTGCAAGGTCCTACATCTGGGTCGGGGCAATCCCAAGCACAAACACAGGCTGGGCGGGGAATGGCTGAAAAGCAGCCCTGAGGAGAAGGACCTGGGTGTGCTGATTGACAAGAAGCTCAACATGAGCCAGCAATGTGCCACATCAAAAGAAGTGTGGCCAGCAGGTCAAGGGAGGTGATTCTGCCCCTCTACTCCACTCTCGTGAGACCCCACCTGGAGTACTGCATCCAGCTCTGGAGTCCCCAACAGAAGAAGGACATGGACCTGCTGGAGCGTGTCCAGAGGAGAGCCACGAGGATGATCCGAGGGCTGGAGCACCTCTCCTATGAGGAGAGGCTGAAAGAGTTGGGGCTGTTCAGCCTGGAGAAGAGAAGGCTCTGGGGAGATCTTATTGCGGTCTTCCAGTACCTAAAGAGGGCCTACAGGAGAGCTGGGGAAGGACTTTTTACTCGGGCATGTAGCAATAGGACGAGGGGGAATGGCTTTAAACTGGAAGAGGGCAGGTTTAGATTAAACATTAGGAAGAAGTTTTTCACTTTAAGGGTGGTAAGGCACTGGAACAGGTTGCCTAGAAAAGTTGTGGATGCCCCATTCCTGGAGGTGTTCAAGGTCAGGTTGGACGTGGCCTTGGGCAACCTGGTCTAGTGGGAGGTGTCCCTGCCTATGGCAGGGGGGTTGGAACTCAATGATCTTCAAGGTCCTTTCCAACCTAAACCATTCTATGTTTCTATGAAATATAAAAAGCTGCTCATGTCCAACAGGGCAACTCATCTAAATGAAGCTGGAAGCCATTTCCCTGTAACCTAGAGATCATTTTTTATAGTTGGATACTGTTGATTAGCAATCAAATCTAGCTTACTGCTCTAATGGAAAAAAAAAAAAAATCAGAAACCAAAATTGACATTTCACATAGAACAGAATCATAGAATCATTTAGGTCAGAAAAGACCTTTAAGATCATTGAGTCCAACTGCAATGATCCTGCAGAAAGCTCAAAAGTATTTACAACCATCTTGAAAGGTTATCAAACCAAGGCAAAACTGCAATTCTTTTGGACACCCCCCCCTCCCAACTTTTTGCCACTCTTATTTGATCCTGTTGGGAGCAAATATATGACCTGTAGGCATGAATAAAGAAGGGTTTATTCTGAATTTCTTGTCACAGTTCAAAGAAAGCATTCATAGAACAGTGGTTATACTTGCTTTTGAGATTAGGAATTCTACAAGCCAGTGTCCAGCCAGTATTTTTGGATTCTGTTTTCCAAAAAAATGTAACAAACAAACATGATGTGTGCCACAAAGCAATAATATAAGCCTATGTGTTAATTTTTAACTGCCATGATTTGTATTCATTAGCCAACACCATGACTTAAGTTTTTCCTATGAGAACCTGAAAAGAAAGTATGACCTCCTACCACCTATTGCAGAATTAAGCCTTTCTGTTCACATTTTGTAAATATGCTGCACTCAAAGAACCAAGTCATCACTATGTACACATCATACTTCTCAGATAACCTTTAAAAATGTTGTGCCTCAAATATAGAATTACTTTAATAAGGTTTCATCCTTAGATAATCTACCAAGAGAAAAAGAAAAGGTACATAGGAGAGAAGATTTTCTTCCCTGATGCAGAAGGAAAGGGGAAAGGAGGCTTTTTCCCAACTTGGGCCAGAGAAACTTTTTATTTACCTTGTTGATAAGTTTATTTCAGTATAACTTGTCACTACTGTATTGTACCATCATTGCATCATCATACTATGAACATCCTAGTCATAAGAATATAACAGGGTTTAAAACGCACTCATAGTATTGCAGACAAGCAAGATTTAAATAAGCATGAGACAAATCAGGCACTGTGTCCATTTACTGGATCACCTGGAAGCAATGATCAGTGACACAGATCTCTTGCAACTGTTTTGATTTAAGCAAGTTTAATAAAACTTCACATAAAGAATATAAGCATTCTTCCCCTGCCTTAATTTTGAAGGCTGGAAAGGACAAGAAAAATTAGCATTGGTAATTACATGCAAACAGATCTGACATTATTTTATTTGAACAAAAAATAGATCATTAAAAATAGCAGAAACAGCGGGTGCTGAGATGGATTAGTGGTAAGTAATCCTCCCAATACTTCCTTGTAACAGCCGATTAAATTGTTTGCAAAACTACAGGAAAGTTGTCCTCTGTTTTCCTAAGAAACTCACATTGTAATTTATTTTGTAACCATTCCACCATACTGGGCATCCTATATTTTAGTACTCTCATTACAGATGTCATTAATATGTTACAAGCACATCCTTCGCATTTTTTATTTCTTCTGGTGAAGGGACCATCACCCTGAGCTACTGTGGTTTTAAGGATGGGTCTGCATTACCCAGCCAAAACAAAGATTCCAGACATTGTGGAATAGGACATGCTCTACCTCTGACTCCAACCTACCTGCAGAACCCAGTTCCTGGGGGTATAACACATTTATGATTCCAAAATGCATTACGTTTGGAAGATAACCTGCAGAGCTACAATGCAGTTATTCTGAGTTGCTTTCTTGGTGATTTTAGTCCTTTCAGGATTTACTTTGATGGAGTAAAAACTCAACAGTCTGCATTTGTTCATAGCTGGCCAAGCTGTGTTGATTCAACAAAATACTAGCAGTGATTTCTTTTTATGCTAATATCATTTATTTTATCCATAGCATAGCTATAGACCTTCTAGACGGAGGTCCTGTGAGTCCCATAAAAACGTTCAGCAAACAGTATTGCCTTTGCAATTTTTCCCCCCAAAAGCAGTGAAGTTTTTAAGGACAGGTAAGATACTAAGATACAACCGTTTGAGTGATTAAATGCCTTTTCACCAGTCCAATAACCAACTGGAACAATTTTCAGTAGGTTTGCTCAATCTCTTGTTCTAGCAATGGTGCAGGAGTAACAGCAGTTCTTGTTCCACAAGTCTATGTTATTTATCACCACTGTCCTTTGTTACTAAAAGACCTGAAAAGATGAGGGATTTCTGCAATCTCATTGGTACATCCTGTGATACACAGTTCAAAATGTAGAAAGAAAATTAATTATCATTCTTGCCTTATTTTTCCCAAAGTCAACATTAAGATTGTTCACCTCTTTCCAGTCATGACCCTGTAACATTGTACTAACTTCTCTTGATCTTAATGTATTTTAGAATAAAAACCTCACTGTTTCTCCACTTCTTAGCTATAAATATTTTCCTTTGTGCCCTTCCCTTACTCTAAAGGAACTCCCAATTTTCCGTCTATATCTTCCTCGCAGACAATTTCAAATAGTTTTTCCTCAGTTCTGGGAAATTAGCCCTTTTGATATCAGCTTGTGATTGGACTTGTCCTCTGTTTGCCTATACTAAATATAATCAGGTCAGAATTACTGGTCCCTAGGCAACCATCAGCTTCCAGTCCAGTGGTTAGTTCATCTTAATCCATCAAAATGAAATCCAGAATTGACTTACATATTCAATGCAATACCGTTTTGCTTTAGCAAATTATCCTCTGTTTTCTAGTAACAATAGCTTGGTTTATGTCCAACTGCACAGATCTTCCACTAAATGTCTCTTAAATTGAAGTTCCCCCATAACACCACCATTTTATTAACTGTGAATTACAGAGGTACTTAAAGTAACTCCTCTCTTCTGTAGTATCATTTGATGATTGGTAACAGATCCCTCCGGCAGCATATCGATCCACACACATTCAAAAACCCATGGTTACATTCTCAGTAATTCTAAGAAAGGTAATGAAGTCCTTAAAAAACAGAGTGCTACCTGACCTGCTATTCTCTCTATCCTTCATACAGTGACTTTTAAGTCAGTTCAAATGATTCTACCCATTACATACAACTTCTCATCACACCTCTTGCTTGTTATCTAGACATCTACCATTATTGAAAAAGGAACTAAAAAAGAAAAAATTCTCCATCTTATGTAGAGCTTCACTGCAATTTTTTCTAGACGAACCAAGTTGCAGTCTGTATGTATTTGCCTTCCTTACCAACTTCATACGAAAATGGTAATTTAAAACCCTCTTGGCTTTTTGTATAAAGTTTTCAATCAAGATAATTAATCTTCTTCCTGCAAGATGCAGAACACCTTGTTTCTGTGGCTCCCCTGACTACAGATGCAATGTAGGGTTCCACAAAAACTGACTTTCAGCTTGACCTCCACCAGATTACCTCCTGCTTAACCTCCAGCACTTTTTGGAGTCACAAAAGAGGGAATACATAAAGATCTCCAAACAGATCAAAATCATCCTGCGAGGTTTTGGGGTTTTTTTGTTGTTTTTTNTTTTTGGGTTTTTTTTTCTTTTTTTTTTTATAATACCAAACATACATTTCTTTTCCTAGTTCCCTTTGGGAACTATTAAGAACATGCATGGTACATACCTTTGACTTCACTAAGCATCGGTGACAAAAGATCTGTAATGCTCTTTTTTCCTATTTCAAGCAGATCATGCTCATTTAAAAGGACAGATAGTTCAAAACCAAGTGATAATACAGAAATTCATTAAAAGGCATGGGGTTTCTGATAAATTATTCTTCCCCTTACCTATAGTATTTAAACAAAATATAACAATACAAACAAATAAATCCTGTCTTCTATACTGAACTATTTTACATGGTTTCATTTAAAAGTTATACTTAAATACTGCTTAACATCAATTCTTTTTTAATCTTAATTCTTGTAAACTAGTTTTACAGATTTTTTTTTTTAACAGAGTCCAAAGTACAGAAGTATAGCCCCTACTTTTGATAAGAAAATATCTAGCTTAATTTTCAGCTCTTACCTCCTTGACTTTGCTGTTCTCTGAAAGGAAGTTGGCTATTGTCCAGCTTAACTCATGTAACATTTTGTTGCTTATGCTTAATGTAATTGCAAACATGACATGCATTCATAATTGAGTCCTAAGGGTAAGCCTAGAGCCTGAGTCATGCTGGAAATAAATAAAATAACAGTGGCTAATCTCTTCAAGAGCAAAAAGTGGAAAATATACTACTAATGAAAATAAAACAATAAAAATATCTGTTATAGTTCAAACATGCTGCAACACCATTGCCCATGACATTGAAAAGTATATACCCACTTTACTAATGAAATTAAATTATACTAGTTGTAACAGACATGAGTCTACACAGCCTACTTAATGAGTCTGTAAATCTAATTAGAGGAACCTGTGATAATCTCGTCCTGTCTGGACAGACCTGAAAAGCTGGAAGGCTTTCACTCCTACACAGCAACAAATCTTAAAAACTTTGCAACACCACTTCTGATATTTGTCCCTTCATCTAACTTCACTGAATCTGCTGAAAATGTAGTATCCTACATTACCCTATGAAGCCTTTCCAAAAAATCCTCAAACACTTGAATAACTGTGGATGCATCCACACAGACCTCCTTTGACACTATGACCTTACCAGAGACAAATTATACAGCAGTCTTTATATCTCTTGGCTGTAAGGAAGGGGGAACTAAGATAGACTTTGAGCATGACTGATGGAAGGGGAGTAAATGTTTGCCTGGAGATTACTGATGGCAGCACCCTAAAAGTAACATGAAGAAATAACCCTAATGACCAGCACCCAAAAGCAAAATGAGGGACTAACCAACAAGAATAGAAAATGACATACGAGATAAAATCATTCAAAGTAATATTAGATTCAGAGACTCATGTAATGCTCAGGCCAAGAGACTGGTGACATCATCTGGCATGGCAAAGTAATTTTGACAGAGGAGACGGGGAAGATCCTCCAAAGACCTGGAAGAACATCAGCCAACAGGACCAATAACAGTGCAGAAGCACTGGAACCTCTTCCTCATCATTGGATCTGGGACAAAACTCTATGTTGGTCCCCGACCTGGACCGTGGTCAGCATAACCCCACCCTGATCAGTGATGGGAGTCCAACACAGGTAGCCTCACTCTGCCACCCATCGGGATGGATAAGCAGGGGCAAGATTCCCCCTGGGAAGCCACGGCATGGACAGCAGAGAGTAGGCAACTGGAATAGGTCACAGGAAGTGTTATTACTTGTTAGTGGTTTATATCGCTTTTTCTTTAGTTTTACTGCTTTACTAACTTCAGGTACTTTAATCAGTAAATAAGTATTTCAATTAAGCAGGGGTTTATCTATTTCCCTGGCATCGCCACATGCACGTTAATCGATCGGCTGTCACAGCCCTACCGTGACAAAGTTCAGTGCACAGCGTGCAGGCAGGAGGCACTGAAGTTATTGGAAGCTGCAAATCAATCCCTGCGCTCCAGTGCCACGGCTGCCCTCTGACAAACTGGGGGAGCACGCAGGCAGTGTGAGGCTGCCCCTCCAATGAGTAAATATCCCCATTACTAACTCAGTAGAAAGCAACTTAAATGCTTCTCGGTATTTCACCCCCACTGCACAAAGGACCACGATATCAACTGTGTATTTATTTTACTAATGACAATGTGATGCTTGCATCAACGCCCACATCCAGTTTTAGAATACAGCATGTTATGTCTTGTTTTCCTTTCAGAGGACATAAGTAACCAAGACAAATTGTGTTAATTGGCACCAACAATTATGAATAATAAAAAAGGAGAATAAACCAGAACTCTATAGCACATCTTTGTATCTGGCTGACTGAAGGAAAAAAACCCACGCACACCTACACCCCCACAGAAGAATTAGATTTCTCATAGAGCAATGGGAGACTAATTACCAGGAAGACATTAACGTATGCTTGTGCACCACAGCTTAACAGGCAGAGCAAAGCCAAGTTTATTCCTCAAATTTACAAAGCTGAGGGATACTAAGATGGCAACAACTCCAGTAACAAAAAAAACAAAAACAACCCAACACAAGGATCTTCAACATTCAGTGTCCTAGAGGATACAGAAGAAACTGGAATAGCTTATGGTATTATGAAGTTATAAATCCAGTGTAGTAAAAAGATCAAAAGAAAAGCCTGCCCTTATGAAGTATGAACAAATCTTATTACTGCAATGGTATAAGCGTAATCAGCATTATGATGGATTTTACTGATCATTCCCATCCATACCTAAAGGAAAACCAAAAAATGGAAGTACATTAATTTTGATGTGGGCCAGATTCTGAGGAAGAATGTAATAAAACTGCAATACACAGAGGAAAGACTTGACAGCAACTGGTATCAGTCTATCCAAGCAATAATAAGAGAAGAGACTGTAATACGTGCACAAAGTCCCTTTTCCCATAATGTGTTTCATTTTTTTCCCCCACTTCTATAGCTTCAGGTCTACAAAATCTACAGTTTTACAGCAAGCACAAAGGACTTAAGAGCTGTTCTGAGACTAAAATGTAGAAGCTGGAAAACTGAAAACAAGACAAGCCCAACCTTACAACTCTCACACAAGAGCACAATCTTTTATATTGTGAAAACGATGAACTCCAAGAAGCACTGGAGCTGAATAAGACAGCCTGAATTCATTTTTCAGAAAACTAATATTTTTTTTTAAGTATAGAATTAAACAGGATTTTGAAAATTAATGCTAAATAGCTCAGCAGTTAAAGTAAGTAAATTAAAAAAAAAGGTAAATTAGAAACAAATATTGAAACACTGCCAAAAATGGGCAAAAGCAAATAAAGCTAAAACTGCCAGGCGCAGCAGAGCAAGAGAACAGCAACAGGGCTGATGATTACCTGAAGGTGCACAAGTCCATGGGACCTGATGAGATACATCCGCGGGTCCTGAGGGAACTGGCAGATGAAGTCGCTAAGCCACTAGCCATCATATTTGAGAAGTCGTGGCAGTCT